>JABMIG010000576.1:0-30235 GCA_013187285.1 Cyclotella cryptica
CTTTCAGAAGGGTATGAACATACCATATTGTGTAGAAGTCTACACAATGATCGTTTGCATCGTTTGGACTGGAGTGCAGTTCCACTGCCTTTCCATCCTCACAATAATCACAAACATAGCTCATAAAAATCAAATCTTCGACACCTGTCAAACTACCTATAATTTTTGCATGATATTTTTTACGACAATTTTTGGCTCAGGTCAGGCACGAATCTTGTTGGCGGCGGGATCACGTAGCGCATACGTGGTGCTACTACTTTCCGGCGCACCAAAGACGGTGGCTCGGCGGGCGAACACGTGGATGCTGAACGCTGGACTGGCGGAGGACAGATGCGGCGGTGTTGAACGGATGGTGGTCAGCTCGATGGTGAAGAACAGTCGAAAGACAGTGTGGCGATGGACAGACGGTCCAAAAAAAAATTCGCTCAAGTAGGTTATCAATTGATAGTGACCTAAGCCAGAAAGTATTTAAAAAATCTTATTGTAGACTTTGCTGACTTTGTTTTTATGAGCTTGACACTAATGTACAAGTGATGAATGAGATACTAGTTATCTCATCCATATAAAAACACAAATGATCATGGGAGAGATTGGCAGTGATTTGTGACAGTTCCATGACTGGCCCATATTCAACTGCCCAAAGGAACTGTCCCATGTGAAGGTTCCTGAGAAGGAAAACCTCTATTGTATATTCAACTGAAGAAAACACCTACAATATGTATGGCGGTTTCTTGAGAAGAGCAATCCTGTTTGGATATGATTTCTGAGAAACTCGTATCTTATGACTTTTGAGTCCTTCCTCTGTGTCAAACAATGCGAAGGAGACTCATGGAGTTCCACCTGGAATCTCCAGATTCTTGGCCAATGTCAAAGAACCACAAAATGTCCGGTCATTTTCAAAAGATAGGATAAGAGGTTCTTATACTACGAATGAAGTTACCGTAAAAAAGGGGTCTTTAAGAATCATCACAGTATAAGAACCACCCCGTCCATCTGACGCGTTTTTGTCATTTTCACGCCCTACACATGTTCTTCAGTGTTCAAAGCACTAGGAATGTATAGCCCTCAACGTCTTCAACACGCCCATATGTATAGCTCTTCGTAACTCCTTCTGGTTCATGAGCTATGGCATTTTCCAGTGTAGCTCACATCACAACACGTCCGCATCACGGACAAACCGCACACCGCAACATGTAACCATACACAGTAACTCTTGTCGGGCCTTTTTGGCGCAAACCGGAAGTATCCCCAAGTAGAGGTAAATAGGATTATAAAAAAATCGACCACATGTTAATTTCACTAGCTTCGAGGCAGTGAAAAGGTATCTTGGAACATTTACTAGTTCTTAAAGACCGATTTTTACGGTAGTCTCACTACCGCGATGAAAAAATAAATGTATCTGAAAAAATTACCCTATTTACTTGGAGGTAGCCACTATGTACCCTTTCAACCATTGCTCGTTCGTGTGATGTGTGTGTTCGTTGTGCGCGTGATGTGTGGTGAGTTTTCGGTCATAGTAGTGCATCTCAGTGAATAATGGGACCCATGTGGACCTAAACGTATGGGTGTATTGTTCCCGATGAGGAGAATCTAAATGGCCTCTGTTTAGAGGCAGCACAGTGTGTTAATTGACCGAAACGGAAAATGTCCGTCGAAATGGGTCATTTTGCAGTGGTGGTTCTTATACACCGGTGGTTCTTTTACAACAGCCTTCAATATCATAAAAAATCCCGCAATTTTAGCGTGGTCATCATAAAAACTTTTTATGATATTGGCGAATCGAATTTCGCGCGCGCTGTGACAAAAGCGCGGTTATTTTGCAATGTCGAAAAGATGACGTCAATATCATAAAAATGTTTTATGATATTTCTGCTATCGTAATATGTAATACGGTATCGTACAATACATGAAAAGTAACTACCATACCGCGTGATATCATAGTACGATACAATACGTATGTCTCACAAATACCATAGAGTATAATATTATGAATCCAACAAGCAAGCCCTGTCCATATTTGTTTTCTCTTGTTGCTGTAATTTTAGAGAGTATCTAGTGTTTTGGCAATCAGCAATGGTATGATGCCACAGTTCAATGCACATCATAGTTCCCATCTAACTAATATACTATATCACCAGCCTCGTCTACACAACACAAAGGTTTTTTGCAGTTCTTATAGATGCAGAGATTGTTGTCACTTCACTATGACATACTTCTACACAATGGCAACTACAAGAAAGATATTTTTGCCGTGTATATGTGGCCACAGACAGCAGACATAGAGGTTGAAACATAGATGAGATTAAAGAACTGGACACAACAACCACCAACATAACACAAAGATGAGTTCTACAAAGTCCTTTTAGACAGAGAATCTTGTCGTTATGACAGCGACAGGACCCCTGACATAACTAGAAATAGGGAGCAACTTTTGGCTGTTGAAGTTATGAATTCAAATCCCAACTATTTTCAAAAGTGTGAAGTACTTTCTCTTTATGTAGAATACAGTATGATTCTACTGCAACAAAATGGAGCAAGTTATTTCAGTCTGCCCCTACATATATCATACTGTGAATATGTGTACCTAATCTACATTATAGGTGACAGGTATCAGTGGATAGAACACTGCAATATAGTTCCAGAAACTAGAGCTTGATAGCACTATTTGATGCTAGATAATAGATTTTTTGATTGCGAATGTATGTATTAGTAGCCATTTGTAGACCCCCCTGTCTATTGACCCCACCTCACAGTCTGTAGATCCCCTTTAAAGTCAATAGACTCCACTGTATTTTACAAAAAACATTTGTAGACCCCCAGTTATATGACTGACATGGGGAGGGGGTTATAGACTGTCACGGGGAGCCTATAGACTTTCATGGGAGGAGGGTCTACCGACTGTTACAGAGGGTCTATAGACCCCCCATGACCATCTATTGACTGTCATGGGGGGCCTATAGACTGTGGTTAAGGGTCTATAGACCAATAGACTCTTCTCTAAATACCTCTAGACTTGCCATATCATGAGATTAGTTAGAAAAGGTGTGAATCATGTACACAATAATAATATTACCTAATCTCATTCATGACTTGTGTGACTTTTGTAGTAATGTAAAATCTATGTCATTTTTAAATCTAAATTGATGATGTTAAAAAAGCTATCACTATCACCAGTATTTTTATCATCTAATTTTCCCACCATTTAATTTTTAGCTGGGGCTCTATAGACTGTGAGGTGGGGTTTATAGATTGCAGGACTACAAACCGCTAATTGTTAGATGATCAAGACCATATAGTTTTATCGGACACCCCAACCATACAATCAGGATCATGGTGCGTATTGTAGAGAATTGAAGGTGGTGAATGTTGATATCGGCTTTTTCAGAGGCTTGTTTGCACCGCCTTCCCATGAAGAGCATCTATATAGTAACTAAGAAATCACATATGAACCTGTGTAATTGACAATTTTTTTTCATAGTGGTAATGTAATATTTACTTGTGTTTGAAATCAACACAAGCTGATGTCTTTAATAGAAAAAAGAGGAATATGATATGCCGCGTGAGACACCAATAATATCAGAATAAACATCTTGGAAGATGGTTGCAAGGTGGGCTGAGGGAGGGGAAGTTGCTGCAACATTATTTGAGGATGCATTTGGTGGTGTAGAGTATTTTCTTGTGTGTTTGATGTGCATGGTGGTAGGGGGACAGCCTCAGAAAAATAATACAGAAATAGCATCATGGTAATTTTTTGGACATCACATACTAGTAGTTTTGCTAGACCTTGTCTGAGGGACGATTTGTGGAGGAGAAATCAACGAAAAGAAAGGTACGATATCTTAAAAATAAATATTACGAGCGAGTTAGACCTTCCTCGCGATGACAATATTACACGAACGATATTATTTTTACGTGTACCATAAAAAAGGTAAATCCATCATAAAAACTTTTTATGATATTGTCCGGCGTATATCACCAGTAATTACTGTAGTTATGTTTACATGTAAAAAAATATTAGTATCCACTTTTAGTTACCGAAGTACCTGGAATTGTATTGTAGAGGCATCATTTTTATGATGAGAGTGTTATGGTAGTGCAGTTCGTTGTGGTGAGTTTTGCATGTTGAGGCCGATGCTTATGGGAAAACGTTCACGAACACGAAGTACACGATTTTTAGGTTCTGTAATACGGTCCATGAATACCGGACCTTACCACTGGTATTGATCGAACACTAACCTCAACAAAAATATCCGGGTTCGTGTTCGTGAAACACGAATCTTACCATTGAACACTCACAACCATCTGTCCATCAAACATATCAACTTTGTACAATACTATCAGCATCATATCCCACAACCTTCCGACAACCAGCCCACAACCAACAATCAACCACCTTTCCTATTCTCATCAACGCAGCATCATGCCATCCAAGAAAGCAATCAGTCATCCTTCTACACCTGCTGGGAGCCGTATGGAAATAATTAAAAATTAACATACCTACTCATTTAAAGGAAAAATATTATCTTGAGTTATTAGCCAAATCAAGTCAATATTCAGATTAAAGTAGTAATTTAAATGCAAAATATTATTTGGAGTTACTTCACAAATTAGTAACGAAGGCCTAGATCGGATACTTGCCTTGCCTCTGAGTTGTTTGTTGTCATCCTCCAAAATCTCGTCTTCTCTATACTCAGGAAGTCGATTCCTTAAAATTTCACAGTCTTTCTCATCCAACGTTTGGCTGCTCATCAACTCCACTGCCTTTCGTTCAACATATCCCAACCCACTCGACAGGGATGCATCCTCTGGTCTGACAAGCTTCCGATCATTCTTCTCCCTATCCTTCACTCTCTGCCCTCGGCACAAATGATGTCTCCGACGTAGCGTTCAAACTCCCCCAACGGACCAGGAATATGAGACCTCGTCCGAATCTGGGTCGTCGTTGTTGGCGTCTATTGTTGTATCATGGTGAGATGTTGGCGAGGCGAAGGAGAGTGAATTGACACGTCCCAACGCACGTAAAAGGGATGACACAAAAGGGTATATTCGTGAATCAGCCAATCCCTCTTCTCATGGCAACCAAGAGTGGAAAAGGACTCACCAGGCACATCCTTCGCCTTTGTCTTCGCTCCCTTCTTTGCCGCGGGCTTCTTCCCATCCTTCTTTTTTGCAATGAGTTGAGACTTGGCCGCGGCAATCAAATGGTCCGTGTCGGCGTCGCTGGAGGAATCACTGAAGAGGTCTGCGTCGTTGGCCATGGTTGCGTTGGGCTGTGATTTGTTATGATTTGTGTGGTGGGACGGGAGCTAGTACTCGATTCTGCCCTGTGGCGTCGTGCAAATCACTCACTTGCGTTGTGATCATGAAGCTTTTGTAAAAAATGTGTAGTGAAGGATTAGCAAGGGCTTGCGGCCATCGGACAGCGGATCGTTTGGCGTTGACTGCCACTGCGTGATGTGGGGTTAGTTGCCTAGTGACTAGAGACATATGGCACAAAAGAGTGGTGGTGCGGAGAATTGTAGGAAAGTGCTGCTACAGAATCCCAATCCGATCGCAAGGAATAGTTCGATTGATGGGTCGTGTTGTGGTGAGTATCACGCTTGCGACGATGCGTGTCATGCAGCCCATAAGGTTGGTACTAAGGATGGGCTGACCGGTCTTATTTCTACTGCGAAATATACAGATAGTGATGTAGCTATAGAGTTCGGAGAGCTCCGAACTATGAGCTACAGTTCAGAAAAAAAGGGGTCTCATAACCCATTCTCCGAACTATGGCCTCATTTTCTTCTATGTTAGTGGTAGTGTTTGTGTCCATAAGGTTCGTAAATCCCGAGGAATGGTGTAAAAAGGCATGGTTTGTGTTCGGGTTCGTGCTCCCATAAGCATCGGCCTGAATGACATAACTCGCGAACCGGAAGGAGTTAAGCGGAGCAATCATATTATTGTGACATAGTCAACATTTGTGCACATACCATGCACCATATTGCGCGCGAATTTCCCACTTGTGCACTTTTTTGTGCATATTTTCTAATTATGTAACAATAATTCTATTTTGATTGTATTGCGTGAAGCTAGTAATTTTTAATTGTGCTACATTATTAATAAATTATGCACAGAAAAGTGCACGAGAGTTGGTTGGATCTTTTACGCCTAATAATTTTTATTACTACTGCCTACACAGAACATGTAAAGAAAGACCTGACGTTTTTATTTGCACGGTATTGTACTTGTCGAATGTGTTTTACAGTACCCTACATAAGGATCGTACCACATAATTTTGAGTGCGGCTCGTAGAATCACGAAGCACGCTCGGAAAAAATCCAGATCGACCATGGTGACGAGCCGGCCGCGAACCAGATTTGCAATATCTCAGCGAATATTGCTCCTTTTCGATCCGGGACGAGCGCCGTTATCCTTATAACCGTGCGCTCACTGCAAACGAATTGTTAGTAAGCTGTTAGTAAAAAGCAAAGGGCTTACTAACATGTGCATGTAGGTTTAATACTAGGCAGAAACCTTCTCGAAATCGGACTTGTTAGTTAATCTGTTAGATATTTGTGGCTCTTAACAAAATTCATCGATTTTTCCGATTTACTTACATACTTACTAACAGCTCCGTTTTGCTAACATTTTTACTAACAGATTAAAATATTTTGCGTGTCGATGAACTCCAATTTCCTTACTAACATATTTTCTAACAAGTACTCCCCCCTCCGGGTAGTAGGAGTAAACACGAAAAAAAAAATAACATGTTGTTAACTCTGTCCCTACAAAAACCATTTTTGAAATGTAATAATATTTCCGAACAATAATTTTGAAATTTAGGTTTACAATGGGGACAAAAACAAATATATCAATTCATAACAACATCATTTGTTTAGATTGATGCAATGGGAGGGAAGTTCTGTGGGAGTGGGGGTTATATTTCATGCGGTTGTGGTGGGGGGGGGGGTAGTGGGAAGATGACATGATGAGGGCAAATAGTAATTTCAAATTAAATAGTTTGGCAAATAAAAGAATTGAAAAACTAACCATGGGTGTAGTCAATTGTCCTCCCTCTTTTCAGGCTTTAGATTTGAGCCACGGGAGGGGCGGCGTGGGTGTTTAACTCATGGAGGGGGCAATGGCAGAAGATGGCAGGTCAGGGACGGCGTTCTCAATTATATAGTTGACAAAAAATAATAATTAACAAAACTCACAAATGCTGTGGTCAATTGCCCGGCTTCTTTTTATAGCCTTTCAATTCAAGCCACGGGAGGCGCGGCGTGGGTGCTTAACTCATGGAGGGGGGCAATGGCGGAAGAGGGCAGGTCAGCTCCGACATGTCAAATATTAAATTATGGAAGAAAATAAAAATTAGCACAACTCACCACTTGCACGGTCAATTGACCTGCTTCTTTAGGGGCTTCTGGATTGAAGCCACGAGGGCGGGCGTGAGCGTGGGGTTTTGAAAGTCATAGAGGAGGGACATTGCAGAAGATGTCAGGACAGCACGAGGGTTTCAAATTAAACAATTGACCAAATTAAAAATCGCGATTCTCACCACCACTTGCACGGTCAATTGTCCAGCTTCTTTCTCGGTGTTTAGATTGAAGACGCCGTAGGGTGCGGCGTGGGGCATGGGGCGTGGGGTTTTGAAAGTCATGGAGGGGAGTGGCAGAAGATGGCAGGACAGGGCGTGAATTTCCAATTAAATAATTCAGCTGTTATATTTTTCGGAGCCCGAGGGGTGTTGACTGGCTATGTAGGGCGTCCCCTATCGTAGACAGTAATTTTAGTGTGTAAAGTGGTAATAATGTAGTGTAGAGTTGAAGTTAAATATTGTGAGTTAAAAATAGTTAGGATTAAAATGTCTCGAAAATAGAGGTAAAATAAGTAGGAATTCTATATCCTTCCGTAGAAATCCTCTGAGAGGCTCTTGGAGTCTCTATTTTTAGTCTTGTAGAAAAGGATGGAAGTCCCTAGATGATGTGCTGGGAAAGCGGAGAATCTTCCGGAAAAACCCAGTAAGTGCCTAAGTAAGGGTCATAGTATAAAAATTGCTCGATATTCTAACACTCCCTCACTATGACCTTTGTGAAAGGTGCTTCTAGGGTAAGTAAGTGCCAGAAAAGTTGTGAATTGTGACTTGATGACATATGGTGCTGGTGCCATCGGAGAAGTGAATGCAAGAACTTGAAATTCGAGTTGGTAGGAGTAGCTCCCTCAGAATCGTGCATAGGATAAAGTTCAGGAACAGCAAAGGAAGTTGTGACATCACGTCCACGATTAAAAACTTGGATGAACTGTTGGGAACGGTCATTCTCATATCCGGTCAATGACCTAAGTGGGATTGAAGTTCTGTCTGAGGTTCTTGAGGCTTCTTGTGTGATTGGAAGTCTTGTCAAGTGACGTGGCAAATATTGCTGTTTCCTAGTTGCTTGCATTGTGACGTAGGACTTCTCATAACGTATTGCCTTGGTAAAGGTATTGAAAGAGAAATGATAAGTTGGCAATATTGATGAGTTCGTGTTGTGTTTCACCAAGTGGTTGCCATGGAAAGAAAATGTTGTTGGGCCTGATTTTAGTCCCAGTTGTGGAAGTTGAGTCCAGCATAGGATATTATTGCCTAAGGTGATGGAACTCTGAAGAGCAAAGAATGAGCCGCGGAAGATCTGTGTAGCTTTCATGTAAGTGCCTTCTGTAATGCTGGAATAGTGTTCTGATCGTGAAAAGCTGTGTTGAATAGCATGCAGCTTGTGCTGGAGCTGCTTAGCTTGATGCTGGGCACATTGTCTTGCTAAAAATCTCATTCTTTCATGAATAAGTGCATGATGCAAAAATTGTTTCTTTGCATTGTTTGCAACGTCGCAGATGGCTTGCTCAGTTGAGCTGTTGGCGAAATGGCTGTCTCTGTAACAGCAGGCAAGTAGCTTGCAGATGCGGCGGAGGTGTCGAAGATGGGTTGTGATGACCATTGATGTTTTGTGCCTGTGCTTGGCAAGATTGTCGATGAATTTCCGGAGAGGATGTTGTCCTTGCTGTCTTGTTGCATCTGCCTTGCTTGTGATGGGTGCTTCGTTGCCGGAGGATTTGGCATCTCCCTCATTTTCATGGCTTTGTAAATGGAGATACCCTGTTTCATGAATGGCTCTGGCATGATTTCCCTTCTTGTCGACAACAAAGTTGTAAGCCATGAAGAACTCTGTTAATTTCTGAGCTGTTCTCTCCCTCACATCACATGCTGTGGTGTAGAAGACAGAGAGGGCCTGACTGTCTTGGAAGTATTTCACGTGGAGGGCTCGATCCACTCGACAATCAACCCGTTCGGATAAAACTAACAGGTGAGTCTTTGTTGGCAATTTATTTAGTTTTGACTTGATTTTGTTTGTCAATGTCCTCGCCGCGCCAGCTCGTTTCTTTTTCTTAGGAACTTGCTTGATGCGACTGAGCTTGCAGAGGAATCCACGGTGGCTTGGTGCTCGGTGTTCCAAGTGGCTGAAGAATGTCTGTGCTGAAGTTAGAAAGTGTTGGATGATAAACCAGCAGGTAAGTAGGAATGTGGCTTGTATGAGAGGAGTCGTGATGGGCTCGGCCATGGCCAGAAAGCCTATGACTAGCCATGCCGGGGTGCACCATCATTCATCCCTGGAGAGGTAGGCCAGTTTGGCAAGCATGTCAGCGTAAGTTGCCTGACTTGCAATTGGCGGTGACTTGTCGTCTTGGTTGTCTTGTTTGTCTGGCTGTTTGCCTAGCCTGCAATTGTCTGGTTTGTGCACAGTCCACCTTTTATGGTGAATGCACCAGTGCCAGGTCTTCTTTCCGACTCGTTTGTGCTTTGGTTCGTTGTCTTTTGGGGGTATGGTCATCCACTCGTTGTCTTGGCTTTGGAATTGTTCGTTTCCATTGTTTTTATCTTGTGTGTTCTCATCTTCTCCCTCACTCATTTTCGGTATCATCTTCTTCGAGTTTGCGGATGAGTTCGGCAGAGTCCTTCAATTCCTTGACTTGTGCTTCGAGTGCGATGATCTTCTCTTGGTCAGGAGATTTGGCACCCCATTTTCCGCTGTTCACGAGTAAGTCGAACCTTGCTTTTGCTTTCTTCATGATGTCCTCATGAGTTGCGTCTCTCATATCTCCTGTTTGATCCATCCAGTCGTCTTGCAGTCTTCGGATGTAATCATGGAAGGTAGCGTCCGGAACACCTTGAAGGTAAGCATCGAAGAGTATGGTGTGGACATCGTCAACAGATTGGCCGCGGGCCTTGAGCTGGGCATAGTTGTGGTTGAAGTAAGTGTGAATCTTGTCGATGTTGCCATTTTCTTTGATCGCATAAATAGTCAGGTCACGGAGGTTGGCCCGGAGTGCGGTAACAGTTGCCTTGCCGTCTAGGGTGGCAAGCCTCATGATGGTCTTGTACATGAGTGGTGCAACGGGCTTCGGTTCGCCGTTGACCATGAGTTCATAGTCCTGACGATAGGTGAGCAGAGTTGCTTTGGCCTCCTCGGTGAGGCTGTTGTACAGACAGCGCCACATTTGCTCATTGTTTTGTGCTGCTCGCTTGTCTGAATTGATGCCTGTGATGAATGCCTGGCATGCTGCTTTCAATGTTTCGGCATCGATTTGGCCGTATTCGGCAATGAGGCTGATTTGTCTGCCGTCCTTGTTTGTGAACTTGAGAATGTTTTGGGCGCCTTTGTCCCAGCCCATCATGCTTGCCCTGTCTTGCAGTTCTTTTTCGAAAATTACCACTTGACTTGCCTTCATGCTGAAGGGGGTCCCAAGTGCCTTTGTTCCTTGTTCGTACAGGTTGGCGCCATGCTTTGTGGTGTAGTCGATAAGTTCTTCGACGGCTGCAACGCCAGGAGAGGTAGCAAAGGCTACAGTTGTGACGGGAGGAGCTGCTGCTGCAGGAGGAGCTTGGTTGCCAGCGATGGCATTGGCAAGGTTAGCCACCACAGCGGTGAGTGCTGCGATTTGTTCTGCCAATTCGGCGTTTGTTGGAGCATTGCCTGCCATGTTTGGTCTTGGGATTCGTGACTGTCTTGTTCTGGGCGGAATGGTTGGAACTTGTTGTTTGTTCACGGACTTGCTTGGCTGACTTGCCTGTTGAAGTTAACTTGACCGGTGTTTTTGATTGACGATGTTGACGTTCGTAACGTTGGTTTTGCAACAATTTCACTTGCTGTGATACTTGAGAGTGATCAATTCTCAACTTTGTTGACTTGTCTCTTTTGCCGCAGAGGAAGCGTGTTAGATTATTCGGAGCCCGAGAGGTGCTGACTGGCTATGTAGGGAGTCCCCTATCGTAGACAGTAATTTTAGTGTGTAAAGTGGTAATAATGTAGTGTAGAGTTGAAGTTAAATATTGTGAGTTAAAAATAGTTAGGATTAAAATGTCTCGAAAATAGAGGTAAAATAAGTAGGAATTCTATATCCTTCCGTAGAAATCCTCTGAGAGGCTCTTGGAGTCTCTATTTTTAGTCTTGTAGAAAAGGATGGAAGTCCCTAGATGATGTGCTGGGAAAAGCGGAGAATCTTCCGGAAAAACCCAGTAAGTGCCTAAGTAAGGGTCATAGTATAAAAATTGCTCAATATTCTAACACCAATTAAATAGTTTGGCAGAAAAAAACATTGCGAAACGCAACAACCAACCTACCTTTTTGCCACATCGCAGGGCGCCGTGTTGCCAAGAGTTGGTTCGAGAAGACGCGCCAACTTGCAGCTCAAAAGTCCACCAAAATGCTAAGATACGTGGGGGAGATTGTGGTGACATTCGGAAATCCCATCTTGCTGTATTGAAGTCAATTTTTATGTGTGACAAAAATAATGGGCGCGGCAACTGCGTGCATCGTGCAACACAGTTAACACAAAGTGATACCTTCTATGTGTCGAAATCGACCTGACAACTTTCGAATAAATGTTAATGATATAAAGGTCATACATAAAAAATGAAATACTAGAGACAACAAAATTTTATATAAGACAAAAAATAATTATCATGACATATAACAGCATGAAAAATGAATATATATTATCAAGACACCATTCAAACATGAAGAGGCAAATGCATTTTGTGCAAGCTTTCATTTTGCCTTTGAATTGATATCATTTCATGGTGGATTTGGCATCATAAACTCTTACATGAAGGCTACACTTCAAGTTTGGTTGAAGTTTTGTGCCATAAAGTATGTTGATGAACTTATACTGTACTTGGTATGTGAAAGGGTGACTGTGAGGTTTGGTGATATCATAATCTGAGTGGTATGTGGACAAAAAGAGCATAAATGTGTAGTCATAAAAGTACGATATTATTTTTGGTGTCATCCAGGAGCTCGAGTTCACATATATCTTTGGCATCTGTATAGTTGCATCCATTATTGAATCAAAATTTTCACAACGCTTCTTGCAAGAAAAACAACAGATAATCATCCCATTTGATCATTGCATCTATTATGTCAGTTCATGAGATACTATGGCAGAAGTAATGTTCACATCAATCAAACAGAATTTGGATGGATGTGCTCGCAAGTGAGATAACAGGAGGACTTAGGAAAAGTAGACAGGAGAGAGATTTTGAGTAATGACGGATGTCAAAGGGCAATAAAGAGGTAATCAATTGTCATAAAGTATGCTCATTAACTTATATTGTACTTGGTATGCAAACTTGTGACTGTGAAGCTCAGTGGTATCATATAATCTGTGAGTGGTAACTGGAGAAAAGTGAGCATCTCAAAAGAGTAATATCATATTTTTGTCATCCAAAAGCTTCATGCTCACTTATATCTTTGGCAACTGTGTAAGTTGCAACCAATATTGCATCAAGTTGTGACAATGCTTCTTCAGAGCTAGGTTGCAAATTACCAAGGATTTCCTCAGTAATTTAGGATTGCTTCTTTTAATATTGCCTTTTTTGGAAGGAAGGTGGTATTTGTCACAGTGAAATTACTGTCAAACTAACCTCAAATTAGGGCTGAGATATTATGGAAGTAGATGAGACTCCTCCTGCAAATTACTGGGGATTAAACAGTAGTTCTTGTGGAATCGTCATGATTACTGTTACAGTAATATTTTGAGGGTTTAGTGACAGTAAAAAAAGGAAGGGCATAGTGCATCTGTTGTGTTTTGTGTCATCGGTATATGAGAATGTATTAGAAAAAACTGATCAGACCAAATGATGTAAATAATTGAATATTTTCAAAAGTAAGCCAAATGCATGCCCTCTTTAGGCAAAACTCTTTTCCATGAAGTAAGCTTGTCTACATGGTATTAAGAGTTGCTTTTGAAAAGTAAGCCACTTTTGGAAGCTCACTTTTTGTTGAATCAGCTTACTCAATAAGTAAGTCATTTTTCAAAGGGAGACCTGAAAATGGTCATGGCCAACATGGCTTACTTTCAGAAAACAGTGCACTTTTAGAAGAGCCAAAAATAAAAATGATTTCTTGAACAACAGTATTTGGAATGAAGAGAATGTCAAGCATGAGAAAGCTCTTTCATAAGCTACTACAATACATATCAAAAATGAAACAGCAGAAACTACTTTGCAATTTTGCTCTCCTTGCATTTTGATGCATGCCCTCTTAAGGCCAACATGTCTTATACTTTGTAGAAAAACTCTTTTCCATGAAGTAAGCTTGTCTACATGGTATTAAGAGTTGCTTTTGAAAAGTAAGCCACTTTTGGAAGCTCACTTTTTGTTGAATCAGCTTACTCAGCAAGTAAGTCATTTTTCAAAGAGAGACCAGAAAATGGCCATGGCCAACATGGCTTATACTTTCAGAACACAGTGCACTTTTAGAAGAGCCAAAAATAAAAATGATTTCTTGAACAACAGTATTTGGAATGAAGAGAATGTCAAGCATGAAAAAGCTCTTTCAAAAGCTACTACAATACATATCAAAAATGAAACAGCAGAAACTACTTTGCAATTTTGCTCTGCAATTTTGCTCTCCTTGCATTTCAGTCTTCCATCACTTTCATCTCCAAGCAAAAATCATGTAATAGCTGCTGTATCAGTTATCAGTGGTTGACCAGCTTACACAAGTAAGTTGCATTCTGACCCTCAGATGAGGTAGTACATTAACATGAACCAGAAATTGATTCAGATTGCTCATTTGCAGCCAGTAATCATCCTGTAGGCTAGGACCAAATCATGTAGAAATAGAGTTTGACAAGATGACAAGATTGTTGTCTCATTTGTGAGTCCATCACTCTTGTTTGTACCCAGTGTAGGGTGCTCTCTGTGTAAGGCAGTTCTCTGCTTTTGTTTCTAGTAACTTATTATAAGAGTTTAGTTTGATGTGCATATGGATTGACATTCCAATTCATAATATAATAGCTGACTAATAATACGGTGATAGATTAATTATTTCTGTTGTGTAATGTATGTTCTTTTTCATTAGTTATTCAGATTATTATAACTTAGAAACCCTGCTTACTTCTTAACAATTCCACATAGCTACCAATTGTAACAAGGTTGATTGTTGGGGGTGGGCCTATTTTAAACTCTCAGCTTTCCTCGAGAGTGGGCCTATTTTAAACTCTCAGCTTTCCTCGAGAGTGGGCCTATTTTATACTCTCAGCTTTCCTCGAGAGTGGGCCTATTTTATACTCTCAGCTTTCCTCGAGAGTGGGCCTATTTTATACTCTCAGCTTTCCTCGAGAGTGGGCCTATTTTATACTCTCAGCTTTCCTCGAGAGTGGGCCTATTTTATACTCTCAGCTTTCCTCGAGAGTGGGCTTAGTTTATACTCCAAGCTGCCAAGAGAGTTTTGGTAATGACGAAGGGGAAGGTAGGTTTGGAGGGAGAAGATGCTGTTGTTGGAGGCTTGAATGAGAAAATTAATCTGCTGAAGATTTGGAAGATGTCAAGTGAATTTTAAGATCTCGTTTTGCGAAAGAGTCAACACCCACGAAGGATGAAGGTACCACAGTCGACACGACCACGATCCAATTTCACGAGAACACTACCATGTGGAAGGGACGTCTTGCAAAAATTAAGATCTCGTTTTGCGAAAGAGTCAACACCCACGAAGGATGAAGGTACCACAGTCGACACGACCACGATCCAATTTCACGAGAACATCACCGACCATCCAGAATAATTGCGGTAGATGAAGATGGTGTGCTGAAGATCAGGTGGTGGCACAACTGCTGAAGATTGGAAGATGTCCAGCAAAAAGTAGGCCTAGTTTATACTCCCGGCTTCCACGAGAGTCTTGGTAACTATGAAGGGGAAGGTACTCAATGGGAGTAATAGGTTTGGAGGGGGAGATGCTGTTGTTGGAGGTCAAGATGCCATAGGGAGAGATGTTTATTGCGGTGGCGGGGCGGGGCGACGGAGGGCATGGAATGGCATTCAAGAGAGGAAGAGGGAGGCAACGATGGAGGAGGCAGGAGTTGGAAATGGTGGATGGAGACAAAAGAGGAAAGACAAAGAGGAAGGGGTCAAGAGAGGAAGGAGGGACAATTTTGAAATGAAAGATATCAGAGCACAGAAATCAGATCTCGTTTCGCCAAGAGAGTCAATGCCCACGAAGGACAAGGGTACCACAAATGACGCGACCACGATCACATTCCATGCAAATCAATCAATGCAAATCAAAACATCACCCCTTCTCCCCAGTCCAGTTCAAACAACAAACAAGAGAGGAAGAAGGAGGAGACAATTTTGAATCTTCATTCAAGAGAGGAAGAGGGAGGCAACGATGGAGGAGGCAGGAGTTGGAAATGGTGGATGGAGACAAAAGAGGAATCAAGAGAGGAAGGAGGCGACAATTTTGAAATGAAAGATATCAGAGCACAGAAATCAGATCTCGTTTCGCCAAGAGAGTCAATGCCCACGAAGGACAAGGGTACCACAAATGACGCGACCACGATCACATTCCATGCAAATCAATCAATGCAAATCAAAACATCACCCCTTCTCCCCAGTCCAGTTCAAACAACAAACAAGAGAGGAAGAAGGAGGAGACAATTTTGAATCTTCATTCAAGAGAGGAAGAGGGAGGCAACGATGGAGGAGGCAGGAGTTGGAAATGGTGGATGGAGACAAAAGAGGAATCAAGAGAGGAAGGAGGCGACAATTTTGAAATGAAAGATATCAGAGCACAGAAATCAGATCTCGTTTCGCCAAGAGAGTCAATGCCCACGAAGGACAAGGGTACCACAAATGACGCGACCACGATCACATTCCATGCAAATCAATCAATGCAAATCAAAACATCACCCCTTCTCCCCAGTCCAGTTCAAACAACAAACAAGAGAGGAAGAAGGAGGAGACAATTTTGAATCTTCATTCAAGAGAGGAAGAGGGAGGCAACGATGGAGGAGGCAGGAGTTGGAAATGGTGGATGGAGACAAAAGAGGAATCAAGAGAGGAAGGAGGCGACAATTTTGAAATGAAAGATATCAGAGCACAGAAATCAGATCTCGTTTCGCCAAGAGAGTCAATGCCCACGAAGGACAAGGGTACCACAAATGGCGCGACCACGATCACATTCCATGCAAATCAATCAATGCAAATCAAAACATCACCCCTTCTCCCCAGTCCAGTTCAAACAACAAACAAGAGAGGAAGAAGGAGGAGACAATTTTGAATCTTCATTCAAGAGAGGAAGAGGGAGGCAACGATGGAGGAGGCAGGAGTTGGAAATGGTGGATGGAGACAAAAGAGGAATCAAGAGAGGAAGGAGGCGACAATTTTGAAATGAAAGATATCAGAGCACAGAAATCAGATCTCGTTTCGCCAAGAGAGTCAATGCCCACGAAGGACAAGGGTACCACAAATGGCGCGACCACGATCACATTCCATGCAAATCAATCAATGCAAATCAAAACATCACCCCTTCTCCCCAGTCCAGTTCAAACAACAAACAAGAGAGGAAGAAGGAGGAGACAATTTTGAATCTTCATTCAAGAGAGGAAGAGGGAGGCAACGATGGAGGAGGCAGGAGTTGGAAATGGTGGATGGAGACAAAAGAGGAATCAAGAGAGGAAGGAGGCGACAATTTTGAAATGAAAGATATCAGAGCACAGAAATCAGATCTCGTTTCGCCAAGAGAGTCAATGCCCACGAAGGACAAGGGTACCACAAATGACGCGACCACGATCACATTCCATGCAAATCAATCAATGCAAATCAAAACATCACCCCTTCTCCCCAGTCCAGTTCAAACAACAAACAAGAGAGGAAGAAGGAGGAGACAATTTTGAATCTTCATTCAAGAGAGGAAGAGGGAGGCAACGATGGAGGAGGCAGGAGTTGGAAATGGTGGATGGAGACAAAAGAGGAATCAAGAGAGGAAGGAGGCGACAATTTTGAAATGAAAGATATCAGAGCACAGAAATCAGATCTCGTTTCGCCAAGAGAGTCAATGCCCACGAAGGACAAGGGTACCACAAATGACGCGACCACGATCACATTCCATGCAAATCAATCAATGCAAATCAAAACATCACCCCTTCTCCCCAGTCCAGTTCAAACAACAAACAAGAGAGGAAGAAGGAGGAGACAATTTTGAATCTTCATTCAAGAGAGGAAGAGGGAGGCAACGATGGAGGAGGCAGGAGTTGGAAATGGTGGATGGAGACAAAAGAGGAATCAAGAGAGGAAGGAGGCGACAATTTTGAAATGAAAGATATCAGAGCACAGAAATCAGATCTCGTTTCGCCAAGAGAGTCAATGCCCACGAAGGACAAGGGTACCACAAATGACGCGACCACGATCACATTCCATGCAAATCAATCAATGCAAATCAAAACATCACCCCTTCTCCCCAGTCCAGTTCAAACAACAAACAAGAGAGGAAGAAGGAGGAGACAATTTTGAATCTTCATTCAAGAGAGGAAGAGGGAGGCAACGATGGAAGAGGCAGGAGTTGGAAATGGTGGATGGAGACAAAAGAGGAATCAAGAGAGGAAGGAAGGGACAATTAAACATATCTCATTTCATCTCACCTTGCTCGTGGGATTTGATGACAGAGAATGATGTTGGCTGGTGATGAATGGAGGGGCATGGTCTAAATATATCTGTGTGCAAAGTTTTCCATTGTTGAGTTCGGAGATTTGCAGAACAGAAATTCAATTAAAAACTGGCGAGTTAAAAAAACTGAAACATCATCAAGAGATGATGATTTCTTACCGTTCTTTTTGTGCTGCCACTCTGCTGAATTGAACGCGGCGACTGGGTGGCGGCAATGGTGGCGCAAAAGACGGTCTGTGGGCTTTAATGCCACAGTTATCAGTTAAGAAATGAAAGCAGTAATTTAATTGAATAATTGGTGAGTAAAAAATTGTAACATCATCAACACATGATCTTTTCTCACTGTTCTTTTAGCGCGAGTGGGTGGTGGCAATGGTGGCTCAAAAGATGGTCTGTGGGCTTCAATACCACAGATTGTGCGTAAGAATTAAAAGCAGCAATTTAATTGAAAAAATGGTGAGTAAACAAACTGTAACACCTTTTTGCTTTGCCCCTCTTCTGAAATGAACGCAAGTCCGTGGCAGCAAACATTGGAGCAAAAGATGTTCTGTGGGCTTCAATACCCCACATTGCGCCATCCACAGAATTGACAATTAAATTTTTTAATTGGTTCCTCCTGAGAGTTGGGATGAAAAAATTATTATATCATCATTACCACAGGCCAAATGTGCTTGAGTAATAAAGGGTGTTGGGATTAGGGTTAGTTTTAGGGACAAAACAATGTATCAGAAAATTGGATGAAGACTTACCATAGTAGTTAGATTGATGGGTGTGCATAAAAGACGACAGTACGTCAAAAGTCTATCCACACTTCACAGCCAGGTAAAACAACAATCAACAAAATGTACAAACAGACAGAAACAAACAGTCAGACACAATAACCCCTAACCCTAACAATTTAATTGCAACCTTCAAACTAATCCACAGATTTGACAAT
Organism: Cyclotella cryptica; assembly: GCA_013187285.1. Classification (NCBI taxonomy): domain Eukaryota; phylum Bacillariophyta; class Thalassiosirophyceae; order Thalassiosirales; family Thalassiosiraceae; genus Cyclotella; species Cyclotella cryptica. Next base: position 18,900 of record JABMIG010000576.1, read on the forward strand.
TTATTTTTTAATTGGTTCCTCCTGAGAGTTGGGATGAAAAAATTGTTAGATCATCATTACCACAGGATTTGCGAAAAGAACCAAGCTGGACACAGGCTTACATTACATTCTCAAGAGCAAATTAATTTCAACGGCCCTACCACATATTTTATCAATCAGACCGCCCTGCAAAAGTCAATGCATGATTTAAAACTCCTGTCCCTCTCTCTCACACACAAAGTTGTTGATAATTCAATTGTCTCAACTAATATTTAAAAATTAATAGTCTCAAAACAGATCAATTTCTCAGAAAATCACATAAAAACTTACAATATCCAAATGTGCTGGATTAATAAAGGGTTGGGTGGGATTAGGGTTAGTTTTAGGGACAAAACAATGTATCAGAAAATCGGATAAAGACTTACCATAGTAGTTAGACTGATGGGTGTGCAAAAGACAACAGTACAAATTCCACAGATCGCGCGTAAGAATAAAAAGCAGCATTTTAATTGAAAAAATGGTGAGTAAAAAAACTGCTACATCATCAAAAGATGATCTTTTCTCACCATTCTTTTTGCATTGCCGCTCTGGTTGAATGATCGCGAGTGGGCGACGGCGACGGCTGTGCAAAAGACGGTCTGTGGGCTTCAATTCCACAGATCGCGCGTACGAATAAAAAGCAGCAATTTAATTGAAAAAATGGTGAGTAAAAAAACTGTTAAATCATCAAAACTAGATCTTTTCTCACCGTTCTTTTTGCATTGCCGCTCTGCTGTTATGAACGCGAGCGGGTGGCAACAACAGCGGAGCAAAAGACGGTCTGTGGGCTTCAAAACCACAGATCGCGCGTACGAATTAAAAGGAGCGATTTAATTGAAAAAATGGTGAGTAAAAAACTGTAAAATCATCAAAACTAGATCTTTTCTCACCGTTCTTTTTGCATTGCCGCTCTGCTGTTATGAACGCGAGCGGGTGGCAACAACAGCGGAGCAAAAGACTGTCTGTGGGCGTCAAAACCACAGATCGCGCGTACGAATTAAAAGGAGCGATTTAATTGAAAAAATGGTGTGTAAAAAAACTGTAAAATCATCAAAACTAGATCTTTTCTCACCGTTCTTTTTGCATTGCCGCTCTGCTGTTATGAACGCGAGCGGGTGGCAACAACAGCGGAGCAAAAGACGGTCTGTGGGCGTCAAAACCACAGATCGCGCGTACGAATTAAAAGGAGCGATTTAATTGAAAAAATGGTGAGTAAAAAAACTGTAAAATCATCAAAACTAGATCTTTTCTCACCGTTCTTTTTGCATTGCCGCTCTGCTGTTATGAACGCGAGCGGGTGGCAACAACAGTGGAGCAAAAGACGGTCTGTGGGCGTCAAAACCACAGATCGCGCGTACGAATTAAAAGGAGCGATTTAATTGAAAAAATGGTGTGTAAAAAAACTGTAAAATCATCAAAACTAGATGTTTTCTCACCGTTCTTTTTGCTTTGCCGCTCTGCTGGAATGAACGCGAGCAGGTGGCAGCAACAGGGGAGCAAAAGACGGTCTGTGGGCTTCAGTGTGATTGACTGCAATGGATCCAAAATTTAACAATTTAATTGAAAAAGTTGAGCATATGTTGTGTATTGTAAGCATTTGCAATAAAGTCAAGAATGTCATGGGTATTTCCCGCCCATTTTTATTGTGTGAAGTGCGAAGTGCCTGATTGCCGTTGAGGGCCAGACTATATAGGGTGGGGAACTCCACAAATGTTAGCCTGCTCAAAAATTCTGCCTCTAGGTGTCCATATTATTTAGATGAAAGAATCTTGTTTTAGTACCTCATGTTAGTAAAATTGTAATTGGGCAAGCGAGAGATAAATTTTTGCTAACATGTAAGTAAAAAATGAGAAAGAATCACCTACTCCTCCCAAGGAGCGTGACCGTTGAGTGCTGTTAGCTAATCTGTAAATAAATTTTTTTTGCTAACCATGTAGCTAACAGAAACTTGCATCTTGCTAACAATTCGTTTGCAGTGTCATAAGAAAAATTTTTGAAATCTCACCTTATGCAGGCCGTCTTTCATCTTTCCCAAATCAGCTGCAAGCATGCAACAATCAACTCTGAAAGAGCTACTCAATTAGGAAAAAGGGAAGAGAGCTATGGGCTGATCACTAACAAATCCAACAATCAACTTAAAGCAGTAGGAGAGTGGAGAGAGTGTGATGACTCAAGAAAAAGAGCCTGATAATATAGCCACCATTACTAATGTCAGTTAACAAAACACAACAATCAACCAATATAAACAGGAGCAAAGAAGTTGGGCATAGTTCAAGTATTTAGTTTACCCTTCTGTTTATTAATTCATCAAGCAATTAATTAATTGATTAATTAATTAATATTAGTTACTAGCATGTTAATAGCATCATCCTGTTTAGTTAAAAATGTCTTCGTGAAAATATTATTATTTTGTCTCCCAAATGATACTGTGGATACTGGGGCACATATATCATTGAGAACTTTCTCTCTTCGTACCAGATTCGTACATATAGTTGTATTAGCTAAACCGTAAGCCAGACGTATAGAGGAATTGGTATGCCCACTTGTGCACAAAAAGTTCACAAATGTTGTAGATTATGACATAGTCAACATTTGTGCACATACCATGCACCATATTCGCGCGAATTTCCCACTTGTGCACTTTTTGTGCATATTTTCTAATTATGTAACATAATTCTATTTTGATTGTATTGCGTGAAGCTAGTAATTTTTAATTATGCTACATTATTAATAACTTATGCACAGAAAAGTGCACGAGAGTTGGTTGGATCTTTTACGCCTAATAATTTTTATTACTACTGCCTACACAGAACATGTAAAGAAAGACCTGACGTTTTTATTTGCACGGTATTGTACTTGTCCGAATGTGTTTTACAGTACCCTACATAAGGATCGTACCACATAATTTTGAGTGCGGCTCGTAGAATCACGAAGCACGCTCGGAAAAAATCCAGATCGACCATGGTGACGAGCCGGCCGCGAACCAGATTTGCAATATCTCAGCGAATATTGCTCCTTTTTTCGATCCGGGACGAGCGCCGTTATCCTTATAACCGCGCGCTCATGAAGGTATGCTCAGATCGACGTGGTAAGAAAAAACCACTGAGCACTCCTTCCCGAGAGATCACGGACTCAGATTTCGGACATCTCCGAATTTTAACAGTCTGGGAAGAAGAGCAGGGCCATTTTTGACCCTTCCAACTCTGGTCTCTCGCTCTTTCGACCTCTCTTGAAGATGGGAGGAAGTGGGGGTATTTGTAGGTCAAAAAAGGTGAGTTCGTTGTATTTTTCAGTTTTTGATGCAGAACTTGCATGAAATCTCACCTTATGCAGGCCGTCTTTCATCTTTCCCAAATCAGCTGCAAGCATGCAACAATCAACTCTGAAAGAGCTACTCAATTAGGAAAAAGGGAAGAGAGCTATGGGCCGATCACTAACAAATCCAACAATCAACTTAAAGCAGTAGGAGAGTGGAGAGAGTGTGATGACTCAAAAAAAGGAGCCTGATAATATAGCCACCATTACTAATGTCAGTTAACAAAACACAACAATCAACCAATATAAACAGGAGCAAAGAAGTTGGGCATAGTTCAAGTATTTAGTTTACCCTTCTGTTTATTAATTCATCAAGCAATTAATTAATTGATTAATTAATTAATATTAGTTACTAGCATGTTAATAGCATCATCCTGTTTAGTTAAAAATGTCTTCGTGAAAATATTATTATTTTGTCTCCCAAATGATACTGTGGATACTGGGGCACATATATCATTGAGAACTTTCTCTCTTCGTACCAGATTCGTACATATAGTTGTATTAGCTAAACCGTAAGCCAGACGTATAGAGGAATTGGTATGCCCACTTGTGCACAAAAAAGTTCACAAATGTTGTAGATTATGACATAGTCAACATTTGTGCACATACCATGCACCATATTGCGCGCGAATTTCCCACTTGTGCACTTTTTTGTGCATATTTTCTAATTATGTAACAATAATTCTATTTTGATTGTATTGCGTGAAGCTTGTAATTTTTAATTGTGCTACATTATTAATAACTTATGCACAGAAAAGTGCACGAGAGTTGGTTGGATCTTTTACGCCTAATAATTTTTATTACTACTGCCTACACAGAACATGTAAAGAAAGACCTGACGTTTTTATTTGCACGGTATTGTACTTGTCCGAATGTGTTTTACAGTACCCTACATAAGGATCGTACCACATAATTTTGAGTGCGGCTCGTAGAATCACGAAGCACGCTCGGAAAAAATCCAGATCGACCATGGTGACGAGCCGGCCGCGAACCAGATTCGCAATATCTCAGCGAATATTGCTCCTTTTTTCGATCCGGGACGAGCGCCGTTATCCTTATAACCGCGCTCATGAAGGTATGCTCAGATCGACGTGGTAAGAAAAACCACTGAGCACTCCTTCCCGAGAGATCACGGACTCAGATTTCGGACATCTCCGAATTTTAACAGTCTGGGAAGAAGAGCAGGGCCATTTTTGACCCTTCCAACTCTGGTCTCTCGCTCTTTCGACCTCTCTTGAAGATGGGAGGAAGTGGGGGTATTTGTAGGTCAAAAAAGGTGAGTTCGTTGTATTTTTCAGTTTTTGATGCAGAACTTGCATGAAATCTCACCTTATGCAGGCCGTCTTTCATCTTTCCCAAATCAGCTGCAAGCATGCAACAATCAACTCTGAAAGAGCTACTCAATTAGGAAAAAGGGAAGAGAGCTATGGGCCGATCACTAACAAATCCAACAATCAACTTAAAGCAGTAGGAGAGTGGAGAGAGTGTGATGACTCAAGAAAAAGAGCCTGATAATATAGCCACCATTACTAATGTCAGTTAACAAAACACAACAATCAACCAATATAAACAGGAGCAAAGAAGTTGGGCATAGTTCAAGTATTTAGTTTACCCTTCTGTTTATTAATTCATCAAGCAATTAATTAATTGATTAATTAATTAATATTAGTTACTAGCATGTTAATAGCATCATCCTGTTTAGTTAAAAATGTCTTCGTGAAAATATTATTATTTTGTCTCCCAAATGATACTGTGGATACTGGGGCACATATATCATTGAGAACTTTCTCTCTTCGTACCAGATTCGTACATATAGTTGTATTAGCTAAACCGTAAGCCAGACGTATAGAGGAATTGGTATGCCCACTTGTGCACAAAAAAGTTCACAAATGTTGTAGATTATGACATAGTCAACATTTGTGCACATACCATGCACCATATTGCGCGAATTTCCCACTTGTGCACTTTTTTGTGCATATTTTCTAATTATGTAACAATAATTCTATTTTGATTGTATTGCGTGAAGCTTGTAATTTTTAATTGTGCTACATTATTAATAACTTATGCACAGAAAAGTGCACGAGAGTTGGTTGGATCTTTTACGCCTAATAATTTTTATTACTACTGCCTACACAGAACATGTAAAGAAAGACCTGACGTTTTTATTTGCACGGTATTGTACTTGTCCGAATGTGTTTTACAGTACCCTACATAAGGATCGTACCACATAATTTTGAGTGCGGCTCGTAGAATCACGAAGCACGCCGGAAAAAATCCAGATCGACCATGGTGACGAGCCGGCCGCGAACCAGATTTGCAATATCTCAGCGAATATTGCTCCTTTTTTCGATCCGGGACGAGCGCCGTTATCCTTATAACCGTGCGCTCATGAAGGTATGCTCAGATCGACGTGGTAAGAAAAAACCACTGAGCACTCCTTCCCCGAGATCACGGACTCAGATTTCGGACATCTCCGAATTTTAACAGTCTGGGAAGAAGAGCAGGGCCATTTTTGACCCTTCCAACTCTGGTCTCTCGCTCTTTCGACCTCTCTTGAAGATGGGAGGAAGTGGGGGTATTTGTAGGTCAAAAAAGGTGAGTTCGTTGTATTTTTCAGTTTTTGATGCAGAACTTGCATGAAATCTCACCTTATGCAGGCCGTCTTTCATCTTTCCCAAATCAGCTGCAAGCATGCAACAATCAACTCTGAAAGAGCTACTCAATTAGGAAAAAGGGAAGAGAGCTATGGGCCGATCACTAACAAATCCAACAATCAACTTAAAGCAGTAGGAGAGTGGAGAGAGTGTGATGACTCAAGAAAAAGAGCCTGATAATATAGCCACCATTACTAATGTCAGTTAACAAAACACAACAATCAACCAATATAAACAGGAGCAAAGAAGTTGGGCATAGTTCAAGTATTTAGTTTACCCTTCTGTTTATTAATTCATCAAGCAATTAATTAATTGATTAATTAATTAATATTAGTTACTAGCATGTTAATAGCATCATCCTGTTTAGTTAAAAATGTCTTCGTGAAAATATTATTATTTTGTCTCCCAAATGATACAGCTTGGAGATGCTTTTTCCTGCCTCCTATGATACTTAGTGACTACCTTTATTTTTAAAAACATTTAAGATATTTGCTTCTGACCATAAAAAAATTACACGGCAACCATGGGATTTGCCGCCCAAAATGTAAATGCAGTGGACTCCAAATTTAGAGTGCAGGACTGTGACCTAAAGGGCTTCATCGCATCTACAACACGTGTGGATGCGATACAACCCTTTAGGTCACACTCCTGCACTCTAAATTTGGAGAACGGAACTGTCCGATTGGAGTGAAGGGGGGGACGGTTGTGTGGGGAGCGATCGCGACGAGCAGGGGAGAGGCGGTTTTTATAGTTTCTATTCATGCAACGTAAAATAAATAAGCTGTTTTAAATAAGCCAAATTATGCGTATAATAGTGAGACGTAGATTTAGTACTGATTTCTACGCTCTGCAGGACCAGCCATATCCAAGCTGTACTGTGGATACTGGGGCACATATATCATTGAGAACTTTCTCTCTTCGTACCAGATTCGTACATATAGTTGTATTAGCTAAACCGTAAGCCAGACGTATAGAGGAATTGGTATGCCCACTTGTGCACAAAAAAGTTCACAAATGTTGTAGATTATGACGTAGTTGACTAAGGCTATCACTTTGTAATAGTTGCTGGCTCTGAAAAGCAAGTTAAGTGCGCGAAAAAGACATTTTTATGTGGGTCTTAAAATGCGCATTTTACGGTAGTGTACATTTTGAAGTCGAAATCAGGGGCATGCAAAGTAAGCTAGTGATAGTTACTGAAGAACGCTCGTTCCTTGACTTTCCTAACAAAAAACTCTGAAAAAAGAACGTTCAAAAGAGAAGATGAGGACATTCCTATTGGCATGTTGTGATCTTTATTTTTACTAAACGAAATGGTGCCTATTTCCACTATAGACAGAATGTAGTCGCTCCTTATTATGTACCTGTCGTTGATATTTTCAATGAGTTTAGCAAAAGCTACCTAAGAAGATGGACCTCTAGCTAATTGATACATCCCGCAGAATGTTATTCACATATTCATCAGAATGGTCGGAATGGCCTGCATGTCTTATCTCATTTTCATCAAGATAGATTCCAGAGTTACACGACGAAACGGAGTCAATATCTTTTTCGATATTCTGTGATAAGCGACGCCGACGATATGACTGTAACAATTCCATGTCAAGATAACGCTCTGTACTAATTCGTTTTGTTTCTGTTGTTAATTCATTGTCACCTGATTGCTCTCGATAATGTTCTAATAGCTCCAAATCAACAGGGTCAAGTGACCTTGAGCTCTGCCGATTCTGCTGATACATATGTAGTCGCTGATGACGAAATGAAGGTCCATGTTCAACAACTTTGTTCTGACTGGAATGTGTATTGGTTTTCGTTTGGCTCTTGAAGTGTTCACGATAGGGATTTATTCCTCTCCCGATATCAGACATTTGTTCCCTCACTTGAGACTGATCCGTTTTCTTCCGATGGAGTCTCAAGCAGAAACAAAAAATAATTGCAGCGGTAACAATAATGAGGCTTCCTACCAATGCAGTAACCCAAGGAGGCTGTACGGATGATGACGACTTGTCTGTAGGAAAAGTTGTTGTTTCAATTGTAGGCAAAGCCTCGGTAGGTGTCGAGACAGCCATTTTCACCACGCTGTCATCGTCAAGCTCGTCTAAACAAAACACTCCGCTGAATCCATTTGTGGAACACCCACAAACCCTTTTGTTCGGCTTACCTATCTTTCGTGGAAGCACATTCCATGAGCCTTCGTTGATACCGCAAGCATTGCGTGCCAAGAACTCCATCACATGATTGCTCATATATGGAGTAGATGCAAATCCATTCAAGTGCCCCATATCTTTGTATAAACAGAGTGCAGATGCCGCCAGACAAGCGGGTGAACTAGTTGTTATACAAACATAGCCATTTTGCGTCTGAGCGGACACGGAGACTTCAGATGTTGCTAAGGTTGTAGAAGAAGCCTCTCCTTGCTCATCTAAAGCGGTGTTTAATGCTAATGATATACCTCCATTATCGTAGAATGTTGAATAGAAGAATTCATCTTGTCCACCGACCAAAAGAGTACCGACAGCTGTTTCGTTCGGTTCATTCTCGTATTTGTCCGCTGTACAGAGATTTACCTCCCTTGCCCATAAATCGAACGACTCCAACACCGAAACGCAGATGTTAGACACAAGGTCATTTTGACACGGAGGCATGATTGGGTCATCACAGCAGCCTGAAGGACGCATAGCAATATCATCCAACGAATGATGCATCATCATGCCAATGCCTTTTCCGATGGACGATGGTACCCAAGTCCTTGTAGAATAACCCGCAATGGGAACAATTGCTCTGAATAAATTAGGGTACATACTTAATGCGTAAGTCAGTAAAAGGGCACCATTATCCCATCCGATTCCATAAGTATATTGGGGTTGCACGAAATTGAATTCCTCGCTGAGTTGTTGCTGAACGTGGTAAAGAAAATCGCCGTCATGGATGCCGATTTTACTTGCATCCCCACAGCAATCACCTGCATTAAATGAGTTGTTGATCCCTGCCGGAAGAATTAACAAAAAGTGAAAGTCATTGGCACCCTGCGCGAAGCCAACCATAGATCTTGGAAGGGATTGCGCATCAGCAAGAGTCAGTGTTTGATTACGAGTTGAAACGCAGCAGAAACTGCAAGTAAGATACGAGGATAAAAAGAACTCACTGAAAATCGGTCCCCAGTCCGTGAAGAGCAAACACCATCGGTATTGTTCCAATATTGTGAAAGCCGTTCTCGTCGAGTGCTTCCTGTCTAACAATGTTCTTTTGTAGACGCCTCCGTGCCTCTCCACTGCATAGAATCTTTGGTAAAAATATTTGGTAGGTGCGCACGCAATACTCAGGGGAGTCTTTGCAGTTTGGTATGGCTATTTCTCGTGTATGGAGAACAGAGCAACGGAGAAGTTTGCCCATCGTTGAGTATAGATGTACACAGATAATATTGGTAGAGTATATATTGACGATGCAAAGAGGCGATTAAGAAAAATCACTTTACGTCGCCCTCATTGATGTAATTATTTTCGGCGTCTGGTTCGCCGCTCAGCACGCCTTCCGTTTTCTTTTCATGCAGGATCGGTGCTAAGAATGGTGATATATTTGATCGGATTTTTGGGTTGAACGAGTAAAGGGATTCGGCTGGGATTGGGTATGGTACAATACACCATCCGACATGACACGGAAGCATGGTTGGAGGATGGGGCTGTTCAGGGCTGTCATAGGCTGCCATACTCTACGGTACCAGTCTAAAACTATTATGAGACACAAAAATGTCAGCGAAATTGCCCAACTTTGGCACGTTGTTGTGTCCGTTAGATTAGGATCCAACGACCAGGTGACACAGCAGAATCCTTCTACGTGCTCTCAAGAGCTTAAGTCCAAGTCACTAGGTCGGTCAACCCATCAGAAGTTCCCAACACAACGACAATACGATCATCAAGTTTCATAATTTGTGATTCAAATAGTACGTCGTAGATCTTGGTATGTATTTTATGTAGAACAAAATGTCAGCAAAAAATCGATCGTCAGGTAGAAACTGGCCAAAAGTACGAAGGAATAAGTACGAAATCGAATTTGTGGTTCAGAATAGTAATTGCGCTTCATAATAGTTTTAGACTGGTACCTACTTTTAGTCGTAAAGGCAGGATCTAATAGGATTTTGTTTTGATTAGACACTCGGAGTTTTCAATCTTCTCCCGTTTTAGCCAGTAAGATTCCCCTACAGGTCGAACCTCAGCAAAAAGTCAGAGGGAAATGATTTCCTACACAATTTTTGCGATACGATATAATCCTGATAAAATCCTCTGTAGAGGTATCGTACAATACAAGTTAGAATTCACTTTGACGCATTAACTGGACTTTGACGCATTATGGACGTGGCTTATTATTCCTATGTAAAGTTGTACATATTTCGACAAAAAATTCTTTGATGCGAAGTGTCCGATAGTCTGTCCGTGGCTTACTTTAAGTGACAATAAAAAAATAAGGCGCACTGATGCGCATAAAGTGTCATTATCCTAGCTTGATCCCACAATTTTCGCAATGTTCGTTATCTGACACGGACATCACCGTAGAAACCATACTAAGTTCTACAGGATGGACTTTGACGCATTATGCCCATTTTTGGGTTGAACTCCATTGCAATTGCAGCTGCCTTCGTTCCGTTCTGAGGACTTGTCGAGCTGGACTTAAGCCCCTGAGATAGTCCCAACGGGTTGTGCAATGTTGGCCGGGACTCACGGGGTGTATATTGAGGCCGCACCAGCCGCCAAAGATATCTGACATTTAATGCGTCAAAGTGACTTCTATCAAGATTTTTTAAAAAAATCTTAGTTTATCACTGAGCAGAATTGTTCTCCTCCTTCTCCAGTGAGACACGTTTTTCACTTTTGGCTATTATTGGTAACATCTAAGTTTTCTGTGCAAATTACCTGTAAAAATGCTGTTTTAGCGTTTGACAGGCATGGGTAGTTACAGTCATGGTAGTCTGACGTTACCTTTAAAAAAATATCTAAACTTAACATATAACATAAGGCATGGCCAAAAATTCTTGTAGACACTTATCTACAACACACTAGTTACAACATCTAACTTTTCGCCAAAAGAAGGGTTTCAACGTAAACGTACCACTTTTTCAACGTAAACGGCAAGACGTAAAAGTCAGTGCAAGGCATGGCCAAAACTTCTTGTAGACACTAGTTATCTACAACGACTAGTTACAACGTCTAACTTGTCACCAAAAAAAGGGTTTCAACGTAAACGCACCACTTTTTCAACGTAAATGGCAAGACGTAAATATCAGTGCAAGGCATGGCCAAAAATTCTTGTAGACACTAGTTATCTACAACGCACTAGTTACAACGTCTAACTTGTCCC
>JABMIG010000068.1:0-77071 GCA_013187285.1 Cyclotella cryptica
TGCAGTGTAAGTCCTTTATGGTGGTCTTCCGACCCTAGCGCTCCTCCACGGAGGCAAGGAACTGTTGCTGTTCTTGGAACAGAGCAGCGGTGACACGCTCCTCAGAAGTGAGGGCACGGACTGTCGAACGGTCTTCGATTTCGCCGTTGGCCTTCATAACGCAAGAGGTCATAGCAGGACCTACATTGATACTGGGACCCAGGTACTTGCCAAGCACGAGGGCATTGCCAGGGAAGGCGACCCCTTGGTCCCGGAACTTAACCCAGTCCCAAAAGCTGAATTCACAGAATGGGCTAATGTCGGCGGTCTCACCCGAGACAACCATCTCAGGGACATGCCCAGCTAAGCAATAGATGTCATGTGCAGTGTGCGACCGGACGTATGACTCGTACTCCAAAGCAAAACACCATAACCGCTGGGGCACCCCTGACCGCATCAGTTTCTGGGCAGCACCCTTCTTAAGTTCCCTAATCTTACGCTCGGCGGAGTTAGACCATGGAGAGTAGGGCTCTGTGATCCGCAAGTAGCAGTGTGCTTCCTTGCTTTTCCGAGCAAACTCTCCCATCTTCATCGCCTTTGCGCCATCCACAATCATCTTGGGGGGAACACCTTCCCGCCCAAAAAGAAGACCAAGAGCAAGAGCCTCATGGGCCTCGCTCTTGCGCGTCATGGGGTAGCATCGGCTCCACCCAAAGTCAGAGGCAAAGATCTGCATCATCTTGTAGCCTTATGCCGAAGTAACCTTTGGGCAGAACATGGTGTTGCTGTACAGGTTGCATGGCAACCGTCAATAGCGAAGCATCCTATCCTTGGTACGAAAATGCCTGGATAGAGTAGGATGCAGGACCATTCTCACGCCATGCTGTGTGGTCCGTTGCACCGTGTTCTTCGCTTTGTGCAGTGGGATCTGCCAACGATGTGCCAGAGTGACGTAGTCCACGGCTCCCTGCCTCTTACCCGTGTGGACACAGCAGACGTCATACGTCTCTGGTGTGAGGTTGGTATGCACCAACGACACCTGACGCGTGGCCTCCAAGGCAGCACCAAAGTTATCATCGTTGGTGATATCAGCAGCGTCATACTGCAGGGAAACTGGACTAAGTTTCCAGTGGGGCTCCTCTCCGCAAGCGACATCAGCAGAATGCAACCTCATCTCAGTCGAACCGCGAGGGCCATCACCCCTCGCAACTGAGATCAATTGTCCCCTATAGTCAAGGTAACTCTCCTCAAGAGCTGCAAAGTCCTTGTCATAGGGGTTCCAAGCCGGACTCTTGGCTGTTAACTCCAGGTGTGGGATCTCTGGATCCTCAAACTCGGCAGAAGTGGGGAGGGAGTACTCGAAATAGCTAACAACCCCCTCAAGTTGTAGCGGGATGATAAACGTGTGGACCTCGTCGGTGGGATCTGCAAGGCAAATAGAATGGGTTGAGGTAGTGGGATCTGGCGTGAGGAACCGGGGTACCTTGTTGATCTCCACCCCATTGATCTGACATTGCATGGGACATAGCAAACAATGATCGACCTCAGGGACATAGATCGCCTGATTGATCATGAGGATCAAGTGGTCCCCTGAATCACACCACGTGTACCGGATGGCACCATCAACAACCTTTGCCTGGCAAGGTGGCTGCGAGGGGTCAAAACCACTGACCATCACTACATTAGGATGCTCATGTACTACTAAGGCATTCTTGCCTACTACACATGTGTCCTTGTGGGAGTCTAACTCAACCCTTAAACAAGTTAGTTGGCTACGGGTCCTACCGACTGTGCGGGACAAATCGAACCGGCGCACAACACGCACCTCACCGCGGGGCTCCAACACGGAGGAAAACTGACAGGCATCAACAAAACCACAAGTCCCCATGGACTGCGTCCCCAGGGTGTCCCCTGACTCCAACCCAACCGACGGTCCTGACTGTCGACGCGTACAGCATCCAGCATGTGCACCCGACCGATGGGAGCCATGAGCGCGACTTGAACTATGCAACCGGGAGCATTCACTGCGACGGCGGGAACTTGAGTGATGGTCCATTGACCGGTGTCCACCGTCTCTGCTGGAATCAAGAGACTGGAGAGCTCGAGTCAACAACTGCAGCTGATCCGACACGTCAATTGGGATGGTCCCAGCAGGGACAGTGCTGGCGGCCTTCACGGCACGTTCGTTGCTCTTCGCTTTGCGCAGCTCTGCCACCTTGGCCTTCTGCTCCTTGGACATGGCCTTCCAGATCTCATCTGTGTAGTGAAGGCCCTCCACTGTCCCCACCACTTTCCCGCCAACCACACGGCATTTCCCAGTAGTCTGCCCACGGGAGCCTCTACCGAAGGCTTGACCAGTGCGGCGACATTTCTCGGGACTCTTCCCTGATGAGGAGCTCGTGTTGGCGATTGTGCGCTTGGCAGATGACGCACCGGGCTCCTTGGTGTCAATGGAGAGGGTGAGATGAGGGATCACGTTGCCAACCAGGGTGGGGAACCCTGATTGATCACCCTCAATGATGCCCTTGGCAATCAAGAGCTCGCCATTCTTGCAGTCTTTCGGGATCGTCTTGAGGAATGCACTGATCTGATCCTCGGCAGACATTGCAGTTGCCATGCCAGCAACTGCCCATTCATCAATGACGCGGATTTGCTGGTGAAACTTGGTGCAGTGCTTGTCCCAATTCCAGCTTCGGGACTCCCCCTCGTAGCGCATCTTCTGGATCACATCTCTTGCGAGATTGCATTCGAGACGGGCAGTATTAATGCCCACGAATTGCCCCTTGCAGGCAAAACAGGACTGGCGTCCACTCTGTTGCACCTTGCCTTTCTTGGGGATGAAGTGTACCTCACCCAGGGAGTCGGCAAAGGCGATGCAAGCCAGTTGAAAAACAATGGCATCATCACGGTGGAACATATCGCTCCGGCGATGGGAACGGCTTCCGGACTCCCATTAAGCATGGATCTTGGGGTCATTGGTCTTGAGATGAACGCCATCCTCCCATGACACAATGGGACCCATTGTTCGGCACAAGTGGTTGCTTTCTTTAAACACAAAGAAGTCAGGCTTCATGCCACATTGTAGCGCACCGAGCGTAGACACTTCGGACCAAAACACTAGCCGAATCCTCGGGCGTATGACCCAGTCCAGGGGGAAACCCTCAACCCCATAGTGCTGAGACAGGTATGTCTCGAAATCCCGGAAGTGCTTTGACATTGAAGTCGAGCCACGATCTATCCACTTGGGGATATCAGTGAGGTCAGGGATAACCTTTATTGTGATCCGACCTTCGTTCTCCCATTCCATCTGGGCACGGATGGACTCGAAGTGCTGTGGGTTCAGCTTCGTAATCTCGAAGTATTTGTGAGGCCACCGGAGCCGTATGAAATGGTGGCATGCCCAGGCAGCACAACGGATACGGTCTTGTTGTGGGAGCGAGAGAACCATCGCCCTCCCAGTGCCGTCTCGGTTGGGATGGCGCTTCTGCCACTGGACAAAGGTGTCCTTCCAGTGATCTTCCTGGAAAGCGGCAAGAGGAGGGACACTATAAACGCCAAAGTAGACAACAATGGCATTGGCATCTCGCTTGGCAAGATCACAGAAGCGGCGGAACATCTTCGCCATCGCGTTCCCATTTGGGGTCTGTGGCTTATAGAACTTGCCAGTCCCCGCCTGTTTAGGGTCCTCTGGTTGATCATCCTCATCGTCCTCTTCCATGGTGTCTTCATCCTCACTTGGTGGGTCCCCGTCACCTCCATCCGGAGGCTGACCTGGTCCCCCAGCTGGAGGAGGAGGAGGCGGGTTCTCCTCAGCCTCCTCTTCCTCCTTTCCCTCCTCTTCCTCCTTTCCCTCCTCTTGCTCCCTAACGGCCTGTGCAGACCGGGCTTTTGCTTGAGCCAAGGACTTGCCCGTAGGTTTGGCGAGGGTCAAACCTATAGGTCCGGAAGGGTCATCTGGCCCGCCTGGCAGGACTTCTGGCTCTGTGCCGAATGACACACATGTCAGCCGGCGGGTCAAGGAGGAGAGGTTCAACCTTCCTCCTCTCTTGCCCTTCCACCGTCAACCAAACTTCCGCCACTGTGGCAGAAAGTTTTCGACGGGAAGCTCCACCAAGACGGTGCACCCATCACCACTAGGGGACTCATCCATCGACGAGTCATCCTCCAGGGAGGAGAGGGCACCTTTCTCCGCCTGCGCAGCTGCAACGCTGGTGGCAGGAGATCCAGCGGCTTCATCACCACCTGCCTCAGTGGGCAAAGATGGTCTGCACTGCTCTCCCTCGGCAAGAGTGCTGGAACCAACAGGCTCTGCAACAGCATCAACCGTTGCCATCGTCGCACTCGGTGCGACGGTGTACAAATCAGCCAGAAGGCGGACGTCCTCATCGCTAGGCACTCGAAGCGACTCCCGAGGGCTGCCATCACGGCATCCGCCAACTTGGCAGCCACCCCCTCTCTTATTGCTGCTGTGACCACGGCAGGGGTCAAGCCAGCACCCTTCGACGCCAGCCTCTCGGCGGCGAAAGCAGCATCACACTGCAGCGAGCTGGGTCTGATAAACTGATGTAAAACGGCAGAATCCGGGGAGGGGCTCCGCTCGGCGGACATGGTGATGGTGTACTATTTAATAGTAGAAAGTTGATGGCCAGTAGCCCCAACATGCAAACTGAGTTGCAGAGGTCGGTATTTTTAAATTATGAAGGGTCTCGTGACACCTTTTCTACAGTTTAATCCCACAAACACTGTGTGCTCGACGATTCCTTCGTGCAAAACGGTGTTCTCGTTTGCGCACGTCAATTCCTTCGTATGGACTAAAGATCCGCCCGAAGATCCCAAAGATTTGTGCACACACGGATCTTAATAATACCCCCAATCCTACATTATTTTATCTCATGCTCTTTTTGACAAAAAGGCTTCGCACAATCCGTTAATGATCAACGATAGAGTGACACTTGATAAAAATTTGTCACAATTGCACTGTGACGTTGCAATGTTCATTCAACACTCATGCTCTATTGAACCAACATTGAACGAAAATTGGACGAATATTTGACGATCATTTGACGAATGGCTGAAGAATGTCTGACGAACGTTGGTCGAAAGTTGGACGAACGTTGGACGAACGTAGGACGAATGTCTGACGAACTTAGGACGACCATCGGACGAATTACAAACTGACCAAGTGACGACTTCCAACGACAAGGGCTTATCCAGGCCTATCGCCAAAAGTGGATCCACGTGGAAATATCTTGGAAATAATATGCCTGTCTTGCAGTTGCAACTGTCATATAATTGAACATAGACAAGCCACGTAATTTTTCAAGTTTGTCTTCCTCTGTCTCTACGAATAGTGCATTCTAGCTTGCTCTACAAAAAATCTTGCCTCGGCTGCTAGTAATTATTTCATACGATAACTCCGATCCCTCACCACAGGATTCACTCGTATTGACCCATCAATAAGACTGGGTACATAGTATTTTTTTCATCGACAGCACCACGCGAGTCGACACGTTGCGGGGAGTGTCTGTACGTCGTATATAGGCCGAACAACTTCGCTCAGCTTGCACGACATAAAGAAAAACGTCGTTTGACGAACAGGCTTGCGGCGTCGAACTCTGCGAGCGCAGACAAGTCACGTTGCGGGAGGTCGAAAACATCACAACAGAAGTTGAAGATCGTGCGCAGGCAGAGAGGTATACGTTACACGTGGACAGAAAATTGTGACGTTGAAGGAAAAATATGTGGATGGAGCAGGAAATTGTGACGTGGAGTGAAACACGAAGAGGCGTAGGTACAATATGGTACCGTACCATATGGTAGTCATACTACCTAGAGGACGCCATTAGCCTTATTGTATCAGAGTAGACGAACAATACGTCAGGTGTAGTTGAAGTAATTTTGATGATCTCTTGAACGATCTTGACTCCTCTTGACTCGCATTCCTTGACGTGTTGCCCAACATTTTTTACAAAACACACCAACTCTGCCTGCGCGTCAAATCAAGCAAGCGCAACGTGTCAACTCACGTGGTGCAGGTGTTTTACGTCATCTCGTCTTACGTGACACTCCTTACACAAAACCTTGAACAAAAGTGTTAAGAACATAAAGATCTCTTTAAACTTATGTTTAAGGTCGTTGGGGGAGAAGTGCCCTCTTTCCATACTGTAACTCAACCCTTGACTTCAGTTCCCTCTTTTGAATAAAAGCTTGACAGGGATCCGGAGCACGTCTGACTCGAAAAAGCAGTCCTATCAGGTCTGGGTGTGGCGGAGGCAAAGATGAGCATGACCTCTAATCTGAAACCTCCCCCATCCATATTATCAAGGAAACTCCTAGTGCTTAAAATAGTCAGGGTGGGGAGGATAACAATACGAAAGACCATTAGTCCAATGGTAATAAAACCCCCCTCGGTCAACAAACTCACAAACCACGACTGAACTTGAGGAGAGCCTCGATCGAGTCTCTCACTCGAGTATAAACCTGTCTCATAGGCAGCCCGGGCTCGGAGCCTCTAGCTGCTTCTTTCTTACGCCACCTTCCCATGAGTTCTATGCTGGGCATGGGCACTCCTGCGTTGGTGGCTTGGGTGGTGGCCCCACTTTGAGCGGATCTGCGAAAACTGAAGTCTGAGAGTTCGACCAGTCTGCTCATGAGGGATTTGTCTTGTTCCCGAGCTCTCCCCAAGTACTCCAAGAGGAGTGGATCGAAGTCGCTAAACACCTTCCTGGTGCCATCGTCTCGAGCAAAAAGCCACCCCGACGATTGTCCTTCCGTGACGTGCTTTCTTCGCGTCCAATCCACTTCTTGATGGGGAGGTTGGAGAGAGTGTTGATGGACAACGGGAGGCAGTGCCAGCGTAGGCCGGTCTCGCCCTTAAACCTTCCGTGACGGGTCACCATGATGTAGGGGTGAGGGGTCGCCTCAGTACACTCCTCCCAAGTCTCGAGCATCCCTTTTAGAGAGACAAGGGTGACCTCCCCCCCCGAAGGGCAGTCCCAAAAGATATCAGGAGAGCGGCGGCAAACTCCTCCAAGGGCTGTCGATGGAAATCAGAAGCGTCTGCTCTCCAATCTTGTTCCACCTCGTGGAGGATAGCGAGGATCATGTTCGAGGACAGGGCTTCGTTCTGTCTTCTTATTTCTCCCATTCTCAGCCTTGCTCCGTGTTTGAAGCACACGAACCACTCTCCCGCTGTGGGACAGGAGGTGGTGTGGAGCTTGCGGGTGTCCTTGGAGTATAGGGAGTTAGTGTCGTAGGCTGTCCCGGCATGGTGGACATTCGAGAACCAAGTGGGGGTCTTGCGCATGGCCTGATATTGCAAGTGGCGTGCGTAAAGGCCCTGTCGAAGCGAGGTGTGGAGGGTGACCAGAGCGATTGCCATCCCAACTCTGTCCCTGACTTTATCTGAACCCATTTGGGGCATCAGAGTGGGTATGTCGAAGACTTTTGTCGCGTCGGTGTAATCTCGCCACATGCGACGACGGTTGAGTGCTACTGTCGAGGGACGTCTGGACCACAAGGCATCCAAAATGGCCCGTCGTATGCAAACCAGTTGGTAGGCATCTCGAGGATCGTCCCACCTGGGGTCTCGAAGAGTCACGTTGCGAACATGGCAGAGATTGCACTCGAAAGGAGCCCCCACGAGGTGATCGCCATCGCGTCCCGACCTGAATTCAGGAGCCTCGGGCGACTCCAGGGGCATCTCATCCAGGGTCTCGCTTTCGCTTTCGAGGATGGGGAAAGGATCCATGGGGGCCTGCCTGAAACAGCTTCCGCACCACACATTCCTGCACGGGGGGAAATGCTCCCGCCATAGAATGAAATTCGAGCAAAACAGCCTGAAGCCATTCCTCTTGAGTTTGCCACACACCCGGCACGTACCCTTCCAGGTCAGACAGTCCCTCGGATTCACCCCGTGCCAAAAGTCTGAGTCCTCGTTGGAGATAGGACTGGAGGCGCTCGAAGGAAGGAGTTCCCTTTGCCACCCAAGGGCCAAAGTAGCCGGCCCTATGAGTGCAAGGGAGGACGACGACGAGAACGAGGGGTTCATGGTGAGAGACAGTCCAAAACGGGTGGTTAGTGTTCAAAGTGACAAGCAGATCAGCGTCCTTCCCGAGGGTCTTTCGCCCCAAATGGGTCATCAAACGGGGCAAGACAAAGACATGGGGGATATACGGGTGCGCCCGCCGGTCCTCCGCAAACATTTCCAGAACGGCCGTCATGGCCGAGGGGGGAGGGCACCAGAGTCAGGGGTTAGGAATTAAGTGGAGCTGGAACCAGTTGTTCGGGGTAAGAAGAACGATTGGGGTGTCCCCCCACACGCGGCCGTCCTTGCTCCTCCACCAGGATTGAACCCAGGGTTCTATCAGACCTCCGGATCGCTCGTTCGCGCCATGGTGAAAAGGGAGGTAAGACAGAGGGTGATTGCCGGGGACCATCATGCCCTCCATCAGGTCACCCCTGGAGAGTCCATCGATGCCCACTTTCTTCATGCGGGTACCCGCCACGTGTATCACGTGGAGAATGCAGGAGGAGGATCGCTGAACACTCGAAGGCGTAAGATGATTTGACTCAGACCTGGGGAGGAGGAGTGCCCGTTATAAAAAGTTCCTTCGAACGGCTGGTTATCCGTTATTAGGAAGAGTTCTGTGTTGGCTAGGGTACCTTCCCGGGCTAGGTCTTCGACCCTGGAGACCAAGTTGTCAGCTTCCCAAAAGTTCGAGATGTTCTGGGCGTAGGCCCAAGAGTGGTCCCCCGCCTCATATCTGATTTCAGAGTGGTCCCACAAAGCAGATCCGAAGCCTGCCCCGCTTGCGTCGCCCATCAGATACAAGGCCGTGGCTCGAGAAGCTCGAGCGGGAACTTGGGCCGGTTCAGTGCCGTGGAAAAGGGTCTTCAGGGCTTCAACGTCCGACCTAAGGTGAAAGACTGGGGTTACTACATCCGGGGGTCCGGATGCGGGAGCGTGGGACGTTCAGTGGAGGGGATCGTGGAGAGGTCGTCCTCCCAGTCATGATGGGTCTCCAAGCACCGAGGCTGGGGCTTGATTTTATAGCCCTCGGTGTCTCTGTCGGGTCGCCAGCCGTCTATCGTGAGATGGAGGCCCTTCAGGTACGGGACTGACCAGTCAAAAGTGCGCGAAACATAGATTAAGAAGCCTCGAATTTGTTCGAGGCGAAGCTTGGGAAGTGCCCCGCCTTCGTCTAGCAGGCCGGACAGTTCCGAGATCATGTCTTGGGTTTTCTTCCATTTCTCTACTGAGACAGTGAGGAGTATCTGGCCTTCCGTGTGGAGGACACTTCCAGCAGTAGGTCCGGGTTTGAGAGTTGGCTCGGTTCTCTTCCTGGATGCATCCTGCATCCCTAACCAGCCCACGTACGAACAGAAACGTCTTGTGGTGGCCCAACAGGTGGCTTTATCGAAGCCCATGTGTCGACTGTCGTCGACGTAGACGGAGGTGTTGCTCGCTATTTTTCCGTCCTTTCTTCTCTTCGATACCCAAGGGCGCTTGGGGTTGTATGACGGGTTCCCTGGGAGATTCAATTCGACGTGGTCCCACTGATACGTGTTGCTCGGGTCGAGTCGGTCGCCCATGGCCAGTTGTTTCCCTTTCACGCCCATCTGGATTGACCTCCCCGGCGAATCCGTCTGACCGAAGTAGTTTCGGCAAAAGCATTCCCAACACCACTTCCTTTCTCGTTCCCAGCCTTCATCCGAGCGGATATGGGAGATGTCCACCCCTGCTAACTCTCGGAGGGAGGGGTGGAGGAGGAAGTTATAAAACATTTCCTGGTAGTCGCTGTCAGCTTGGAAAGTCCCCGGGTCGAGGGACCTGAGGATGTCAGCCACGGTGGGAAGAGAGAAATGGAGCGCGAACAGGCTGTCGTTGAGACCACAGGACGTCCCGTTGAAGACAACTCGAATGTCTGACGTTCCCTTGGGGACGTAAAAGTAGGGCACAAGGCTTTTAACCGTGCCCGTTTCCAAGTATCTCTTGCGACGTAATTTTCCTATCTTCTCAGTGACTAGGGCCCCGTCCGTGGCGTTTTTAGGAGGGGGCTGGGGGCGCCTGTAGGGGGAGGGGCTTTTGAGCCAGAAGTGAGGTTGTCCGTCCCGGGCGTAAGATCGAAAGATGCCCGGCCACCTCCAAAACAGGAGTCTCGACCCCCCTTCCCATTCCCACCAGGACGATTCTGCCACATACCGGATACAATCAGCCCCCGCTTCCACGTCCGCTCGTTGGTCAGATTGAGTTCGAAAAAGCTTCCACATGGAGGAGTATTGGGCTCGTTGTTCGCTGGACCAGGACAGATGCCACCTGAGTTTGCCCGACCCGTCTCGTTGATGATAAGAGGGGAGAGGCCCACTATGTCGCCATTTGTTCAAAGAGGCACGCTGGGTGACAGGGAGCCGACCTTCCTGGTCCATCCAAAAAGAATGGAGGGCCTTCCTCTTCCACCAAGAGAGGGCGGCCTCTCGCCACCGATCCAGGGCCGTGCGCCACGTAGGGACTAGCGATGGGAAGGAAGAGGGTAGGAGGTCAATGAACATCTTGTCCCAGAGTGCGTAGGGAATCTCGGCCCCATCGGCCTTTTGACCGTTGTTTTTCACAAGATCCCGGGAGGGGGGGTGTGAGAGGGTCGGCGTGGCCTTTGCGTTTAAGAGTGACGGCGAGGGACTGGGGCCTGG
This sequence comes from Cyclotella cryptica, assembly GCA_013187285.1. Lineage (NCBI taxonomy): Eukaryota > Bacillariophyta > Thalassiosirophyceae > Thalassiosirales > Thalassiosiraceae > Cyclotella > Cyclotella cryptica. The sequence goes on from JABMIG010000068.1 coordinate 10,669, forward strand.
AGTCGAGGGAGCATCGATCTTGCAGTGTTTGGGGTCTTGGAGAGGACCAGGAGGCAAGGAAAGGGAGGGGCATTTGCGGGTCAAGCTCGCCTCCCCACGATGAGAGGAGGAAGAAGTCGAAAAATAAGTGAACCCCCCCGGTAAATGAGTAGACAGAAGGAGGTCCCCTCCACAATAAAGGAGCTTTCCAGGCGGACCGGAGCACAAAGATGGGAGGACATGGAGGGCGGACCGGCGAGACGCCAGATTGATGACCGAGATGGGGACGTCCCATGCCCCCGCTAGTTCAGTCGGAGTGAGGCAACGCGAAACCCACTTAGTGGGTGAGAACGCAGAGGGGCACACACACCGGAGTGACGTCTTGGAGGTGGGAAGTAAACCCCATGGGAGCAAGATCCCGCCTCGCGATGGGTCCCAAGTGGGAGACGGCATGCAAGAGAGGGGTTGAGCAGGTGCTAGGGCAGAAGGACCGCCTACCGTGCTGTCCAGGAGCCCAAGAAGGGGCCGCCACGGCTGTAGCGGGTACTGGGGTGTCGACGAGGGGTGTTCGGGCAACGATGGGGGGAGTAATAGTCCCATGTGAACGAACGAGTCAGTGGATCCTCCAACGCTGGGATGCGATAGGGTGACTGTGCGAAGGGACCATCCCATTGGGATGGGGGATGTCCGATCTGAGTTGGAGAAGAAGAGATGAGGAACGGCCCATCATGCCCAGTAAGGAGCAAAGGAAGAAGGAGGAATGCCCGAAACGTCGCCGAGCACCAACGAGGGGAGCCGTTGTGGGTGGCTGTAACGGGGCCGACCCATCTTAATGACTGAGTTGTCCCAGAGAGGGGAGAGCAACTCATAGAAAGGCGAGGGGCGCGTTCGTACGCGAATGACCTCGAAGCCCAACGCCGGGGCGACAAACAACCACATGGAAGGTGACGATGCGCGTATTTCAGCGGACCCGACTCTGGGTCGAATTGGAATCATACCTGAGAGGACTCCGTTCAACGAGCGATCCCTAGCTTGAAGAGGAAGATGGCCCAAGTGGAGGGAGGGAGGCCCCTCGTGAGCGATTGAATGATGAAGGGGTTCCGCCGGGGGAGAGGGGAGTCAGGTGTTTTCGTCCTCGGCGGCCTTTTGACGGTTTCTGGGAGGCCTACCGGCCGGGGCACCCCCTCCATTCCCGGCTTGCGAGAGGGCTTTATCAGCCATTGCCTTAGCTTGTTTGGCAATGGTCGAGACCTGAGAGAGGGTAGCCAGTGCCTATGAGACTTTCTTCGTGAGATCATCTATTGACTGGCGCGGGGCAGCGTTGCACCCTAGATAATCCAGCACCTTCGGCTGGACTTCAGGGTGACCCTCGAAGTCGTGGTCCTTGAAGGCCTTCATCACAGAGTGATGTTGTATTGATGCCCAAAGGACGAGGGAGTTCAACGTGAAAGGGTCCGACGAGGAGGCAGCTCGAGCACATGAAGACGCCTTCGAAAGCTCGGTGAAGAGGGCCTTGCTGAGGATCTTCGTGAGATCCCACACGGACTGTTGTTGGTCCTTGGAAAAACAGGGCCCTCGAAAAGTGTTTATGAGGGTGCGTAGATAAAAAGAAGAGGTCTTCCCGAACCACCTTTCCATGAAGAGGAAGGAGGTGGATAGCATTTCGAGGAAAACCATCGAAGCCATTGGGTATCCTTCGCAGGAGTTCTTGATAAGTTCCTCTAGCGTTGGGAGGATGGACTTGAAAGCCTCCATGGCCTGAGGGACAAGCCAGTGACCCCGTCCTGTTTGTCCCAGGCCGCAAAGGAGGACATGGCCAACATGGGGTCGGTGTTGCTGGGATCGTCGTTGGACTCTTTGGTTCCCTTCATGAGAAAGGAGGGAGTGCGCGACTTGAGGGAGGCTAGGACCCTGGACTGGGCGGCGGTTTTTCCTGTCTTGTGCTGGGTAACTTCCTCCAAATAGGACTCAGTCTCAGTTATGACATCGGTACCTAGCGACTGGAGAAGGGAATTGAGCGTGTTCATACACTGGTAGATGGGTGTATTCCCATGTTGTGGACAATGCTTGGTTAAGAAGTCTTTGCAATCGTGAAGGTTCCTGAAGGTGAAGCCCCCGAAGGAGACTTCTACCCTTTTCTCCATAGCCGCCACGCTTGCCTTGAGGATACTGAGCTCTGACGTGAAGAGGGCGAGAGGAGTGAATTTTTGTTCTAAAGCAGAATGATCATCGGTTGTGCCACCGGCACTTCGCTGGGCAAGGCTCTGTACCATGCCTAAGAGATCCAGCATTCAGCGACGGAGGTTGTCTTGGTCTCTTCGCAGACGAAAGACTTCGTCTCGAAGTGCGGCTGCTGTGGGCGTGGAAAAAGAGACTACAGGCGACTTCCTGTCAAGCTTTCTTTGGAGATCCGTTACGTTATCTGAGTGGGCGACGAGCCGTTCATCCATTGCTGCTAATTGACCTTGAAGAGAGTCAAAACAAGAGGCGAGGTTGGCGATGCCAACTCGCAAAGACGTTTGAGGGGAGTCGTCCGGCGCTTCTCCTACCACCGCTTCTAAAGTGTAGAGCCGAGCCTCGTCCTCCATCAATCTGTCTTCGAGGGCCGACAGAGCTCCGTATTGAGCCTTTTCAACGGATGAGATGCCTTTAGTTGGGGTTCTGGTGATTCGGGGCTTCTTTCTCCCCGACTTCAATGAGTCCCCGAAAACATCCTCGTTGGCTGCCACCACAGCATCAGCATCTTCTATGTCCCGCTTCAGAAAAGTAGGATCTTGACGATAATTGTACATAGACATCTTGAAGAGGGCCGCCCAAGTATCAACCCCGGCTTGGTGGGCTTTGAACCTTTGAATGATGGGGCACGCATCCCCTACTTCGCCAGGGACGTGTGGGGAGCAATGAACCGCATCAAGCCCAGCCCTGGTGTATCGAATGAAATAAGCCCCTGATTCTTTGCCCGCGTCGAAGGCGTCCCAAGCTTTCTTCTTGTCGTGGGCTTTGATTTTGCAGAGATGCCGTGGCTTTATGCACATGCCAGACTCGTCTTTCCCTACCTTCCCCCGCAAATGGACTCGGGGTTTCCATCAAACCTATACAAGTGACAGGCACCCACGCATGGAGGCTTCCTGGCTAAGAGCTCGAGGAGCCGGGCTCTTTGAGGAAGAGAATCTAACGTCGGCGGAGGAGGCAGAGGAGACCTCGACGCACGTCGAGTCGTGACAGGAGCTGGAGGGCTCACCCCGGATGGGCGAGAAGCCGAAGGCTTTCGTAAGTCGTAGTCGTGAGGGTCTCCGAAGAGGCCAATCTCGGGGTCGTCATCAACGGCCATAAGAGACCGGGAGAGGGAGGACAAACGGCCGGTGATATGCTCCAGGTCATGAGAATCAGACAACGCCCGCGTCGTAGGCGCCGGGCGCACCCCCCCGGAAAAAACATCAGCAGCAACCGCAGGAGACACATTGACAAAAGACTCACCGTCCCGCGATGCGTGACTGGAGGAGGGAGAGGTCGATGGAGAGGGAGGACGATCGCCCGTGATGGCGGCGGCGAGGGCCGAGAAGTGTTGGGGCGTGAAGGCGGGGAAATCGTCAGACATGAGGCGCTGAGAACGTCGCAAGATCGGGAGGTGGGACAAAAGCAACAAAGAAAAAGCTCGCCTACTAGGTCGTCCAATGGGACGGCTGATCAGACCCCAGCCAAAGAAGGAGGTTTCGACGATTTGCCCCTCAGATGTGAAAATGGTTTCCTGCGGTTGGTGCAATTTATGAGAGGTGCGCGGCACCTCTCATCGCGGTTCTCTTAGGGGAAACCATTTTGTTCTTGCGGTACGTGCGTGGAGAGAATCTTCCCGGATCCTTGATGGCTCCGTGAGAATCTTCGGCACTTTCTACTCCGACTGTATCTCATCCTTGGTATCCGTCTGACACCATCTTTGCATGTGGCTCGAATCGGTCCTTTTTTTTAATATGAAACGGCCCTAAGGCCCACAACATGGCAGATTTTAGACAGATCAATCAAAGCCTATGTACCATACACATAACCAGCAGCCACACATAAAACAACAGTGAGGTTGAGGGAAACGAACAATTGAGTGTGTGTGCTGTAGGTGCTGCTCGTTTTTATAATATGGTGTACGGTACCATACCTAACAACAACACCATGCTATACTTATTATTTTTGCAATCACGCGAGAAATGAAAATGACGTAGTAGAGGCAATATAAAGCAGTACCAGATACTATTGGCGACAAGCTGTCAAAAATAACTCTTCGGAAAATAGGCTATTTTAAACAAATAAGCTATTTTTGAGAAATCGGCTATGCTCGAGAAATAGCCTATTTTCGAAATTCGAAAATCGCCTATTTCTCGCAGATAGCCTTTATCTCGAAAATAGCTTATTTCTCGAAAATAGCAGCACTAGTTACGTAGGAATAGTAATTTGTTCAGTAGAGCTCGAAAATAGCCTATTTCTCGAAAATAGCCTATTTCTCGAAAATAGCTTATTTCTCGAAAATAGGCTATTTAATAAGCTATTTTCGAGAAATAAGCTATTTTCGAGAAATAAGCTATATTGTAGGCTATATTATAGCGTATAATATAGCCTATATTATAGGCTATATTATAGGCTATATTATACGCTATAATTGGCTTATATAAAAATTATTGAAAATTTCACTCCTGCACGAATCGCACGCCTCCTAACAAGACACATCATTTTCTACGCTTTTATTGTGAAGTGTAGGTAAAAAATGTTCATGCTTCCTCCTCTAAAACAAAACAAATTTTTCGTGTTTATTTCTTTATACCACTGTTTCCCTCAACCTCAGTGAAACAAAATGGCAGATTATGTCCCTTATTCGCCTACCATCCGAACTGCAGCTATAATAATACAACCGTAACATAACCACTCTGCACAATGCTTGCCCCTCTCCAGATCATCGTCCTTGCGTCACAAGCAATTCTGATAACATCGAAACCACACCAGCTCACCGTAGGGTTTGTTCCCACACTCCAAAGAAGAATAACATCGCGTCAAAAATCACTTCTCTCCAATTTTTCCTATCTCACAGCGACAGTATTTTACCCTGACGAGGACGAAGGGCCCAGATTTAACGATGCAATCCTATCCTCGCACAATCCAGACCTACAAGCGGAACAAGAACAATTAGCCATGAAACTGTCACATCACTCCAACAGTCAGACGCTCGCTCATCTCGCCGCGGCATTTTCACCACCCGGCCATTCCATACCACTTACACACATTCATCAAGTTCGTTGTGCTTCCTTAGATTCCACTCATTTAGAAATTGAAACGGTCATATGCGACGACATAGAATGCGCTTCCCTGTTGGTCCCTGTACCGTTTCCTGTGGAATGTTCATGGACGAACGATGCAGCCTTTGAAGAGTGCATCATGCGTAATGTTCAGTCGCTGAACCAAGAGGGAGAAAGGAGGATATTTGGAAAAGACGAATTCTCGGAGGAGCAGCAGAACACGTTGGCACATGACAAGCTGAAATCCGCAATAGAGAGATTGTCTCGTGATGATAAGCCCCCTGCGATTTTTCCGGAGTGGTGGATCCCACCGAGGATGGATGAAACATGGGAATGTGATCTATTGCGTGACGCGTTGAATGGGGATGACATGGAAAGTGTAAGGATGGATTTGGTCAAGACGCAAGAGCCTGATTTACTTCCTCAGATGGACGAAAGCAAAGCGCATCATGTTGTGAAAGTTTTGGCTATTGGCCCAATGGGAATGATGCTGGAGGTTACAGCGATCGATAGCGATGAAAGAACACACAAGGTTCTTGCCTGTGATACCGTTGTGATCAAGTTTTCATTGGAAGACAAAAGTAGCATTCGTGACGAGGTTTTACGGTTGGTCTCATCTATAAATGTGAATTAGAATAGTTTATGCAGTCACATGGGTGGGTCTTATCTTGTTTGAGCTGTCCGTCGCTTTCTGAGCTGTGGGGTTTTGTAAAACAGTGTATTAAATGAGTGCGAATTTCGACGATGAGTGAGGTAGAACTTGTACCATTACTGGGTTACAAGATATGTTCAGTTCCTGTGATGCTTACAAAAAAATATCTTTAATTGACACACAGATTTCTTCTCGTCACGGCGGCTAAAAATTGTGTCTTAACAAAATTGCAGGGATCTCTGGATCAATTTGTTGAATTGGTCGAAGAAGTGTGAAAAAGTCGATGTAGTGATGTATAGCTTTGGATCAATGCTCTCCTGGGACGGGCCAACGATTTTATATAAGTCTCCTTCCGTAGAATCCCAAGTGGAACAAAATATCGCCTCTTCATTCGTACCTCTGTCGGTCATTTGATGACTCTCGACTCTCGAACGACCCGACATTATCCAAGTTACGTTGTATTTTGTATTGCTTGAATGCCGGGTTCCATTGGGTACGTCATGTCCTGGTCAGGGTTTGACTGTAAGCACCCGCGGCCGTCGACATGCGGTGTAATCGTTGTTCAGAAAAAGAGGTAACCTTCTAAATTTAGGATCAAAGCCTTCCATCGGTGGCACCCTTCTTTTGGAATCAATGATCTTTCTGCTTTTCGGATCATGGTCATGGATAATTCTATCCTCTCTGTTCATAGATATGACGGCTCGTGTTTCATTGGCATTCCACACCTTGTCCTCGTTGGAATAATGAAATGACAACACATTTCTTCGATGTTGTTGCTGTCTATTCTGACTTCTCGTGGCTCTTCTCTTTGGCGCTGAGGCATCCACTTTGCTTCCCTATACTCGGACATGGTTGTCAATGGTACCATTCCATTGCGTCTCTCCTCACAACTTCATCTTTTTGTTGTATTTTACTGTGTCCGAAGTCCCCAGGCTTGCCTGTTTGACAACATGGCTACCTTTTTATGGGCGGGGTTCTCATTCTGAAACGGTATCTTCACTGACTGATTATCCTACATAGGATCTAATATGTGTTATATGTTTTGGACGTCCTGTTATCGTCGGGTATCGTACTATAGATACATTATGATACAATACACCATCTCATCAACATCATCATGCGAGATCATGCGCATGTCCCGCGATAACCATACACATCTATGCACATCTCATAAACATCACGTAAAGAGAAGACGTCAAATCATATAATATAATCGCTTTCACAAGATGACCGTACAACAAGGAATTACAACATCAAACTGAATCTAAACACCACAAAATCCATCAAACACCGAATCATCACACCATGACAGGCCGACGCAAGCATTCAATCGACTCAACCTCCACCAACAGCACTCCACGGAACAAATCCGATCTCTGGAAAAATGCCCTCGAAAAAGACCTAGGCGACGGTGTCATCATCCAAATGTGCGGGCTGGGCAGCGCCAATCACGTGGTCTACGCTCGCATGAAACCCTCCACCAACACCAACGGCGACTCCGCCGCCAACAACACCAACAACGACGACGGCACCTCGCACGCCGTCTCTCTAGGCAAGGTAATCGAAGTCCTCGTCGACCAAGGCTGGCGTCACATCGCCAAATCCATCCTCGAACAAGGCGTGCACATCGAGGCTGACTCCTATCCCTCGGCATCGCAGCTCCTCCACCTCGGCGCGGTGTGGATCCTCAATGAAACGCTGTATGCCAAGGGGGATTCGGCCCATGCCAAACGATTGTCGCCCAAGGATGAGGGGACTGTGCCGGATTGGGAGGATATGACGCTTCGTGTTCATTATGTGCCCGAGAGGTTTTATGCCGGGCATGAGGTGGATTGGGGGAAGTATTGTCGGGGGATGTTGTTGGATGCGAGTGTTGTGGGAGTGGTGGGTGGGGAGAGGGTTCATGTTCCCGTCACCGGGTTGCCGGATAAGAAGGATGGTGTGATTGTTTATGAGGTGAGGGTGTTGATTGCTGTATGTCATGTTGTTTCGTGGACGGAGGCTTGACATTTTTGTACCTCTACAATGTTGATTTGATTAATTTATTTTTTACATCTTTCGCCGTCATCTCTTCTCTTATTTCACCTCTTTCTGGGAACAAAAAACAACGGATGAATAGAATGAAGATATTGGATTTACAATTTTGAATAAGCCGGGTGGTGTCCCAATCAATTCAACTTTAAGGTGTGTGCAAAGTAGCTTTGTCTCAACAGTCTTGGATTTACTGTGCTTTCCTTTGGCACTGATCCATTAACATTTCTTCTCCCATTGCAATCATTTTTTATTCCTGTTATCTCTCACTCTTTCTTTTAGCAATCACGCAGAAGACGTTGTGTCAATGTACACTGCATCCATGAAAGAACGACAAGGCAGTCCCGAATCCCATACGCCTCACGTATCCATCCCACTACGGATCGAAACCGAAACCTGCGGATTGACACTCGCTTCCACACGAAAGGAATTTTGCGCCTACATGACAAAACTGTTGGAATCGATGAAACACGTACCGACCGCCGACACCAATGACGACAAACCCATCATCCAAAAGCTCTACCGCTGCCTCGTCTGCATCCGCGACCCCAACGACATTGACCGCATCGAAAAAATGACAGGCAAAACACTCGAACACTACGTCGACCCCAAATCGGCCACTCCCAAACGATTCGTCCGTCACAAGCCCACCTCCCCCGAATCCAAAATGCAACAATGCCTCATGCGCATCACCAGCGTAGGCGACGAGAAATACCGCGCCGCCTGCGTCAGTTCGAAATACTCCGATTCGAACGATTGCACCCTAGCCCACCGGCTTTGGAACCCACACGTCGCCCATCCCGCCGAGGTGCTGGGTGTTTCGTACGTGATGCAGTTGGAGGTGGAGTTGTTGAATGAGGCGCATCGTCCTCATCAGCTGCGGGGACAGCTAGCGGCGCTGGGTTGTCCGATTGTGGGGGATGAGGCGTATGGCGGAGGTGTTTGTGAAATGGGAGCGCATAGGCATACGTGGAACCGGATGGCGGTGCAGCTTTGTAAGTTGGAGTTTCCTTTGCCCGAATGGAGGAAGGAAGAGGTCGGTGAGGGGGCGGAGAAGAAGGTGAAGAAGGTTTTGGTGCCGACGGAGCAGAGGTGTGAGTTTCGTTTGGGTAGTGCTTGGTGGTCTGAGTATTTGGTGGATTATGAACGCTATCTGTGAAATAGATGACACGTAGTTGAACGAGAAGTCAGTGTTGCGTATTAGAAAAGGATGCTGTTTAGGGGAATCTGGGACATAGGGCAACGCTATGCAGTTCGCTACTAGTGAGGATGTATAAGCAATAAAAAATACTTTTTTTTCGCCACATGAAAAGTATTATAGAAAATGTAGCCCTGTGTGTTTAATGGAAATAGTAGTTGGCAATCAACCCAGAAACACATTGCGATTATAGAATGCCAAGCATGCTAAGACCGCAAATACCACGTTTGTGACAAGACTATAATAAGCAATTAAAATTCTCTGTGGATGAAGACAATCGATGCAATATTCTGGTGCAGGGCTAACACCCCACCATAATCAGCTAGAAAAAGTTTGAGACATCATTGTAGCTAGTCAATCCTTAACTGCTGATATAAGTAGAGGCAAACAAAGGTCATATTAGTCGTTTTTATTGCATTAATGCAGACTAATGCTCGAAGCTTATATCAGGCGAATGCTCCAGAGAGGCTAATGCTGAAATGTCCTGCATTTCGTTGGCCTCTTTCTCCTGCTTGATTTTCTACCACCTTCGGCCGAACCTTGGGTTGCTGTTGTCGGAGTTGGTGTTGGAGGGCAGGATGACATCATGTCCAAGCTCAATTCATGTACGCCACATGTATCGCCAAGAGTTTCAGCAGAGACCACCTCGCCTTCCTCGTTCAACAGCGAGAGCACTGCTCCTGACAACCTACAGAGGCATCTTTCTGGATCACTGGCATCACCGCACCAACGGTTTTTTATCATGACGGACTTCAACGACGATGTACTCCCGAGATCGACCTCCCAAGAGGAATTGGCATCATCGGTTTGTGAAAATGTTGTTATGTCGCCGTCCACTGCAAAAGAAGCAGAGTTAGTTCCACGCGTCGAAGACTGGCTTGCAGTCTTATTCAGAGCAATATTGACATTATCTGACGATAAGATTTGCAATTCAAACATTTGGATTAGCTCTCCTGTTGTAGAGTCAATCTTCACTTTTTGAGCTTCGGGGTAACAGGAGGCCAACGAACGCGTGACACGTTGCGCTGTGCCTATTCTTGCATCACTTGTATTCAGACAAAGGAGGAACGCGGAAAACAGTGCAATAATCATCGTGGCTGTTGTTTGTTGCTTCATCATGTCTTCATAAGATGAGTGTGTTTGTATTTTTGTTCTTTGTGTGTTTGTGTAACTCTTTTTTATGAGCCAAGTTGTTCTTCTTTGAGATGAAAGAGCAAGAGGCGCACGTTGGTTTTGAGGCGCTCGTGTCAAGACGCTCCTCGCGAGAGAGAAATGCGCGCAAATCTTAGCAACAACTTGTAACAACTCAACCAAACACGTGACATTATCGTATCGTTTACGTTGTTTCGCGACGGCCGGCTCAGATATCAGTATCGGTGTGTAGTGCAGCGAGCGCAAAACTTTCGAGGCTGAATAACAGTTTCATCAAAACCGATTGAGGATTAGTATTAGTTGTTGCAAAATCAATCACAGAGGGTTTCTGTCATCAAAAAGTATCACAACGCTAAAGCTGCAAATACCAAATTTTGTAACAAGGCTATCATCAGCGATTCAAATTCTCTGTGGATAAAGACATTCAATGCAATATTCTTGTACAGGGCTAACACACAACCATAACAAATTGAGACATCATGGTAGAAAGTCAAACCCCAAACAACTGACACAAGTAGAGACTAACAGAGGTTATACTAGTAGTTATTATTGCACTAATGCTTGGCTTATCTCAGGCAAAGGCTCCAGAGAGACGAACGCTCCAGAGAGGTTAGTTTCAGCTTGGCGACGGATGCTTTCTCCTGCTAGATTTTCTACCACCTTCGGCCAAACCTTGGGTTATAGTCGGAGTTGGTGCTGGAGGGCGAGGGCAGGATGACATCATATCCAAGCTCAAATCATGCACGCCACATGTATTGCCAATAGCTTCACCAGAGACCACCTCTCCTTCCTCATTGAACAGCGAGAGCATTGCTCCAGACAACCTACAAAGGCATCCTTCTGGATCACTGGCTTCACCGCACCAATGGTTTTTTATCATGACGGATTTCACCGACAATGTACTCCCGAGATCGACCTCCCAAGACGACTTCACATCATCGGTTTGCGAAAATGTTGTTAGGTCGCCGTCCACTGCAGAAGAAGCAGAATTAGTTCCACGCGTCGAAGACTGGCTTGCAGACTTATTCAGAGCAACATTGACATTATCGGACGATAAGATTTGCAACTCAAACATTTGGATTAGCTCTCCTGTTGTAGAGTCAATCCTCACTTTTCGAGCTTCAGGGAAACAGGAGCCCAATGAACGCGTGAGAGGCTCTCTGCCTATTCTTGCATCACTTGTATTCAGACAAAGGAGGAACGTGGAAAACAGGGCAAGAAACGTCGTGGCTGTTGTTTGTTGCTTCATCATATCTTCGGAAGATGTGTGTGTTTGTATTTTTGTTTCTCTGTGTGAATGTGTGAGTAACTCTTTTTTATGAGCCAAGTTGTTCTTCTTTGAGATGAAAGAGACGCTCCTCGCAAAGGAGAGAAATAATGCGCTCAAATCTTAGCAACAACTTGTAACAACTCAACCAAACAAGTGACATCGTCGTATCATTTTCGCCGTTTCGCGACGGTCCACTCGTATTTCAGTATTGATGTGTAGTGCAGCGAGCGCAAAACTTTCGAGGCTGAAATAGCAGTTTCATCAAACCCGATTGAGGGTTAGTATTAGTTGTTGCAAAATCAATCAAATGGGGTTTCCATTGTGTCGTGGGGAAAAACTTGGTGTTTTCTTGAGTTTCCTCTTCTTTTCATAACATTTCTATTTTCAAAGTTAGGAGCCATGCACATTGTGTGGCTCAGTCTGAGTTGCGAGAATGCGTAGAAGTGGTTGAGAACCAGTGGCTGATCGATAGAAAATGGGACATCTTGACTGGAGCGTGCCTTCGAGTCCGGAGTTGTTGTTAATACCCCAGACTTTTGCGTTGTGTAGACAGGTCTTGTTGACTGCTATCTCTTGGACAGGGAGCGCTATGGATGAAGTCGGACTTGTGTTACTGATTTTTTTGTTTATCTAAGATGACTTGTCATGATTCGGTTATCGGTGACGACTGATTGGGAATCGAAATTTAAAGTCAACCCTTGGATTTGGAGATTGCCGTTATAGGTGGTATACCCTACCAAGAATCATCGACTACGGCAAGTCCCTTTTTTCCAACCTGATATGATAGTGATCCAAGCACCATTTTTTTCTACCAATGTTATGTCTGTTGAGCAGAAGAGAAGCAAGATTCGCAGCCATGTAGCATGTTTCTGTATATCTACCGTTTCCAGCAACGTGGAGTCGTACTGTAACCTGTAACCAAGAAAAGGTCAAAACAACAGAAGTGTTGTGTCTGTTGCACTTTGATATTCTTGTTATCCTCGATGAATCACAGTAAGAAATCAAGTGCTCACCTGATTCAAATGTCAGTCAAAATGATGTTAATTCGCTTCCTTACATATCTTTGACGTATTCATTTGACTAACGTTTCATAACTTATTTTGAAAAGTCTTGATTTTGCTGAAAGGTGTTATGGGATGAGTGGTGTTGTCTCTATTGAGCAGTTTAGTCGACATTGACATTCCGTATTCATGTAACAATGTCCTCAAGATAGACCCAAGTGACAACTAAAAAAGACCATCAGAAACCTAAATACGATGCTAACTATGTGCAACTCCATTTCCAAGACCATTCCGTGACATTTTCAAATTGCATATGTCAACAACACATTATTACAAATCACCTTGGCTTCACGAAGCTCCGTAGAGGCTCCGTTAAAAGAACGTAAACCCTCTCCTACTCATGCCCATGAGCATGCCTGATCTGCAACACCAATTTTTTTTTTTGAAAAAAATTTTTTTTTTTCCAAAACCCAAAAAAATTTTACAAAAAAAATAAAAATTCCCAAAAATACTTTGTTTTTCTCCTTTATATGGCAGAAGAAGTCTCATTGATTTCCTGAACCCCAACCCTAAATCACTGCAAACGAAAAACACCGGTAACCTCCCCGTACACTCGAAGTGTACGGGAGGTTACCGGAGCCCCCGGAATGGTATCTTCCGGTAACCTCCCCGTACACTTCTGTAACCCTCCGGTAAACTAGTGTACGGGAGGGTTACCGGAGTCTACCGGGAGGTTACCGGAAATTTGAGACCAAGAGGAGCTTTTCGATTTTTTCTACGTACGATAGGAATTGGTACTTTTTTACAGGAAAACAGACTTCTCAGTAAGTCTTAGAATCGATATCAATCTAATTAGTGGCTATAACTGCATTACTTAGTAGCTAAAAAAATGTTTACCGGTGGCATACCGGAAGTGTACAGGAGGGTAACCGGAAGTGTACAGGAGGGTAACCGGAAGGTTACGGGAAGGCTACCGGAGAGTACCGGAGGGTTACCGGAGCATACAGGAGGGCTACCGGAACATTACAGGAGGGTTACCGGGAGGTGGGACTACAATAATAGAGTATGTGTAATTTGTCTCCACTAATACAATTAAACATACTACATTAACATATTTAGGGGGCCCGCCCAACTCATCGCCCACCAAAAGGACACAGGTGCCAAAATTTCAGCCCCAAGCTGCTCCAAGATGAAAAACGATACTGTGGACAATAATATCACCAAGGCAGAAGAAAATTAATTATTTAATTGAAACTAAGCTGATATGAAAACAATTGAAATATAGGATGACTTCAATAACTCACCATAAAAATTTACATGCCTCTGCAAACCGTTGTCGGCAACACGGCGGTGCAGGCGAATGCCAAACTCAGTCTGTGGACTGAGTTTCGCTGTTCCGTGCCCGGCCTGAAATAAAATAATTTAAAATTAGATGTAGTCAAGACATGTGTAGAAATAATTGTATTCTATTCAACTCACCTCTGTTAATATACCCGCCGCTGCCAAATAGTGTTGGCAACATGGCGGTGCAAAGCGAATCCAAAACTCAGTCTGTGGACTGAGTTTTGGGGATTTCAAAACTGGGCCTGTAACTATTTAATTGAAAAATTAAAATATGTTGAGTATAATAGGGTCAAAAATGATGAGTTAATCAAAACTCACGCCCAAAATATACCCACCGCTGCCAATTGTTGTTGGCAACAAGGCGGTCCAAGGCGGAATGCCAAACTCAGTCTGTGGACTGAGTTTCGCGATTTCGCCAGTACACCTGTAACTAGTTAATTGGAAAAAATGGACGAGTGGTGAGTAAAATAGTGTGTAAAATGGTGAGTTCATCACAACTCACCCCCAAAATATACCCGCCGCTGCCAATTGTTGTTGGCAACATGGCGGTCCAAGGCGAATGCCAAACTCAGTCTGTGGACTGAGTTTCGCGATTTCGCCAGTACACCTGTAACTAGTTAATTGGAAAAAATTGGACGTGTGGTGAGTAAAATAGTGCAAAAATGGTGAGTTCATCACAACTCACCCCCAAAATATACCCGCCGCTGCCAATTGTTGTTGGCAACACGGCGGTCCAAGGCGGAATGCCAAACTCAGTCTGTGGACTGAGTTTCGCGATTTTGCTGGCAGGCCTTCAACTAATTAATTGGAAAAAATTGGGCATGTGGTGAGTATTATAGTGCATAAAATGGTGAGTTCATCACAACTCACCCCCAAAATATACCCGCCGCTGCCAATTGTTGTTGGCAACAAGGCGGTCCAAGGCGGAATGCCTAACTCAGTCTGTGGACTGAGTTTCGGCGATTTCGCCGGCAGGCCTGCAACTAATTAATTGAAAAAAAATTGGCCGTGTGGTGAGTATTATAGTGCGTAAAATGGTGAGTTCATCACAACTCACCCCCAAAATATACCCGCCGCTGCCAATTGTTGTTGGCAACAAGGCGGTCCAAGGCAGAATGCCTAACTCAGTCTGTGGACTGAGTTTCGGCGATTTCGCCGGCAGGCTTGCAACTAATTAATTGAAAAAAAATTGGACGTGTGGTGAGTATTATAGTGCAAAAAATGGTGAGTTCATCACAACTCACCCCCAAAATATACCCGCCGCTGCCAATTGTTGTTGGCAACAAGGCGGTCCAAGGCGGAAGGCCTAACTCAGTCTGTGGACTGAGTTTCGCGATTTCGCCGCAGGCCTGCAACTAATTAATTGAAAAAAAATTGGCCGTGTGGTGAGTATAAAATTGCAGAACAAGATGAAATCGTGATTACTCACCCCCAAAATATACCCGCCGCTGCCAATTGTTGTTGGCAACATGGCGGTGCAAGGCGGAGGGATAACTCAGTCTGTGGACTGAGTTTCGCCATTCCCATGATGGGCCGGTGGGGTATCAGTGATGTAATTGAAAAAATAATTGTGTGATGTGAAAGCAGTGAGAGGGCGCACTGCTATGGTACCGCACCATACTGTTGTGTCTGGGTCAAGCACAATTGTTGTAGTATGGTACCATACGTAGATGTACTAAACTGAATTATCATACAAATCCGCCACACAAGAATTTGGTGTGGTGATACAAAGGAATAAGTAACAGTTACGTAGACACACTACGCCAATTTTCAGCCCCACATATTATTCTTATGTATTCTCATTTTTTGGCGCAGTCACTTCTGATAGTACCATATTATTTTGAAAATATGAATAGGCCCAAAGCACACTCACCAAATGAAGTCATGATCAAGCCTAGAATTGAAACCAAAACTAGACCCAACAGGTGATCTTGCTGTTTACAACTCGTGATTCACTAAATGTGAGTCATGAAACAAACAACCACTGGAAGATTTTTTTTGCTTCAAAGCTTAGCATGATAAACGAAAATGCGGCTTAAGTAATGTATAAAAAAACCGGTAACCCACCCGCACACTCTTGAAATTCCGGTAACCTCCCCGTACACTCTGACGCTTTGCGAGTGTACGGGAGGTTACCGGTGTTTTTCGCTTGCAGTGATTTTTTTTAACCCCAACCACCCCCCAAAAGGAAAAATATTATTAATTCTAAATTTCTGGCGAATTACTGGAGAATTACTGGGGAATTCTTCAACCAAGTCATACCTTCCACAGTTTATCAGGCCAAACTATCACCACCAATTGATTACTTGCAGAAAATACTCACTTGAGACCTCAACAATAACCTACATTCTCATACTGTGAACAAGAAGCATGGCACAAATTTCTATTATAATGCAGCATAAATACCGTGATAATGTCAATACAACCATTGATTCTGCTTTGCAACGAATTGACAATTGTGGCCCTACCCTAGTATTTGAGCCCTCTGATCAGCAGCACTACTTAATCACAGATTTGTCATGATTCTCTTCTGCTTTTTTGGCTTTCTGTAGCCATTCCCAGAAATTGTTTTTGCTTGCTCTTTCACAAGTATTCACCTAGACTTGGAACATTGAAAAATTAATTGTTTTGATGAGGTGCTCTGAGTTATTAAGAATCTGCAAACACTAATCGGCAATCATAAAAGAAGACACTAAAACTAACAAACAATCAGTATTTGCTTAAACTTGTTGACAATCAGCAGTTACTTTAACAAAACGGCGATCAATAGTTCCAAAAAATAACAAACAATCTGTATCTGCCATAACATATTATTGCAGGTAATAAAGTTCAATTGAAGTGAACAAACTTACAAAAATATGTTGAGAGACCGTATGCCGTTTTTACTGCAACATTAAGAAGTGTTGATTCTCAGCTCGATCCTTACAAACTCTATCACATCGAGTTGATCACTACAAACAGAAAACAATGGTTATCCTCCTGTACACTCCAGTGCACACCAGTGTAAATGAGTGTTACTGGAGCACCCCAGAATGGTACAATCTGGTAATATCCTTTAACACTTCTGTAACCAATTGGTACACTAGTGTATCTGAGGGTTACTAGACAATAAAGGTGGGTCTTGTTGTTCCAGACCTAAACAGTGTTTTCATTTTGGTATTTTTTACAGGAGAACAGGCTTCTCCGAAAATTATAGGATCAATAACAATCTAAGCAGTGGCTATAACTGAAATAGTTAGTACATAAACAATTTAATATGGTGGCATACTGGAAGTGTACTGTTGAGTGATCAGAAGGGTACAGGAAGGAAGCCAGAAGTGCCAAGGAGAGTTACCAAAGTGCACCGGAGGGTATCTGTAAGTGTTCTGGAGGAGGGTTACATAGTTTGTTCTAGGTACTGCTATAATACAGTATATTGTAAGAATGAACTGAGTTGGTGGGTAGCAATGGTTTGCATGATTCTCATGCTATACTAAAATAGTTAAACTCTTCCAGACCCGTCCCTTCATCCCCCATGAGAATGAGTCATAAAAGCAACAACCTGCCAAATGCTAAAAAATCACTACTGAGGACCATCTGCACCAACTCTAAGACTTGATTTTTTGTGCGCGCCAACAACGTACTATTGCAATGTAATGTCAATAAAACAAAGTAATCTGTGATTTGAAACAAGAAACAAGAAAGAGAATTAAAATCATAACGCAGCACTCATAGACTGTTACTGACCTTTGCTGGAAGAGTGAAAATTCTTTGTAGATAAGTTGAGAAAGTGTATTCCAGGTGATTGTGAATTATTTTTATGGACTTGAAATGATCAAAAATGAGGACTTCACCCTGTGCTGAAAGTCTTCTCAGTCTGATCCTCCTACTGTCGTATCATAACAACTAATCAAATCTAGTTGTCTAAGTTTTGTTCTAGGATTTTATGATTCAGCATCTAGTGTTGTGTTTCTCAGACTGTCTTGGATTCCCAGTGTTGGTTGAGTCCTTGGGACATAACATGAGCCACGGATATCTACTGGTACCCCTGGCACAACCAGACCCCACTTTCAGGCCATGAGTACAATTCTTTTTCCAACTGAGAGGGGAAGTACCATATGTACAATCCCAACTCCTTGCTTTCTCATAAAGAATATAGTTGAGGTACATACTCAGCAGGGATGCACTACAGAAACAATGGTTCAAGTAAAGCATTTGACATACAACTGCCAGACTGAATAGACTGAAAGTGTGATATTTTCTCAACTGGCAAATTTCCAGTGTGAGAGCTTCTCTGTAAATATTGGACACATGAGCCTTCAATATATTACAATTCAATTACAGAATATTTTTGAGCGTAACACCATTGGGCAGTCCTCATTTGTTGACAATTTTGATAGCTCATAAAATGAATTTCCATTCAGCTGGAACACCTTTTTCCGACTTCTTATCTACAACTTTTCAACTACTTCCGGCTTAGGTCACTATCGTACAATAGCCGGGCTCCGTAATTTCTATGCACCACCACACGTGAAGGCTCTCCCAACGACTCACAGGCAGTCAAGAAGAAGAGATTTCTACCAAACAGAATACACCGTTTGTCATGCACCTCTGTGCCAACAATTTCTTCCTCAGTCCTCCAAGGAGTTCCTACATGAACTTTTTTCAGGCCCTTTTCTAAGAGAGAAGTTGCAAGCCATATCAGCCGTGAAAGCATTTCCCAAAGGACTCAAGTGAGTGGAGTTCAAACACGGCGTCAGAGGTAAGAATTCCCCGTAAGCCTCTTGAGAAGAGCAAAAAGACCACAAAGTTCAAGTTGACTCTCCCCAATACAGGAAACAAACTAAATGGGTGTCCAGGACTCTCAAGCAGTTCTTCCTGCACGTACTCTCAGTGATTCATGCATGCAAGCAAATGGGGCTCGGCATGAGTTTTGCTGAAGCGGAGAGTGCTAATGAAATAGCCAAGCTTGATACAGAGATGGTGAAGGGGGAGTACACACAATTGGGCAACTCTGAGAAAAAGAAGAAGGGCAATAAGGGAGATGCACCCGGTACCACTACCGAGCCTGTATTGCCTGCCCTGTCTGAAACAAAGGGCATATACAATAAGGCCCCAAAGGCTCTTTTATAAACCGTGAGGCTTGCCATCTCAACAGCGTGAGCTGTATGGAAACCTCCTCTCTGACAAGGCCCAACAACCCTGGGAAAAATCATCAAAGCCCAAGTTACTTGCAATCCTTGGGAAGACATCAAGGGGGTCACACACACACACAAGGAGACTCCCACCATGACTTGGGATTCCGTTCACAAATGCGCGATGTTTTGCCTGCTCCAGGTGTTCTGTCATGATGTGGGTGAGACCCTAAAGCATTACATCACTAATACGTTGAAGTTGAAGAGGCCAAATAGGGGTTCAATATATCAGTTCTTTGTCCGCATGTAACAGCTCAATAGCTACCTTGTGACATTGCCATGCCTATACTATAGTCCAAAGGCAAACCAGGCAACGAAGAAGGTATTGCCCTTGGATGAGAGCAACCTCATGACACATTTGTTGTGACCTCACGACTTACTTGTTGCACAATTGTCCAGCCAAGTGGCAGACCCAGTGTGACTTGACTGAGAATACCACTCCGGTCAGTAATAGGGATGTTCTCATGGTCCTCAAGAATATTGAGAATATTGCAGAACTTGACACAAAGCCCTCCAGCACAACCAAAGCAAAGGGGGTGATCAGAAGCACAAGATGGAGTCTATTGACTGCCACATCCCCAAGAAGCCCAGGAAGGTGGGCTGGACTGAAAAGCACTGTGTGGTAATCAAGAAGCATGTGGGGGGGAGTCACAATACGCATGACTGCTGCCATTTTACCAAGGATGCAGTACTCCTATCAAAAAATGCTAGGAAATAACTTACTTGTACCCCTGAGTCATGACTTTTGACCCAGAGTCAAGTAAAGTTGCATTTTAAAAGTAAAGTTAGAGTTAATGACTTTCCTAATATTTTACATCTTGGAGTAATGGGGCAGAAATAAAGCAAAGTCAAGCAAAGTAAGTACATAAGTTTTATAATAAGACGATATCATGATAAAGGGGTTCTCAGAGTTTTTCTGAGACAGAGGAACAAGATGAACTCCGCCCAAACACTACAGATGTTTGTACATAGGAATTTTTAAAAATTATGTATCACAATAAATCCAAACTTCACTTCTCGTCTCAGGTCATTTTGTCTATATCATCTGGAATGTTAGTGTTTTTGATAGCATGATCAATTTTGGTTTTTGTTAGCATGAGTTGTGAGGCAATTGTACAATACCACTGATATGGTGTGCATGAGCGTGGCGCTTCAGTTTTGTTGTGAGTATGAGCGGTAAGGGTGCACAAGTTGAAGACTAAAACAAGAACATGCACGTGCAGGTGTGAGTTGACAACGAGCAGTAACGTGGAGCCCCAACCGCAACTTCAAACCCAGGTGACACTTGAGTCATTACTTCTTGTGATATTTTTCTCTTTACTCCACCAAAAATTCATGTCACAATGAAAATTTTGGGTTAAGGAAGGTAAAATGCAGTCTTCCTTAAGTAAAGAAACATAATTTGTTTCCTATGAAAAATGGGGGTGCCGTTAAGCCCAACTCTAAAGAAATTGAAACCAGAGGGCAAAAACTTCTCCCAGATAGTCTGGGAGGAGTTGAAGAAAGCGTTCTGTAAAAAGTCTAGCAAGCGCAAGAAATGCCGCGTCAATGACTCGGAAAGTGATAGCACCTCCAAAGAAAAGTCTTGAAGGCACGGGTCAGATGGCACTGGGGAATTACATATGTGTAAGAAAAGAAAAATAAGCACCCTAGTTAACAGTTATACCAACCCCAGTCCTAGTAAATCTATCTTAACCAAAACTAGCAAAAAATCTTAAATTACCCGTCTTCTTAAAAGACAACAACTCAACAAAATCTTGTCCCAAAACAAAGAAGTCTGAATTAAAAATTCCAGACCATCACAATAAAGTATGAGCAATGACATCAAACCATCTTTTGACATAAAAATTTTAGTACCAACTACCACATTAATCAACCAAAACCAGTGGTTGAAACACACACCAAGGACCGCCTTGCTGTTTCGGCACTAATGCCATGATGGAACAAGCAACTGAAAATCAATCCTCAAGAGCATACAAACAACATTTGAGGAGTCTGCCTCAGTAACAAAATCAAAGTCCTACTGGACTCTGGGTCTGATGGAGACCTCATTTTCCTACCAAAAGGAAAAGAGAAACCTTTTCCCTACCTGACTAGACAGGTGCCAAAGTCTTGGCATACATCAAATGGGACCTTCCAGACAACTGGACGAGGGAAAATCAGGCTGAATTTTTTTGAGTATTCCAACAGCAAGGAGTATGTTCTATAACCGGATGTGTGGAATACACGGAAGAGGGCACGGCCCAACCAGGGTTTGATCTCATTCTATGTGTAATACTTTGAATGAGTAAGGAATTATCATAGACTTTTGGACAAAGGAAATACCATTAGATAAAATCTCACTGCCAATGAGAGACATCAACAAGTTAAAAACAAGACTTGGACATGAACAACAGCATTTATCAAGACACATCCAAGGAACCTCACAGTATGGTAGAGGCAACCTAATGCCTTATACACATATTAGATGCTAAATATAAAAAGCGGATCTCAGGGCAATTGTCAAACAAAACTGCACACATCTAACTACCCAGGAACAAACAAAGTTACTGGAGCCCTGCAGAAATTTGAGGAGCTAATCTTAGTTTCACGTGTCCTGGACATGTCCTGGACGTGTCCTTGGACCTGTCCTATGTCCTTAATTTTTATAGGACCTGAGATTTTTGTGGACGCGAGGACATACATCAGTATTGAGTCCCATGTCCATCCCGTGTCCTCAGAAATTTTCACTCACATACATTACATAACAGTAACTAGGCACATGCAAAGATATCTTAAGTATTTTTGTACTTCAAGCATTATGGATTGCACTTAAATGAATGTAATATGCATGCAACTGCTGCCACTCTCAGAATAGTTCACTAGAAAGTATAAAAAAACGACCCATAAATGAGGTAAACGCTCCATGTCCTCTCATGTCCTGTCATGTCCTCTGTGTCTAAAATTTCATGTCCTGTGTCCTCTTTTGAAAACACTAAAAAGACAAGATGTCCTGGACGTGTCCTGGACGTGTCCAGGATGTGTCCAGGACATGTCCTGGATGGTGTCTTTTTCAACAATTTTTGGACGTGTACACAACTGACGTGTGAAACTAAGGAGCTATTCAACAGGAAATTAGGTGACTGGGATTGTAATCCGGTCTCCCACAAGTTAACAAAGGAGCACAGGCATATCATAGCAGGCTATTTCCAATACCCAAGAAGCATATGGAAACCGCCAAGAAGGAGGTACATAAACTATGTGACGTAGGGGTACTCAAATGGCACATCAACACTAGACCCACTTGATGGTAACTTTAGATTCATTAAACTGCAGTCACAAACAACTCGTATGCCATCTGAGCAGTCAGAAGATTTGTTTGCATCAAAGCTTAGTGTGAGAAACAAGATTATGGCTTAAGTAATGCACAAAATTTTAGTTAGCCATTATGCACTCTCAAACCCTCCAGTTACCCCTCCGACACTCTGATACTGTGTAACTATACAGGCAGGTTACAGCATCATTGACTTAGTAGCAATGGAAGTTGGGATATCTCCCTCTTGCTTATGCCATTCCCAGTGCCATGAAGTATATTTTAGGCCCAGTGGATCCCAGTTCAGTTCTTGTGGATGTATTTATGTTGTACTCATTACAAAACACACCGAAGAACACAGCACCATTGAAAATGTCTTTGAGTGAAGGGGGGTTGTGGGTTGTGAATGATGTTATTTCATTGTCTGCACTGGTGTTCATTGCCAGCAAAACATTATTTATTCCTCAAAATTACAGTTTTGAAATATTTTTCTTCTAAAGTTCAACAAAACAATCTATCTGTTCTCCATCTTTGAAAATGAAGTAAGGTTCAATATTATTTCATCTGACATCTGAACCTGATTAAATCTCTCTGGTCCCTCCAGATTTGCCATTTTCGAATACATGCTTTGCAGTTGTTTGTAGAGCACATATATCCAAGCTCTGAATAAGAGTAACCATAACTGTTTTGTTGTGGCTGAATTGTCATTTGTTCCATGACAAGTTTTTGTTACAGCAGACACAAGAAATAAGAGATTTTTTAAACGCCCAGATCGTCATTGTGACTTGATGTGCAATTCTCATCATCATCTGATTCAACCCTGTATAGTCTCACATGAATCCCATACACAATATGACCAAAAACATATTACCACTGTTTTTGTGAATCCATTTCTTCAAAAAGATACGGCAACTACATCAAATCATATTTTTACACACTCTGACAAATACTGTGGAAATGTTCCAGAACCCTTGTCAACAAATTTGATGGCATATACATCTCCCCCCATGCTTTTTGAGTTCCCATAATTGCTTATAAGATTTTGCAAAAGCAGTGTCATCATCATCAATAATAGAATTCACATCAGTAATTTCCTTGCTTGGGTTAAACACAATCCAATATCAATGGATGCACACAATTGTTAACATATTATATGAACTTTTGACTTTTGAAAAACCAGTGCAGATCATTGACAGTCCTTTCTATATTGCTTGCCACATATATTTGATACAATCTTCTTGTCACAACACACAAAGTACCTATCTCAATCTAAATCACCATAAACAATCTGGAAGTACTGTTCATCTTTTGGATTTGCTAGGACAAGATTGCCAATATAGAGAGTGTTGAGCCAATCCCAGTCATTCTATGGCATGCCAAGTGGTCTTGAAGTAATCAAGTCAAAAGCGATCCCATCCTTATGTTCCAGTGAAGGCTGCCATGTGAAAAAGTAATCGCCACATTTTAATCCTGTCACAAAGACAGTGGTTGGAGGCAACTTACAAGTGTAGTTTGTCTTGGAAAACAATGTCAGGATGAAAGACATCTTGTTTCTGTCAAGAATGCAGAAAGAGAGATCTCTGAAATCAGAATCATTGCCCTTGCACACTCTTTTTGTGTGGAAAAACACAGGCATAGTTTTCAAAAGCAGTCTAATCCTGAATCTTATGATTGTACCTGTAAACAACATACAGCCATAATATATAGTCTTTGACAAAGTGCCTGACCTTTGCGTTCATAACCCAACCTCCAAAGTCAAAATGCTCATCCTACAAGATGGCTTAGTCAATGATATCAAGACCATCAGCAGTCTCCAAAAAGTTTCCACATCACTTCCACTCCAAACTCACTGTTAGTGGCCTTAAATGCTAAGCTAACATCACCATAATTTGTTTTATCTCTTCCATCAAAGACTCATGTGCTTTTGATTCCACTACTAAATCAATATTTGGAAGCACCACAAAGCTGCAGATCTTGAGCCCAATTGCCAGCATGCAAGTGATTGTTTCATCTCCTCTGATGTAAACCTCATTCCTCGCTTTGGACCACACAGACCATCACTAACACAGACAACACCAATTACTTCAATCACATCATCTACCTTTCACCAGCCTTCAAAGCCTTTGATGAAAGTATCAAGGGCAACAATGCATAGTACACTGGCAGTGCCTACTGCAATTGCTGGCTCTGGTTTCCATAAATGCACCACTGGTGACTTAGCTCTTTTTGGTGGGATCAGTGACAGTGTGAACACTAGATTGCCGTAATATAGGTAACGGACTGCCCCAACAATCCACAGCAATCACTAAAGCACAACAATCATCCAGTTCTTGTAATTGATGTAGATTAACTTGAATCAATGTTATTACTTGGTTGTAGTAGTTGAAACAAAGTAATTGGAATGATTTGGGGTGTAAATATGCAATTAGTATGAATTATAATGAGAACTGGTGAGATAACGATTGACGCTCACTCGTCTCGGTCGAATGTGTCTTCGCTAACTCAATGAGTCGATAAAATTGGTATCATGGCACATAAAACACGAAAGCAGAAATGTAAGTACCTAAACAGCATAAGAATTTCAAGTAGTGGAAGTATCTCTATTGCCCTTTTGGCGCAGGAGATATGTGAGTGAGATTGCACCATGTCTGGTGAATCTCAACACTTCCTCTCGAAGATGCATGCGATCTGATTCAATCACCATCCCATCATCTTCTTCCTTAGGTATTCAAATGTAGCTCTCAGTAATCCCTTGGTAAAAATATCACCCAATAGTTCCATAGTTTCAATTTTGAGCAACTTAATACCACGTTTGTGGATCTCTTCGTGAAACCACACAGTCTTAATAGCATAGTGTTTGCTCCTCAGAGTAAACTGAGGTGGCAATGTTTCTGCTAAAATCAACTCACCAGCATTGTCCTTATGAACCGACACATGCATAGAACTCATGTCTTTCATTTCAAGACCCACGGTCTTGCCAATTTCTTCAATAATATCAATCACAGGAAACAACTCTCAACAACAGTGAGCCAAAGCATTTATTTCGGCTTCCATTGTAGATAGAGCGGTCTTGTTTTGGAGTTTGGAGACCCACACCATTGGACAATCTGAAACGGTGATAAGGAATCCAGCGTTCAACTTTTTGCAGACACAGGATCAGTGTTCAACTCGTATCCATAGAGTCCTGCAAAGTCAGCATCAGGATACGCATCAACCTTTAACTTGTCGGACGGGCTCAGAATCAAACCTTTGTCTCTTGTGGCCTTTAAATAGCAACCAATCCGTTTCAAAGCCTGATCATGTCATAATC
Organism: Cyclotella cryptica; assembly: GCA_013187285.1. Taxonomy (NCBI): domain Eukaryota; phylum Bacillariophyta; class Thalassiosirophyceae; order Thalassiosirales; family Thalassiosiraceae; genus Cyclotella; species Cyclotella cryptica. The sequence continues at coordinate 36,348 of JABMIG010000068.1, forward strand.
GAGGATTGAACCTATACCTAGCACAACTGTTGACTGCATAAGCAATGCCGGGTCGTGTGTGTCCAGCCAGGTACAGCAACATTCCAACAACACTGGAGTAACTAAAATATCCTTGACGCAGCTCGCCTTTTTCATCTCTGGTCAAAAGTTTACCCTCAGACAGTGTCCATTTGTTTGTTGCATACTTGGTATCCAGACCTAACGCTTCCAAGACACGATCAATCAAACCAGTTTGCTTCATTTCAATAAGACCTTCCTCTGTCTTGGTCATTTCAACTCCTAAGTAACCGGCTGCGTCTCCTTCTTCCTCTAGAAGCAATCCTTGCTCTCATAGTTTTGCTCCAATCTCATTGATGTAAGCCTTATCAACTGACCAGAACAGTATGGTATCCACGAACGCCACAGCCGTCACTCTATCACTGACAAAAAGACAAGGGATCAACCTTGAAACTGTCATTCCTACTGCCACCATAGCTTCGGTAATGTACTTCCAGAAAGCCCTGGGGCTCTGACGCAAGCCGTATAGAGTTTTCTTGAGCTTCAAAACTTTTCCTTTCTGTCTAAAACCCAAAGGCATCTCAATATGAACAGTTTTGTGGTCCTCTAGTTTGCCATGGAGAAAAGCCGCTGCTACATCACCTTGTTTTGACTTCAATTGTAGCAGAATCTCAAGAATGAGCGTAAGCCGGACTGTAGTCCACTGGACCACTGGGGCATAGGTTTCAAAATAGTCTATCCCTTCTAACTGTTGATCACCACGAGCACAAAATCGGGCTTTAAACTTTTTGACCATTCCATCAGGAAAGCGTTTAAGCTTGAATGCCCAGATAGAGTCAATAACATTCATGTCGCCTGTCCAATCCACGACTTCCCAAACATCCATAGACTCGAGCGTCTCTATCTCCTTAATAGCAGCCTTCCAATATTCCTCATTGAATGGCCCAGATATAGCTTTCTTCCAACTCGGGTTGTCTTCCTTACGGGCTTCAGTTTTTGCCTTGAGGAACAAGGGATGTACCCAGTTGGCCGCAATCCAGTATACCCGCAATCATTCGCAGCGAAGTGAATGAATTTGGATAAAGGACATGCCATAAGAGCTTCAATCGTTGGGACTTCAACCTCAGCTTGTAACATTAAGGCATCTGCCTTTCGACGACAATCAGCAATGCGCTTCCTGTAACTGATGCGTTTACGTGATGTCTTGCGTAGGTAAAACACATGCTGTACAGCTGGCGGGGGTTGTTTGTCACCAAGAGAGACCAAATGTCGAAGTCTACAACTTTTGCCATCAGCACTTCGGCCCAACTCCAAGTCAGCTTCCTCTGGTGATTTGGTAGGGGAATCAATTTGGTCAAAGGTAGGTAGTTCAGGATCATCTTTTTCATTTATAGGATGATCACGCCAATAACTATCACCATTGTCATCTACTTCTCCTCCTGATTCGATGACTGGATCTGAAGAAAGAGAATCACTATCAGACTCATCATCTGATTCGACCAAATCGGGTAAAGGCGTCTTGGACCTCTCTATGCAACGCTTGATTTCTTTTGCATTTAGATCGTCCTGATGCCGACAAGTGCGCTCATGTTGCTTTTCAAGCTCATTTTTGCGCTCACAGAGTTCTGGTTCAGACAACCATACCTCATCCAAAGGAGGTGGCCTGTAGATAAGAATCCCATCTTTGTCAAACTCCTCCTCAACATAACAATCACGGCTCTCCACAAAAAGCTGATCACAGATTTTGTCCAACTCTTCAGAAGACTTGCCATCATGAAAAACTGTCTGGAAATTGTCATGAAACACCACATGGTACTGGGGGCTGACATAACCTGTATGAAGGTTGCAAACCAGTGCAACAGTGGAAGAATGTTGACGAGAGAAACCAAGAAATTGACCCATCCTGGAACGGTGATTCCACTTAGGCAACTTCTTGCCATCTTGCAACTTGGGTTCCAACACATAAACCGGACAACCCCAGACATGTGATCTCAACAGGTGACAGTGATCGGACTTAGGGTATTTTATATTTATGGTCGCTTTTGGTCACATTCCCCAAATGTTCGCAAAACAAATGGCTTATATAATATATTTAATCAAAGTTAGTGGCCACAAAATATAAGAAAGCATCTGTTATTAAAAGTACATATAGATATTTTTATTAATGTCTGTATTTATAGAAATGGGTTATATAATTGTATTGACTGTATATGAGAGCTAATAAAAATAATAACTAGGCACAAAACTATTTCAACGACTTCAATGAATTTGTACGTATATTTTTTATTAATGTCTGTATATCATTTAAAAACATCTTCTCAATCATATTCAGCAATTAAGGTTTTTGATAACAAAAATGCCTTTTTTCTGGCACACTTTTTATTTCGTGCCACGTTGCTAACTTTTGTGTCATGCTATGGTGGAGGCTGCTGCATCAATGCTTCTGGACCACCAAGCCAAACTACCAGGATAAAAATGACCGACCATGACAAACATGAACTGTTTTGCTTGTTTTGCTGAGGTGACGGATTTGTACCACCATCACAAGGACTTCAAGGGACAAATTTATGGTGGAATGGGGTGTGTCCCATGTAATTTTCGATGGTAGCAAAAAAAAATCGCGTAAAATGAGATAAAACGTAAAAAGAGATAAAACGTCACCACATCATGTCATACAATATTTCAACGCATCGCCCAACTACAAGGGCCCCAAAAACCACGCACTTCGATTACACACGCACCCCTTCACTACTTTGCCTTATCACGCACTACCTCCTACCGGACTGTGCACAATCAATGTACGATAAACACAAAGGAGGCGCTGCGGCTGCGTCAACCAGGGCAACCCATCCAGGGGCTGTGATCAACCAGACGTAAACTGCAACCCTCCCCACTGAAACCAGAGACAGTGTGAGTGCTATCGTGTTTTACGACTGTCATGCTGGCTTACTTTACAAAACAGGGTTGAACATGAAATTAGCCTGATATGACCATGTTGTCCAAGCATCATTGAGTAGTTTTGGGGACATGTTTGGTAGAAAAACCCTGTTAACAAACCATGCCCTCTTACACACAATTACCCCTCTCTCATTCCCCCCACGATCTGTAGCTATGGATGCTGACAGCAATGTCTGTTCTCTCCGAAATCTTTTGTCACTCTCCGCCCATTCTGGCTGCAGCACTTTTTGCTTCCCGCACTTCCAAGCAACCATCTTTGGATGGTACCCTTTGTCATAAACATTGGTGAATGGTACGACAGATAACTGATCATGTTCCTCTTTTAATTTGACTAAATCATTGTTTGCAAAATGCATCTGACGTTCAAGATACTCTTCCCTCCTGTTATAGTCAGAATCGCTTACGGCTCCAGGCCATAAATCTCCAACTCCAATCCAACCAAGCAACTGAATGAAAACACCTCCTTTGAAGCAATTCTGATTGTAGTATTTGCTATAGGTAAGCCTTTGAATATCAGCATCACTGAAAGAAATTGCTTCGATGTTTGTCATATCCCACATGACAATCCTCCGATCTCTTTGGTATTTTTCATTCCATTTTGGCTTTCGTAGTGCCAAATCCTCCTCCTGAGATGCATAAGTAGGCCACCGCTGTCTTGTCTCGGATTCCAGTTCATATTTGAATGCAACAATCTTCATGAGAATCTCTCGTTTTGGACCGTAAACTTTTGTTGCATCCCAGTATCTGCTCAGTGTCCTCCCCCACTTGTATTCAAAGTGCATGAACCATTCTTTAAACCATGATTGATACATCACCGTTACATACAACAAAAGTATACGACAATAAACCGGATAAATCTGGAAACCAGGTGCGCCGCTTCACCTTGTCATTTGAAACTGCTAATCCAACTGATGGAGTGTTGTGTACATTCATCGTGCGATTCTTTGGGTTTGCTACTTGTTCTGTTTTAATGAATGTACTTGTCCCATTGGGAGACGTTGTACTTGGCATGACGGAATGTTGCTGTAGTCCTGCTGCTTGTTTGACTTGAATTGATTGGAACGTGTTGTTCATTTGCTATCTCCTCAAATGTCTGATTAAGCACCAAACTTGCATGAACTGCATCGGCATGATACTTTTGTGCCTTGGCCTTGTAATAGTCTCTCTCTTCTTCTACTTCACGGAGTTGGGCTGCTGTTGATTTTGTTCTAGTCATTTGTGCCTTCTTTGTTGGTCTCTCCGGAGAATTTCCATCACATTGAACAACAAACCCTTTGTTGATTATTTTTCGAGATTCGTCTAAAATTCGTTTAACTCCCTGTCGGTTCCTAGTCCTGATGATTTGTTGGATTCAATGGCAGTAAACTTCGGCCCAATGTTTGCGGGAAGGGTTATTTTGCATCACTCTGACCACGATTTCTGTCCATACCTTACGTTCACCCAATGTGTCTCATGAGCAAAAGAATGATTTTCGCATGTTCTGAATGTTGTCTTGTTTGCATCAGCATCTAGTCCCATTCAACGCAGCATTTCTCTCCTGTGAAATATTTTAACTTGTCTACGAATAACAGATTGTTTACAAGGTTTCCCTTTGAGTTCCGGTGGATACTTCAGCACATTGTGGTACTTGATGTGGTTGTATTTGAATGAGCCCGTATTGTCTTTTGTGTAGTTGTTCACGGGGCATCCGAACTTATGGCACTTGAGGTGTTTTGCTCGTTTAATTCTTCGCCGTGCATCGCGTACAGGAAGCTCTGTATCTCTCCTTTGAAGATGTGTCCGAGCTGCAATGGCTGTTGTTACTGTTGAATGTTCTGCAGTATGCCTCTTATAATCGGGTGTTTCACGTATGTTTGTTGGTACTGGTTTGATGCACAAGTTTGTTCTCTGTGATACACTTGAGTTCATGGACCGCAGCGTTGATGTTTTCTTCAATTGCATCCATTCCTTAGTGGATTCTTTGTTCATCAGACTTCTTTTATGAATGCTTAAGTCTCTGTCTTGAATATTGGCCCGACACTCTAGCAAGCGATGACCAACAAAGAGGCAACTTCGATCGCAAACACCTGCAACCTGTTTGTGGCTTGTTTGCATATTGGTCGGACTTTAGCATCACAAACTGGGACAACACATAGACCGGTATTGGCCCACTTGACCAGATGCCTTGCCAGTGATTGTACATTCTTGCCTATCTTAAAACAGGCATTACTGCAATCAACATCGATAGTTGGGGTTAGCATGTCTTGCTCTTTTGCAAGACCTTGGCACATGTCAACAATATCACCGATTGTGAGGCCACGGAGAGAGTAGAGTACTTGAGCCCCACAATTTAAACCCATGATGGTAATTATTATTTCCTTCATGTAGTGTGGCTAAAGTAAATGTGATTTTTCGTAAAATGATGAAATTATGTTGAATGTGAAATTATATTTTAGTGTATGGTGTCCGGTCGAAACTAGTATGGTACATGGGTAATTTTTCTCAGTACCGAAATCGTGTCTTGTACATTGATCATGATGTGTCGTGCTTGCACTTGAGAGACATTACATCATGTGATCAATATCTGTAGGCCGTATTGTATAAGAGGTAAAAAAATTAAAAAAATTGCTACCATTGTGTTTGGAAAAGGGACACACCCCATGCATGCTGGGGTTAGAGGGCTGGGCGGCTTAGTGAGTGACTTGTCCGGTGGACTTGTTTCGTGGATTGCATGATTTTGTTCGGCTGTCGTCACAGGAAACGAGCCTCACGTCCTGTGACCCATCCTGCTGCTCATCACTATGACCAACTTCATGTCAGCATGGGCACGAACTCTCATGTTACGAAGAAAGAATTTGCCTCAGCCAGCCATACTGAGAAACTCAATTCACGTTCACTTTGCAAATCGCGCAAACTTCACCATCTACCTGTTTGATAGGTGGTATGGTAAGAATTTTTAAGTGATCGTGCTTTTGGCATAGACTGACAACAACTAACCGATCCTCTGTTGGCACGAAATCAATTTGTTATGTATATAACTTTTCTCGTGCTCACATGTTCGTTATGTACATAACATGTTATTTACATAAAATTTAGGCCGTCACGCATGATGTGGTATGTTAAGAATAATGTTTATGTGGTCGTGTGTATTCACATAGACAGAACCCAAAACAACAACTAACTGATCCTCTGTTTGCACAAAATCGATTTATTATGTGTCTGACTCACCTCCTACTCACTAGTTCGTTATGTACATAAAATTGTTATCTACATAATTTCAGGTGTCAAGCATGATGTGTGCCACCTACAGAGGTAAGAGAAAACAGAGGAAAGTTGCACTATTTTTATCATTATATTTATTATTTGTTTACTCATTGTTTCTAATCAGAAGAATCCTTACTTTCTACACTAGTGACTCATATTTGATAGCATGTGTTATAGACATAACGAAGTCATGTATTTAAACAAGAAAGATGACAGCAAGAACAAGTGAGCACCCAAACCAAAGGAAGATGGTTTCAATATTTGGGGATTGCTCCGAATGTTCAATTTTTGGATTGCAGGCATTATGATGTCAATATTTTTTGATTTGCAAAGGAAGTATTGTGTCAATATTTTTGGATTGCGAAGGACGTATGGTGTCAATATTTTTGATGTCACTGCATCATGGTGTTGCTGTTTTTGGATTGCACGGGAAGTATGGTGTCGATGTTTTTTGACAGCGCAGGAAGTATGATATCAATATTTTTGGATTGGCATGAAGTATTGTATCGATATTTTTGGACCGCACAGGGGTATTTCTTGTCATATTTTTGGATGGTGCAGGTCCATGATGATGAAGAAATGGCTGCAACATGGTATCAATAATTTTGGATTCACCGCTGGGAGAGGGTACAAGAGGACGCCTTGAAGGGAAAGTTCAGGCACCAACAAAAAAGGAGTGAAGTAGCTTGGCCAGAAATACGCACCAATTTTGATGAGTGGACACCGCCAAAAAAGAGTTTTACTCAGGAAAAATGACAGAACTCAGAGTATGTTATTTTCGTATCAAAGGTATGTTTATGACTTTTTAATGTACATAACTTTGCGTGAAGACAGGTAAGGTCAGTTTTGCTTCTGTGATTCTCTCTTCTGGATGAGATATATATATAACACATGTATATTCTTTGACCACACACAAAAGGTGATGTTCGCGACATTGTTATGTATATAACTATGCCAAGCAGTTGTCTTCTAGGGTTTTCAACCACAGCTCAAAGAAAGGTTAGTTCTTACATACATTTTTCCATCTTTTTGAGATATATGTATATGACATTGGTATTCTCGTCGTCCATATAAAAAATGGCATGTTTGTAACAGTGTTATGTACATAATCGCGCGGATGAAGTGCCTTCTAGTTCTTTTCCACGATGCAGGATGACCCTGCAGTGGTTTTTTTCACCCCTCCCCACAGGATGTGTGCATTATGAATGTTGATTGGGTAATAAGTAGTAAAAATTAATTTTATTGAAAAAGGATAGTAGTTTGGAGTCAATTTTTAACATACAATCTGGTAAATCCAGCGTCCATTTGGGGAAAGCGACCAAATGTGACCATAAATATCGCTAACTGGACTTAGTACTGGTAATCATTTCCAAAGGAGTGATCCCACTCTGGTGCTGTGGAATGCGATTATACAGCCATGCTGCATGATCAACCGCAAAGGACCCAGAGGCTTAAATCATCAGAGCCATCACTACCCCAATGCAAGGCCGCGTGTATCATAAAACTCCTTGCCATGTACATCACAGTTTGATTGGCTTGCTCGGCTTCAGCATTCTGATGCTTTGCGCCAAAGCCACTGAACGATTGTGACTGGTGTTCCTCCTTGCAAGCATCCTTAAACAACTTGGCGGCAAAGACACCATTGTCACTATGGTAATGTTTGACTGATAAACAGGATTGCTCCCAGAGCCATTCCTCGAACCCAATCTTTGCATTTACTGTTTCACCAGCACCCAGGGAAACTTGGTTTTGGACATGGATGTACTTTGATGCAGCATCCCTAAAAATGGTTCCACCATGAAACATATCTGTGATACTCTCACGACCATATCCAGTTGGAAGACGACCTGGAGTCTTGACAACATACTGATCTAATGAAACAAAGTCACCAACATGGTAATCGTCACGTGTTATAGCACTGGAGGCCTCAGGTATAGCCTTTGACCTGGTAGTTTTGGGCTTCCGTTGTTTAGCCCAAGAAAGCTGGCACGATTGACACATTGGAATGGGTCAGGTAGCAGCAGCCTTAATCCTTGGGATGATGACCCGGTCCATTGTGGATGTACCACCAAGTTTATCACACACACCCCTACCACTCACATGATCTCCTGGATCCGTTGCATACTGATGTCTAGCTTCCAATTCCAGAGCAACAGTTCCTTTTGTGCACTGGATAAATTTTGATTTTCAGGGGCACCTACCCCAGGGAGACCATAACCAAAAGCTGAACCATAATGCACAAACTCATCGCCAACCTCCTTTGTTGTTAAATTCCAATTCAAAGCACCCTGATTCCAACTGCTAAGTGCATCAAAATTCCTCTGAAACAATGGCAGAGCTGAACATATGTGGGGGCCGTGCTCCTCCATTTCCTGAGGAGAAACCGAACACCCATGGACCATGGGCACATTTGACCCCTCTCGATCGATCTCAGCCTCAACCTGAAGAGAATCAATGAACATTTTGGCCATGTCACCAGTTACAACACTGTGTCCACCATAGATTGTGTGATAAGTTTGAGGGCTGAACAAGCAGACATCAGCTGTCGGAAGATGGTAGGACAAGCATGGTAGAAATATCTCGTCACCATTGACCTTGAACTTGTGTAATGTTGTGCCAATCCCAACCACCATATTTGTCCGAGCAATATCATTTACAGGAATACTGCACTCAGCGTAATCGATGAAATCTCCTTGGAATGGCATTAGACCAAAGGATGCACCGGTGTCCCAAACTAAGGGACAGGTCTTAAAAGTAGACTTCTGATGAGTCGCCTCAGACTCAGAATGAAAAAGGCTCAATCGGCTGAGAATCTGCTGGGCACCATCAAGTAGAGACACATTGTTGAGGGACTTCATCAAACGAGTAGTGGACAAGAAGGCGAGTGCGTTTTTCTCACAAAACTTGGACAATACTTCCTCTGGTATCAAACCATAGGTAGCAAAAGGGCAAAGGAAGTGGAGTCGGCACACAAGAATTCTGAATTGACCTTGCGATTTGCATTCCAGAGTGTTTGGGAACTTGGTAATGGCGTAAGGAACTGATCTAACTTCAACTGATGGCGTTTGACCCGATAGCAAGCTCTCTGATGCCGCATTCTCCTCCTCCAATGCCGATGTTGACGTGTAGGGAGGGACCAGGGTGGTGCTGCAAACTGATGAGCAGCACACCAACGGACCAAACAATAATGGAGACGCCGTCTCTTGAAGCAACAATAATGGGAGCGGGAAGATCGAGAACGGCAGGGAGGCCTGGAGGTGGTGGGTTGAGGGGAGGTGGCGTACGCAAAGTATTTGGTTGCAACTGTTGTACCAATTTCAACAAGGGACAAAGATGCTGTCTCCAGAGATTAGAGACCAACAAAGAACATAGACATACACCCCAACACGAAGAAAGAGTCCTGGGACAAACAGTTAAAGGAACTCCTCATAGACACAAACACTGAATTGACTGGTAGAAAAGGACACAGGGCTTCGTAGGTACCAGTCATGCTACGCCCTGTCAGTTTAAAAAGATAGCCCGAATGGTCTCAGCAATGGAGGCAGCATTCGACTTCTGTTCAACTTGCGCACGGCTTAGGTTGAGCGATCCGCCAGTACCACCAGTGGTCTTTTCACCAGAAGGCATTTGGGAGAGGGCAGGCTTGGGTGTAGGTGTAGTGTGTTGACCACGGAGCTGGGCACAGGCCACTGAATAGGGATGGTTATCAGGGAGAGTGAAAACAGCAGGATTGAGAATGTAGACTTTGTGAAATCCCGTGGAGTGGGTGGTATTGAAACCACAGTTCTTGCAGAAGCATTTAAGGACTCTGTCAGTATCCACCTTGATGCTCTGCTTAGCCAATTTAGCCTCCCAAGCCTTTCGATCATTCCCAGGAGTTTCATTTCCTTTGCCACCACCTGATCAGCTGGGATATGTCCCACCGTTGGGACTGTTAGAGAGTCGGTGCATGAGTTGTAGACGAACTCCTCCAGCCAGCTACTTCCGACGCGATCTTCGTCAGAGAACCGACAATTAATTGAGTACTGCCAGGCCCTAACATGTTCCTCAGTCAATAGTTCCCAGTCTGTCCAAATGTTAATCTCCTCACTGCCCCACCAATGACACAGTTAGGGCTTGAGGTATCACCCGAGAAGTCAGCGAGGTTGCAAAGATCCATGAAATCCATTTGTTTGCTTCGCTCATGACCTTCCTTGACACTGTGCAAGATTCCAACAATCACCTGTTGCACATGCATGTGCCTAGAGACATCACCTTCTTCGGCATCGGACACAATCTTGTGCATAGCAACTCCAAACTTTTTGGCAAGGGGATGGGTAGCCATTTCTCTGTTCTTGCGGTACTCTGTCGATCCGGGCTTGCTATAATCTTGTTTGAGTAGAGTTACATCGACTTCGAACATAAACTCTTCACCTAAATCTTTGTCACGTACAAACTTCGATCTCTGAGACCATCTCACCCCGCACGGGCACGTGCACACTGCACGGGGCACATGCACGCTGCACGTTGACCACGGAGTCGTCGTGGACTGCGGGTTTAGAATCTGTATTGTGGTGAACTCATTCATGATCGATTTGCGACAATTTCGATTTGGTCGAAGTGCGAAGAATCGAGCTGCGTGGTGGATGGCGTCTTCAGAGTAAATTGATCAGAGATAGTCGAGCAGCGTCACTTTGCTGCAAAGAAGGACCCGGAGTAAAGGTACTCGGGGTCCTGAATAGAGTGCACTTCTTTTGCCACTCTCAAGAGCATTGAGTGGATGACATACTTGATGTAAAAATGAATAAATCCTGATTGAATTCTTGGTCTTGCGATCCAATTCAAATGTATTCACGATCGACCTCGTTGACAAAACAGGGAAGGATGGTGCCTGGCCAGTTGATGCACTATCCTTCGACGACTAACCTATGGTTGATATTGATACCAGGGTGTACTCAAAATTTCACTCAATCTTCCGAAACGATGAAAGACTTTGACTCAAAAAAGCTACTGACTACTCTGAAAGAATCCAAGATCGTTGGGCTCGTAACCTCTTGTAATTGACGTGGATTAACTTGAATCAATGTTATTACTTGGTCATAGTAGTTGAAACGAAGTAATTGGAATGATTTGGGGTGTAAATATGCAATTAGTATGAATTATAATGAGAACTGGTGAGATAACGATTGACGCTCACTCGTCTCGGTCAAATGTGTCTTCGCTAACTCAATGAGTCGAAAAAATTGGTATCATGGCACATAAAACACGAAAGCAGAAATGTAAGTACCTAAACAGCATAAGAATTTCAAGTAGTGGAAGTATCTCTATTGCCCTTTTGGCGCAGGAGATATGTGAGTGAGATTGCACGACGTCTGGTAAATATCAACATCAGTCTTGACATCAACATGTAATCTTGTATTCTTTCTAAGTCCAAACTACCATTGTGGTCAATAATCATAGTAATACAATGGATATGGAAGAGAATATGAGGAATATATGTGGGGTAATCCAGCATTGGATCATGACATTAGGGGGTCATACAACAGGAATGACATGCATCAAATCCCTTCCACAACAGAAGGTGCAGTATATGGTACATGAACTCAATCACACTGTTGGGTTCATTGATTGAATTAGAAGGCTTTTATTGCACATGTTCCATTAAAATTGGAAATTGACAATCATAATAAGCTCACACTCATGAAACGCTGACATACTCCCAGTGACCAAGGTTATATGTGGAAAGTATACACAAGCTAATGCAGAGAGTCTTAACAACATGCACTGAAATAGAAGCCTTAGATTCTGAGAAGGAATCTACCTGGATAAAACCTTCTGGGAGTCTCATGTCAGTAGTATACAACTTTATGAGTAAAGGGCACTATTCTAAAACCCAAAACACCCCAAGTTTGTGACAAGACTATCTATCAGACAGTACAAAGTAGTGTCACATAGCCAGTAGAGATTTTGGCGATTGGAAATTTGAAATATACAACTTCATTTTCTTTCTAGGGTTTGCACAGTTTCTGACAATAGGAGCAGTTGCAGCGAATAGCTCATTAATTAGTTACAAAGTACTTCTGCAATCATTACTTCATTGCCACTGTCTAGCATTCATAACTAATTAATTATAAGGCAACTGATCAAGCAAACCAATCATGGGAATCTACCACGACGTTTTTGATGCCCTCAAGGGATTTGAAATCAGCAAAATCGAAGGACAACCGACCGATGAAGACATCAACAAGCTCACGACGCAACTAACCGCTGCACTAGTGACCATCGAAACCAAGAACGCCGCTGGCAAACTAGGACACATCGGAATTGTAATCCCAGAGCACAGATATCTTACCTTATCCGGCAGAATCAAGTTCGATAAGCCGATTTGTCCAGGTGCATACCCAGTGGGCGCAAGTGATGATGCAGAGACACGTGAGAAACAAGTTGCAGAACACAAAGCTGAGATCAATGAGTTTGAAACTTACAAGGCATGTATGGCGTGGACTCGCCAGACAATCGTCATTTTGGTTGACAAAGAATGGATATCAGAGTTGAAGGATGAAGACCTTGGGTACCAATTGGCTGACCCACTCAATCTACTCAACCATCTTCGAGACGCTGGAGGTAACCTGGATGACATGGAGATCACGGATCTCAACACCCAAATGTTGGCCCGTGGGATAGAGTTGAAGCTCCCATCACAATGTTTTCACAGGCAGACAAGTTCAAGCGTCAACTCGTACGATTTGGCATCCCAAAGCAACCCGAAATCAGGTTATCTTATGCGGTCGCGACTTTCCAAATGAGCGGCTAATTTGACCCAGCAATGCGCTAATGGAATGCTTGCACTCTGACCGACAAGACTTTCAACAAGTTCTGCGTCTTCATTCAGAGTGAATACACCAAACAAGTCAAGCAGAACAGGTCAACAGCAGGGTCTGTTGGCAAGGGTATTGCAAACACAGCAATGGAAGACCAACGAGTCTCGGATGCCGAGGCACAAGCCATCGTCATTGCCGAGGTTGCAAATGTGCTCCAAGCACAGAATCAAGAGCAAATGAAGGCAATGGTGAGCATGATTGAAAAACTACTCACCTCGGTCCAACCCCTGCCGCTGCAGCCCTAGCCACCCAGCTAGTACCACATCAATGCATCAGCGCGCAACAACTCCATGCCCCCATTGCAACAAAAAGCATCTAAAACCCAAAAAATGCTGGGAGCTTGAGGCCAATCAGGCCTCCAGGCCCAAGGACTGGAAGTCTGTCAAGAGCACCTGAGGGTGAACCAGTTGAACAATGGCGGCCGGGTAAGGATGAAATCCATAAAATAAGTAAAGGTTTCCCTTACCTGGCCGCCTCTTGGCCCATCCCTCCACCTAATATTTAACCTCTCAACCCAAGTTTATTGCCTTCCGACCAAGCCGGGCTGATTGTTGACTCAAACGGCCTGACACCAATTTCAAAAGTCACTCAACGCTGGGATTGGCGCCTGAACAGCGGAAGGCACTCCAACAAGACCGCCGCGCGAAAAATCTTGCCATTGACAAGGCAATACAAGAAGCAATGTTGATTCGGGAGCTACAAGTAATTTCATCAAGTCAGCAACTGGTATGCATCTCACCGGTCCGTCTTCCAAACTGGTATCCACTGTCAACGGACACGTCATGCGAGCCACCATGACAGCCCTCCTGCCTCTTGTACAACTAAAAGGCGAAGCCTGAGAAGCAGTCGTCATACCTGAGATGTCAACAAAGGCATTGATGAGTGTTAAAAAATTGGCAGATCAAGGATACACAACAATATTCCATCGGTACTTGCAAGGGGTCACCGTCCACAATAAGGACAGCTTCAAGCTCATTACGAGCAAGCCGCCTTTGCTCCAAGGGTGGAAGGACGCCGGGGGATTGTGGACAGTTCCACTGGTTGAGCAAGCAGCCAGCCATGTAGGACAGCATACACATGAAGCAGCCATGAACGTCTACGAATTGCCGTCAACAAAGGATGTGGTTAGATTTTTACTTGCAGTGCTGGGGTTTCCAACTAAAGCGATGTTACTTACGGCGATTCGGAATGGGAACCTCGTCACTTTTCCTGGTCTAACGACCGACAACGTCAGCAAGCATTTTACTGAGTCCGATGAAACACAGAAGGGTCACATGAAGCAAACAAGGCAAGGTGTTAGATCAACGAAGGTCATAGACGAGGATGCAATACTCGAGGCTGATGTGGTACAACAGCCTAAACCCGGAGTCAAGCACAAAGACGTGTATCTACGTACCTTCAAGGCCACCAAGAAATCAATGTACACCGATCAAACCGGTCGCTTCCCTATCACTTCTGCACAAGGCCATAAGTATACAATGGTGGCCGTGGAACTAGACGGAAATTACATTGATGCAGAACCATTGAAATCAAGAACAGCACAAGACCTCACGGACGCATACAAAGGGATTCATGCACGATGGAAGGCGACGGGCGTCATCTGCCCCAACTGGCAACTTGACAATGAGGCACCTGTGGTGTTACTAGAGGCAATTCGTGAGAACAAATGCCGAGTTGAAAAAACGCCAGCAGACACACACAGACGAAACCTGGCAGAACGAACAATCCAAACCTACAAAAACCATTTCATTTCGACAATGGCCGGTGTATCTAACGATTTTCCAATCCATCAGTGGCACGAACTAGTACCGCAAATAGTACTTATGCTCAATCTCCTGCGACAGTTAAATGTAGCTCTGAACATCTCAGCCTACGCTTACCACCACGGTAGCTTTGACTATAACCGCATGCCGCTGGCCCCGATGGGCTGTGCTGTGCAGTTTCATATCAAGCCAAACAGACGTAGAACATGGGGTGAACATGAAAGTGACGGGTGGTACTTAACCACTTCAAAAGATCACTACAGATGTCATTGGAATTTGGTCAAGGCTACCAGAGCCAAATGAATCTTTGACACTGTATACTTCAAACATAAATACATTACGCAACCAACAGTCTCTAACGTAGATTTGGTCATCAAGGCCATACAAGATCTCATGAACGCAATCAGAGGAAGCAATGATGCGGGAAACGATGTACAGGCTGAGGCAATCAAAACACTTGCCACAGCACTCGAGTCTGGTAATCAACTACCAATTCAACAGGCAGCTGAATGTTGTCCAAGGGTGCAAAAGCCACGAGTCAACCAGAGCAAGCACAACTCCCCATCCCGCCTCCAAGGGTGCAGGCCGCATCAGTTCCAAGGGTGCAGTTTGACCTCAAAGCCAATGAGATGACTCCTTTCGACAGCAATGAAACCCCGGGTTGATTGTCAAGTCACCAATCAAATCAGCAAAAACAACCCCTAAATCGACCAAATCGATCCTCACATCCAGGCTTTCTACTTCGGAATCCATTGCTGACCAGGTCAAAAGCAGGAGACAAACGACAGAATCAATTGCAGATTGTGTAGCCTGATGACGACGAGAATCGGCCAACCCAGTCCTTGATCAAGAAACGGGCCAACTCCTAGAATACCGGCAGTTGTTACGTCACCCAAAATACCTAGACATCTGGAACAGGGCAGGAGCAAATGAATTTGGGAGATTAGCACAAGGGATCGGTGGGCGAATTAAGGGCACAAACACCATACAGTTCATACAAAAGCATGCGATACCTATAGCCAGGCTCAAAGATGTCACGTACATCAAATTCGTATCAAGCATCCTTTTCTATGAAAATTCATGTGCTCGGACACATATTAGATACTATTTTTGCAAAAATACTCCACTGCAAGGGTGTATCAGAAAGGACGAAGTAGTGTCACATAGCCAGTAGAGATTTTAGCAATTGGAAATTTGAAATATACAATTTCAATTTCTTTCTAGGGTTTGCACAGTTTCTGACAATGGGAGCAGTTGCAGCAAATAGCTCATTAATTAGTTACAAACTATTTATGCAATATTATTCTATTGCCGCTGTCTAGCCTTATCATTGGCAAATTCAACTTCTCTATGGATGAAATCGAAGAATACCAGCTAATCAACGCAATAGTGTGGGCAGGGCTAACACACCACCATAAACAGCAATAAACTGTTTGAGACATCATGGTAGGCAGTCAAATGTCAAATCCTAAACTTCTGACATAAGTAGAGGCAAACACTGGTCATATTAGTAGTTTTTATTGCAGTAATGCAGACTATTGCTCTATTCTCATCTCAGGCGAATGCTCCAGAGAAGTTAACGCAGACAGTCCCTGCATTTCGTCGGCCTCTTTTTCCTGCTGGATTTCAGCCTCTTTCCACCGCTAGATTTCTTACCACCTTCAGCCAAACCTTGGGATACTGTTGTCGGAGTTGGTGCTGGAGGGCGAGGGCAGGATGACATCATATCCAAGTTCAAATCAAGTACGCCACATGTATTGCCAAGAGTTTCAGCAGAAACCACCTCGCCTTCCTCGTTCAATAGCGAGAGCACTGCTCCTGACAACCTACAGAGGCATCCTTCTGGATCACTCGCTTCACCGCATGAACGGTTTTTTATCATGACGGACTTCACCGACAATGTACTCCCGAGATCGACCTCCCAAGACGAATTCTCATCATCGGTTTGTGAAAATGTTGTTGGGTCGCGGTCCACTGCAGAAGAAGCAGAGTTAGTTCCACGCGTCGAGGACTGGTTTGCAGTTTTATTCAGAGCAATATTGATCTTACCTGACGATAAGATTTGCAATTCAAGCATTTGGATTAGCTCTCCTGTTGTAGAGTCAATCTTCACTTTTCGAGCTTCAGGGTAACAGGAGGCCAACGAACGCGCATCACTTGTGTTCAGACAAAGGAGGAACGCGGAAAACAGTGCAGTAATCATCATGGCAGTTGTTCGTTGCTTCATCATGTCTTAAGAAGATGTTGTGTGTGTTTGTATTTTTGCTTCGTTGTGTGTTTGTGTAACTCTTTTGTTATGAGCCGAGCTGTTCTTCTTTGAGACTGTCAAGACGCTCCTCACAAATGAGAAATGCGCGAAAATCTTAGCAACAACTTGTAACAACTCAACCAAACAAGCGACACCGTCGTATCATTTTCGCTGTTTCGCGACTGTCGGCTCGTATATCAGCATTGGTGTGCAGTGCAGCGAATGCAAAACGTTGTTGCATCAATCAAAGGGGGTTTCCGTCATGTCGTGGGAAAAAACTTGGTGATTTCGTGAGTTTCCTCTTCGTTTCATAATATTTCTATTTTCCAAGTTAGGAGCCATGTACGGATCGTGTGGCTCAGTCTGAGTTGCGAGAATGCGTAGAAGTGGTTGAACCAGTGGCTGATCGATAGATAATGGGACATCTTGACTGGAGGGTGCCTTCGAGTCCGGAGTTGTTGTCGATACCCCAGACGTTTGCGTTGTGGTGACAGGTCTTGTTGACGCTATCTCTTGGACAGGAAGCGCTATGGATGAAGCCGGACTTGTGTTATTACTAATTTTTTTGTTAAACTAAGATGACTTGTCATGATTCGGTGATCGGTGACGACTGATTGGGAATCGAAATTTAAAGTCAACCCTTGGATGTTGGAGATTGCCAAAAGTGGTCTCTTCCGTACCAAGAATCATGGATTATGGCAAGTCCCTTTTTCAATCTGATATGATAGTGATCCAAGCACCATTTTTTTCTACCAATGTTAGGTCTGCTGAGCGATTATAGAATGTCATACTCTTAGAAGTTATGACACCACTTGTAATTCATTATCGGCAATCGACTTAGTAAATTTTTCATGGTTCAACAAATAGGTGCTTCAATCGAAGAAAGAAATGAGACCTATTGCACTCAATTGATCACTTGGTTACAAAATATGGTTTCCTGTCATAGTTTCTTTCAGTACTCATCTCTTGATCTCTCCACGAAAAACGAGATTCTTCGATTGTATTGGCCATTTTACTTTTTAGAAACCAGAAAAGAGCCAATTGACACAGTTCATGATCATTTTCGTGAGACCGATGGATTGACAAGCGACTGTGAGAATTAGCCGTAAGCCAAACTTGGAATCTGTGAGAAAATAGTCTTAAGCCAAACTTGGAATCTATAAGACAACCACAATGACATAGAAAGATTCACTAGCTGAATAATGATTTCAATTATGCATTAACTATTTGTCAGACTTTGTTTCTTGTCTGCATACACTCCGTGCGTATGTGCAATGGAAGCCCCATTTTTTCTGGTACCATCTACAAAAAATCCTGCTTGTTATGCCAAGCCTTTTCTTAGTATGTGTAGCAACATTGCACGCCCCCGTAAATAATCAATTGTTGAATGAAATAAAACTGAAGAATCAATCCTGATCAAATCTATTGTGTGATGTAGGAGGGATGTGGTTGAAGGAGGTGAGGGGTGTGGAGAGCTATTCGTGCGTTAAGGTCTGCCCTATGGCGAAGTGAAGTGAGGTCGATCTATTGTGATTGAGTGCACTACTTGTCGTCAGACTTTTTAGCAGCCTTAGGAGGTGTACCTGCTGCTGCTCCTGTCGGTGGGTTTTTCACAGATTGTGAAGTTGAAGCTGCTGCTGCTTTCTCGGAACTCGATTTGGTCACAGCAGACTTTTTAGTAGCAGGTGCACCCTTCTTATCTCCATCTGCCTCCTCGCGTTTTCTCTTTGCATTGGTCTTTTTAGCGCTTGCCTTATTTTTGACAGGTGACGTTTTCTTCGCCGGAGAAGGCGGCTTCTTAGCACCGTTTCCTTCCTCGTCATCGTCCGAATCATCCCCCTCTTCATTGTTCTCGGCGTCTTCCTCTTCTGCCTCTTCATCTTGATCTCCGTCATCGTCGTCTTTGTCTGCCTCCACGACGTATTCGCTCTCTTCGTCCATGCCGGTGTCGGTGGGAGAAAACCCGATTTTGGCAGTCAGATCAAATCCCCAGGCACCCAGTGGACGGACTATGTCTCGTAATAACAAATCATACTGCTTGTCATCAACTTCTTCCTCCGAGTCATACTCGTCAGACTCTTCTTCATTGTCTCCATTAAGCGCCGTCTTTCCCCCGCCCTCGTTATCATCACAATCTTCTTCCTTACCACCAAAGTAATTATGATAATAATCTTCCTCTGCATCCAAATCTTCATTCTCCTTTCGAAACTCTTTCAATCGTTCTATATCCGCTTTCGTAACCTGGAACGAAGACTCCTCCAAGGCAGAAGGCACCACCGGCACAATCGGTGACTTACCACCCTTCTTCCCATCCTCCGCCTCCCTAATGACATCCTCCGCCTCCTTCCTCCTCTTCTCCACCTCCTCCCGAAACCGTCTCTCCCTCTCCACCCTTTCCTTCAACACCTTTCTCCGATGACGTTTCCTCTCCTTCCGCTCGACCAAAAGGGCCTTATACCCCTCCAATCGTCGGTCTCGACACGCCGCGGCTTGTGTTAGAACCGTGGCGAGGAAACGATCGGATGCCGCCGACAGGAGGAGGGAGACGGCGTCGTCGAGGTATCCCACGCCCTGTTTGTGCAGGATGCGACGGGAGAGGTTTTGCGGTGTGGTGGGTTGATAGTTGGGTGGGAGTGGGTGGGATGGATCGATACTTTTGGCGAGAGGGTTTGGGGCCGTGTTGCTCAGTGTGTTGCCCGAGGTTCCGGGGAGGGTCTTGCCGATGGAATCTTCGCCTTGTACGGACGTGGTGTGGCCGTCGTTTTGGTGATGATGATGATCTGCATCCATTCGAGAAGTTCCGTTGTCGTCGCCCATGCCGCCGATGCTGGTGGTTCGATCCCTCCCGCGTAGGAATGGAAGATTCGTACTGTTGTTGCTGCTACTTTCTGGGAAACTTCCCCTGCCACAGAGCAAGGCTAAGAAACGCATTCGTTTTTCGTCCTCGGACGATGCTTCTCTCCATGCCTTTTGGCGTGCCTCTTTTTCGGCTTGGGATATTGGTTTCTCCACTGATTGAGACGGCGGCGCATTCGATTCGGATGATGGAGGTTTTTCCGTTGATGCGCAATCTGCAGCCGCAGGCGCAGGTGCAGATGATTCTGGGGCGGTAAGTTTTGTTGCATTTGTCTGCGGTGCGGCTGTTATGGTTGTTGTTGCATTGGAACTGTTCACGGCAGTGTTTGCGTCATTATTTGTGGCCGTGTCCAGGCTGGCTTTATCAGGCGAGCTGTTTCCCGTAGAGGCACTAGTGTGGTTATGATTCACCCCATTGGTTCCAGTAGAATGAATCGCTGGTGCGGAGCTCGTGATCGTTGCTGCACTGCTAGCATGACTTGGAGCTGTCGACGAGGTGGTTACGGGAGGCATCCTGTTGTTTATGCAGCGCAAACTCCGACTGGGAATACCAAGAAAAGATAATTTCTTCAAACTCTATGAATTTGATTGAACTCCAGTTTTTGCCACAAAAGCCGATGGAATTCGTTGTTCGGGTTAGAACGCGGAAATGATCCAGATCAAGGAGATCAGAAAGTTGACAGATCGACAACTCGAAAGCAGTACTTGATCCAATCTCCAGTTTATGAACCGATTCACAGGTATGCAAGCCTTGAGGTTAATCCAACCCTGCACGGTAGTACTCTCGACCAACAAGCGTGTTGTGTCAGAATCGGCGGCAGAAGCAGCAGCAGCAGCAGCAGCAGTGACCCTGAAATGACACGAATGCCGTCTCGCCAAACCAACCGCAACCCAACGAGGATACAGCTACACCCAGCGCCTTTTTAATTAGAAACAACACAGCGGGGGGACTTTGGACACCCGATGTTTGTTGCGTGAAATGGACACAAGAGCTCGATCCGATCGCGATGCGCCAGTGCCCCGATCAACAACGTGTGGGTATGCAGTACAACGCCGAATATCTCGAATTGGGGAAGGACTGTCACTCCAACACAAAGACAGTAGTAGTGTACTTCATCTGCAGAGAATGGTTTTGGATCGAACGATTCGAATTATTTCTGGATCCGTGTTGGAGAAGGTGGTTGTGGATGAAGGCACGTCGGAGACACGCCTCAACCGGTCTCGGCAACAGGGTGTGTAATAAGAGCAGGAATGTCGTGACCGCCACCGCGGCCTTTTCAAACAAGTAGTGATAGTGACTTTCGCCTTGCCGGTCGGTCTACGCACACGCCCGTCAGGCTGACAGGAGAATGAGTCTCCGTCGAGATTGGGAAACTTGCCCACTTTATTTGAGAGTTGTCGCGCGAGAGGAAACTTCGAAAAACGATTTCAAAGGGATAATTAGTCAGTATTAACGACTTATATGACATCCTTGTGCCTCCTTCCTTGTTTTGCATGATCTCTACTCGACGTGTGTAGCATTGCGTTATGTCACGAGTGGGGGACAGACGACGAGCATTTTAGAAAACGTATGTAGGAACTTGTTTTGTGGTGTCCTATTTCGGTCTACATTTTTTGTTTTGCTCTTTACCTGTATGTCAAGATGTTTACAGTGCTTCATGAGAGCACTGAAAATTATGTCTCCATCTCACTTGTTTTTTTGCTATTAGATTTTATTTGTGATAACATTAAGTTGGGCAGAATGACCTGATAATTGGTGGAATAACATAATCTTTGGCTACTATTTTGGTGGTGAATTAACAGACCACATGGCAAATTTGATAATTATCTTTGATTTGAGTGGGGACAGCTTATTTCTCGTCATTTTGCAACACACAAAAAGTCTCCTCCACATCAGATGGTGGATAGAGACTTTAGTGATTCCTGCAGGGAAATACTTTCATTCTTTGGAAATCTTTTTGAAATGTTGAACGAACAAACATTACGAGATAGAGAATGGACATACTCCAGGATTAAATCATCTTGCATCCAGAGAAGCCATTGTTGATAAAGGTACTTCTGGCCTCTGGGAGATACAATGACTTCGATAGCAGTGACTGGTGGTCGAATGGATGTTAATATTATAATCTCTGTCAAGTCACACTTTGGGCGGTCGTGGAACTGTAACAAAAAGGATGACGGTGGCCACTCAATGTTTTGACTTTTGTACCAGAAGAGCCCTCCTAAATTAGTAGATTTGTAGATGCTCAAGTCATATTTCCTTATTTTTTTGAAGTAACGAATCTAGTATATTTCTTAACTTGCTTTAGCAAATCCTTTTCAACACATTCCTGTGTGTTCTCCATTGTGGGTGGTACAATAACAAGAGACCCAAGTAAAATCATTATCTCTTATTTATTTTGCGCATTGTTCATCAGTGGTTTTAAAAGAGATGACTGGGCAAAATTACTTATGTATCAAGGGGAGAGTTCAATGCAATGTTTAGTTAGGGTGCAATATATTATTCGGAATTTCCAAGTACTTATATCCTAACATGGCAAAATAGGAATCTTTAGGAAGTGTAGGCTTGCTACTGGAGTGCAGAAATCCTTCCTTCTCAATTGAATAGAAGCATTTTCCATTCCCAAATTTTCTATTGATATTTTGTTGTATTCTCCAATATCCACTCTGTTTTGCTCATAATCTCATCACCAACAGTGACATGCCATGATAAAGTCTAATGATGACAGGAAGACACATTGGACAATGATGCTGATTACTTTTTCCTTTGAAGAGAACTTTCAATAGACTTCATTCATTGTAATATATTATTCTGGCATGTCACATCAGGCTTGTGGTTCAACTCGATGTGACAGAGACTCCACCTTGAAGACTTACACCTACAATTTGTAAGAAAACTTGCATTGATAACAAGAGTGATATAGATGATGTGGCTGATCATCCTTCAGCAAAACATGCAACATAGCCAATTCTTCTAAAATTGGTTGATAGTTTACCTATAGTTTTCTTTTTGTTGACAGGGCTAATAGCATGTCTACCAGCTAGAGCTTACATTTTGTCCATGTAGTTACTTTTTTGGTACCAAAATATTGGTTGATTTTCATGACTTTTGTTCTTTGTATTGGTCAATGTGTCCACCACAAAATTAATATACGGACAAGCGATGAAGAGGTCGATAGTTGATTGACTGTTGACACCATATCCTTCTGCATTGCTCAAGACCAGTGGTTAATATCATTGACTCCCCCAGTTTACAATATCGACAAAAAGTCAATATGTGGCCCTTTTATTGACATTTTGGTTGTCACAAGTCAACTTTATTGAATATGTATTCAATATTATTGAAATTTTTCAATCCCCTTGATAAATGGTCGATAGGGTTGGCAATTGGTGGATAGTGGACCAATTTTTGGTGAAGACACCTGTCTTGCAGTTCCATGTGGTACCGAAGAGCAGGTAAGAGAGGTGCTGAAATCCAACACACAGAATATGACATAAAGGTCCCTAGTTTTGCAGACAAAGTAAGAGGATCACATGCCAATAATTTCACCTTCTGGGTGCTGCGATTAGCCCCCAGGGTGTCGGCAAAAGAAATAAACCACTTGACGAGGCCAAAAATGCGATGTTTGTACAGATTCATAAGTTCCTTAATTCATTCAGAAGTATAATATTTTTAAGAAGCACAATTGGACTCTTTAATTTAACTCTACCACTCCTGCTCTCTTCTTGCCAGCCCTCAAGGTAACTTCCTTGCCTTCACCAAAGTCTGCCTCTGTAACAACAGCATTTTCATCTTCTACCTTCTCTTCATTCAACTTGGCTCCTCCACCCTGAATCAATCGACGCGCCTCCTTCTTACTGCTTGCCAGTCCTAGTCGAACGAATAAATCAATTATCTTGACTCCGCTGCCATCAGAAAGGTCCTCTTGAGTCACATAGATTCTATTCAAACTTTCTGTGGAGGCAGAACCATTCCCTCCTCCACTCTTGAACATGGTATCTACCGTCTGATGAATTGCATCCAAACATTCTCTCCCATGCAACAACGCCGTAGCTTCATCTGCCAAAACTACTTTGGCCTTATTAATATCCGCCCCCTTCCACCCCTCCATAACCTCAATTTCCTCCAAGGGCAATTCCGTAAACAACTTCAAAAATCGAATGACATCCTCATCCGAGGTATTCCTCCAAAACTGCCAATAATCATACTCGCTCAACTTATCCCCATTAAGCCACACCGCCCCTCCCGCAGTCTTACCCATCTTCTTCCCATCGCTCGTGGTAATCAACGGAGCCGTCAACGCAAACAACGAAACTCCATCGACCCTCCGTCCCAATTCGACTCCTGAAATCATATTCCCCCACTGATCGCTCCCACCCAACTGCAACCGTGCTCCATACCTTCGATTCAATTCCAAAAAGTCATACGCCTGAAGAATCATGTAATTGAATTCCAAGAACGAAAAGGGTGCCTCCCGCGAAAGACGTTGCTTCACCGATTCAAACGAAAGCATCCGATTAATAGTAAAGTGCGTCCCATAATCCCGCAAAAATTGAAGGTAGCGTAATTCATTCAACCATTCGTCATTATTGACCATAATGGCATCGCTCGCCTTCCCACCACCCGCCCCGACGTCCTCGGAATTGGCAAACGTTAAGAACTTTTCAAACACCTTGGAAATACCCGCCATATTCCTCGCGATGGCCTCATCGCTGAGCAAGACCCGACTTTCGTCCTTCCCCGTCGGATCGCCCACCTTGCTCGTCCCCCCGCCGATGAGAACGATGGGACGATGACCGCATTTTTGATAGTGGCGCAAGATCATGATTTGGAGGAGGGAGCCCACGTGGAGGGAGTCGGCGGTGGCGTCGAAGCCGAGGTAGGCGCTGACGGCTTGGTTTGTTCCTTCTTCGGTCGTGGCGGTGAACGAGGAGTTTTGATTGGCAAGGAGGATTTCGTCGAGTTCGGAAAGATTGGTGCATTGGAATAAAAAACCGCGATCTCGCATGATGCGCAAAAAGGGCGATTGGAGATTGGCGACGACTTCTTCTTCTTCGGTGGAAGTGGACGATGCGATTGTTTCTTCTGTGCGTGTCTCGGTGGAGAAACGACGGGTCGTTCGTGGGACGTGCGATCTTCGTGCGACGGCGCCGGAGAAGGAGGAGATGCGAGCGGGAGGAGCGGAGAAGGAGAATGCCCTGCAGGAGGCTCGTGATGCAGTGGCTGTTATTGTGAGGTACATTGCCATTTTGAGGTTCATTTTGATTCTTGGTGGTCGAGTCTGGCACGAGAGCGGCGATTGCGGTGTTGATTGTTGTGAGTTCGTTGTCGGACTAGGTAGTGGCGAAAGTCATCGAGGAGACTTGACGGCTATGGCCTTCTATGGCCATTGCCATCTCATTGCCCTCTCATTGCCCTCTCATTGCCCTCTCATTGCCGTCTCCGTGACAGACCCATGCATTGACGTCATAATGTTGTGTGGACTGGGTAAGTCTATTGGTGGGAGGTATTTTCGTTGTTCAGCCTACGAACATACCTTTCGTAGCGTTAGCTTTGGTACAAGTCTGAATTGACTTTGAACCATTACAACATGTCAGATATCTTTGGGCAATGGTGTAGTGGCAATATCCAACCTCTGAGACCCGGACAAGATTGCAAAACCCTTTGGGACTATCTTGAGAGCTTAAGTCCAGCTCCACACAACCTCCAGTCCTTGAGATCACCTCCTCAAATTCGCTGCCATTTTGGGCATAATATGATGGAATGGTTCAATGTCCACCAAGTAGAAATTGGTATGTTTTCTACGATGACATTGGTGTCAGATAGCAAAAGTGTTGAAAATAGTGAGAAGACACATCATAATCGCGCAATACATGCGCGCAATTTTTTTATGGCCATTCATAATAAACTACGGACAGACTATCGGACAACAGACCACGATCGATTTTGTTCAATACTGTAGAATCTTGCGTAGGAATAGTATGATTACTCCAGAATGGTTCGATGTCACCCTAGTGGTTCAAAGTCAATTCAGACTTGTAGTTTTGCCAGGCGGGAGGCCAAAAGTTTGGGAAAGTTCCCTTTTTTTAGGACTTTTGGAAGAGTCTTTGATGCTACAATGAGAGATTTAATTACCAACAGCCGCTGCAAGATTTTTTGTAGCGAGCTAAACAGAATGCGATTTGTAGAGACAGAGGAAGAGGTATGAAAAATAAAGTGGCTTGACTCCTAGGTAGAGGTATCGTACCGTAGTGTGCCACAATTGCTTGTCTACGCTGAATTAAATAAGTAGCAGTGTCACATGGGCGTGCTGAAAAACTTTTGATTGGGGTATCCAGTGAATAGATAAGATGGCTAAATACAATAGGAGCCACATTTATTTTTGGGGTATCATGATACCCAACCGCCAGACTGTGGATACCAAAATGTGTTTGCCAGTAAATTAAAAGAAAAGAATTTTGGAGCAAACAAAGTAGCTCTATTATAGTACTGTAGAAACATACCAATTTTCTACAAGAATGAATGGATTGGATCATTCTGATCCCCGCATTCAACTCACAATAACTCATGAAAGACTGTTCAAATGAAGAAAATAAGAACACTGCTCGAAAGCTTGGATAAAGATCTTTCGATTAATGTAAGGTTGTAAATATTTTTTTACTCCAACTGTGATGACATTTACGTCAGTCAGACGGTTGACAAACAGAGCATTGTGGCCCCTTTTGCATTTAGCCATCTTAAATATGCTAAGAGGCTTCTCAATATGTAATGTTAGGCTTCATTATACACACATGTTATCATCATTACAGTACAAATGTACAAATAAGACTGGGGCTATAAAAACCCATACCTCTAGCCTATGTCTCAAAGATTTTCGAACAGACATACGGCCCATTTTTCAAAGGCAACTTTAGAGATAGTGGCGAAAACGTTCTGGGCCACAACCACAACACTCCCTGCATAACATAACACACCCTGGCCCCATCGAACAACATCAACATCAATGACGACTGCCCGTCTTGCACTACCGGCACATTTGAAACCACTAGCCCCACCAGTAGCCCACCAGTACTCATCCTTTGACGGACACGCAAGTTTTTAATTGAAGCCTATTGATGTGTCGCAGAGCAGACACCACAGCAAAAATGGCACCGTGGCCCCAACTAACAACAACGATGACTACCGCCTCTCGCACCATGGTCCCAACTAAAAACAACAACAATGACAACAGCTCGTCTCCCACTTCTAGCCCATTCCAACCAATAGCCCCACCCTTACTCATCCTTCAACGAACACACAAGTTTTAAATTGAGACCTCGGAATGGGAGCGGACATGTCACTGCCGACAGTATTCTTGTTGTCTGCTCTCCTCCACTTCCTACTCTGTCATCTTCCCCATAAATTGCAGCCTCTGCCAAAGCCACTTGCTTTGCATTCTCTCTTTTTTCCATTTACGGTTCCTCCCTCTTCTTCCCCTCAGTTTTCGTTTGCTTGGAATCTTCTGCCGATGGCTCAGGGCAGGTCTCTTCCCAATATTTTTGCGGCACAACATTGCGCCACTTCTTGTACATGTGGACTTTCATCCATGGATTCTTCTTTTGACAAGGAGGGAAGTAGGGGCTGCGGGAAATCTAGGTCTGATTTGGCAACAGGGCGGTGAGCAGCGCAGATTAAAAGTCTGAACCTTAGCATCAGGTACGCCTGCCTCTTTTATTCTCATATTCACAATAGGCTGACCTGTGATTGGATGCACACTAATGTTTTGTTCCTTGACTGAAAAATATGGTTCCTCGTGATCATTCTAGCGCAAGGCCGAAGTATACCATTTCATACGCAACAACATCAAAGAAGTCAGATGGCTCGGTGGGCATCACTGTCACCTGGTAGTTATCATTCATCACATGCAACAACTGACGGTAGGTCCAGACGGTTAGCTTCCGCGATTTTCTTCAGTGAATTAAAAATTTGATCACAGGTGTTCTTTGTGTGCCCAACAATTAGGAAGCAAATTTCTACCTTTGCAAAACTCCCTCAACCAACAATGGCAACAGATGGATGACACAATTGTTTTTGTTTTATGGAACACAATTGTCAAAAAGGGATAGCTTGCCTCCTTTCTTGCCTTTGACCAGTAGGCCTGTTTTGTGCATGGTCCTTAAAATAAGACTAGCAACGTTGTTACCACCTTTTGCACCTACTGCTTCAGAGACATGGGCGTACATGTGATTTCCCTCAGGAATGCCTTGCTCGTCAGCATATGCATGAGCACAATCCACCATTCCAAAATATAAACACTACACGGAGTAAAATAATATGTTTCCGCCTGCTCATCTGACAACTGAGGATAACTCATGTTTTGCACATAATCACATATAAAAGTATTGTGGCACTGTTCATGGTTAATGTTTGATCTACAATGCTCTACAGCCTCTGCCGCAGCCGCATTAAGATATTTCCGCTGAGCCTTTGCCATCACAACATGCCTAACCGCCTGCTGAAATTGATCAATTGAGATGCCTGCAGTCCCTTCTCCTTTGTTGTATACTCCATAGAATGAAACTCAATAGTCATATCCACAACTCTTTCCACTGTTGCCACAGCCACTGGTTGTTTGCCCCTGGTAACACCCAAGCCAACAGAGCTACCATCCCCATCCCCACTGCCCACAGACAAGAGATCATCCTTGTTGTCATCCGAAAAATCCTCCTCTTCCTCGTTACTTTCAACACAAAGTACATCCTTTGCCATGCTCCCTAGCAAAACTTCCTCAAGGTGAGCAGCAGTAAAATTGTATTTAGATGCATTTGCCACAACGGCAATGATTGCAAATATCTTCCCGCTTTGTGCTTACTTTGAGGTGGGGATAGTTGGCTTTCCAATGCCGCCAAAAGGATCGCCAACTCACGATGTTTGGGGTTGCGGGTTGCTGGTTCAGGCCCATCTCCAACCCATTCCCGGCGATACCCACCCTTTGGCTTGGTGATCATCTGCCAGCCCAACTCACGGCAGTAATTGCGGTAGATTGCTCATTTTGTCATTACCATTGGCAGGTATATTGTTGAGTCTTCTTTGTCACGAAGCTCAACCAAACCAGTAACCTCTTGCACTATTCTTGTTGCTACAGGCTCACCCAAGTCACATAGCTCATCCAAATGTTTGTTGAGTGGACCAAGCAGTTCAAGGTAAGCCTTAGTGCTGTTGGGCTCCTTCCCCTTTAGTCCATGAGGTGAAACTATGGTTGTTGTCTGAGCAATCTTGGATATACGGCACCACTCGTCATACCCAAGTCAAACAGCTGCATAATTGCAACTTTACAAAATCCTGACTTGTTCGTAAAGATTGCGGTGGCTTCAGCCGCAATTGGTTGCATCGGGGGAGATTAAACAGGAGGAGAGCGTTTTGTGGGCGGTTTGCATGGGCAGAACGTACTCCAGTCTACAAGAGTTTGGTCACAATTAGTGACACGCTTCATGGCAAATTGAAGAAGATAAGAAGCGATGGGATCTCGAATAGATTCATCGGCAAGACAAAGAAGACACACTTCTTGCAACACTGCTTGGGAGATTCCGCGAGCTTGATGCAGAATGTCCCAAACTCCGTGAGTAGCTCCTCATTGGTGATCTTGTTTTTGAGGACCTCTGACGCTCATTGACGAGCTTGAAGGGGATTTCGTTTTGGGGGTGAAGCAGAAGCTGCCATATTGTCCCCATTCACTCCTGTAGTGGTAATGAGGTTGTTCGTGGTCTCATATGGTTATGATGAACGGATCCGTCTCAATGGTGGTATGATGATGAATGATGATGATGGCTGGTTAGCGTACAAGTGTGGATCCAAGCTTGAAACTAACACTACCTTCCATGGAATTACCAACAGCCGCTGCAAGATTTTTGTAGCAAGCTCAACAGAATGCGATTTGTAGAGACAGAGGAAGAGGTATGAAAAATAAAGTGGCTTGACTCCTAGGTAGAGGTATCGCACCGTAGTGTGCCACAATTGCTTGTCTACACTGAATTAAATAAGTAGCAGTGTCACATGGGGCGCTGAAAGACTTCTGATTGGGGTATCCAGTGAATAGATAAGACGGCTAAATACAATAGGAGCCACATTTATTTTGGGGTATCATGATACCCAACCAGCCAGACTGTGGATACCAAAAATGTGTTTGCCAGTAAATTAAAAGAAAAGAATTTTGGAGCAAACAAAGTAGCTCTATTATAGTACTGTAGAAACATACCAATTTTCTACAAGAATGAATGGATTGGATCATTCTGATCCCCTGCATTCAACTCACAATAACTCATGAAAGACTGTTCAAATGAAGAAAATAAGAACACCGCCGAAAGCTTGGATAAAGATCTTTCGATTAATGTAAGGTTGTAAATATTTTTACTCCAACTGTGACGTCATTTTCGTCAGTCATACGGTTGACAGACAGAGCACTGTGGCTCCTTTTGTATTTAGCCGTCTTAAATATGCTAAGAGGCTTCTCAATATGTAATGTTAGGCTTCATTATACACACATGTTATCATCATTACAGTACAAATGTACAAATAAGACTGGGGCTATAAAAACCCATACCTCTAGCTTTATGTCTCAAAGATTTTCAAACAGACAGACGACCCATTTTTCAAAGGCAACTTTAGAGATATTGGCGAAAAACGTTCTGGGCCACAACCACAACACTCCCTGCATAACATAACACACCCTGGCCCCATCGAACAACATCAACATCAATGACGACTGCCCGTCTTACACTACCGGCACATTTGAAACCACTAGCCCCACCAGTAGCCCACCAGTACTCATCCTTTGACGGACACGCAAGTTTTTAATTGAAGCCTATCCATGCGTCGCAGAGCAGACACCACAGCAACACAAGGCACCGTGGCCCCAACTAACAACAACAACGATGACTACCGCTCCTCTCCCACCGTGGTCCCAACTAAAAAACAACAATGACAACAGCTCGCTCCCACTTCTAGCCCATTCCAACCAATAGCCCCACCCTTACTCATCCTTCAACGAACACACAAGTTTTAAATTGAGACCTCCGGAATGGGAGCGGACATGTCACTGCCGACAGTATTCTTGTTGTCTGCTCTCCCTCCACTTCCTACTCTGTCATCTTCCCCATAAATTGCAGCCTCTGCCAAAGCCACTTGCTTTGCATTCTCCTTTTTTTCCATTTACGGTTCCTCCCTCTTCTTCCCCTCAGTTTTCGTTTGCTTGGAATCTTCTGCCGATGGCTCAGGGCAGGTCTCTTCCCAATATTTTTGCGGCACAACATTGCGCCACTTCTTGTACATGTGGACTTTCATCCATGGATTCTTCTTTTGACAAGGGAGGGAAGTAGGGGCTGCGGAAATCTAGGTCTGATTTGGCAACAGGGCGGTGAGCAGCGCAGACATTAAAAGTCTGAACCTTAGCATCAGGTACGTCTGCCTCTTTTATTCTCATATTCACAATAGGCTGACCTGTGATTGGATGCACACTAATGTTTTGTTCCTTGACTGAAAAAATATGGTTCCTCGTGATCATTCTAGCGCAAGGCCGGAAGTATACCATTTCATACGCAACAACATCAAAGAAGTCAGATGGCTCGGTGGGCATCACTGTCACCTGGTAGTTATCATTCATCACATGCAACAACTGACGGTAGGTCCAGACGGTTAGCTTCCGCGATTTTCTCTTCAGTGAATTAAAAATTCGATCACAGGTGTTCTTTGTGTGCCCAACAATTAGGAAGCAAATTTCTACCTTTGCAAAGAACCCCCCCTCAACCAACAATGGCAACAGATGGATGACACAATTGTTTTTGTTTTGCGGAACACAATTGTCAAAAAAAGGGATAGCTTGCCTCCTTTCTTGCCTTTGACTAGTAGGCCTGTTTTGTGCATGGTCCTTAAAATAAGACTAGCAACGTTGTTACCACCTTTTGCACCTACTGCTTCTTCGTAGACATGGGCGTACATGTGATTTCCCTCAGGAATGCCTTGCTCGTCAGCATATGCATGAGCACAATCCACCATTCCAAAAATATAAACACTACACGGAGTAAAATAATATGTTTCCCCCGCCTGCTCATCTGACAACTGAGGATAACTCATGTTTTGCGCATAATCACATATAAAAGTATAGTGGCGCTGTTCATGGTTAATGTTTGATCTACAATGCTCTACAGCCTCTGCCGCAGCCGCATTAAGATACTTCCGCTGAGCCTTTGCCATCACAACATGCCTAACCGCCTGCTGAAATTGATCAATTGAGATGCCTGCAGTCCTCTTCTCCTTTGTTGTATACTCCATAGAATGAAACTCAATAGTCATATCCACAACTCTTTCCACTGTTGCCACAGCCACTGGTTGTTTGCCCCTGGTAACACCCAAGCCAACAGAGCTACCATCCCCATCCCCACTGCCCACAGACAAGAGATCATCCTTGTTGTCATCCGAAAAATCCTCCTCTTCCTCGTTACTTTCAACACAAAGTACATCCTTTGCCATGCTCCCTAGCAAAACTTCCTCAAGGTGAGCAGCAGTAAAATTGTATTTAGATGCATTTGCCACAACGAAGCAATGATTGCAAATATCTTCCCGCTTTGTGCTTACTTTGAGGTGGGGATAGTTGGCTTTCCAATGCCGCCAAAAGGATCGCCAACTCACGATGTTTGGGGTTGCGGGTTGCTGGTTCAGGCCCATCTCCAACCCATTCCCGGCGATACCCACCCTTTGGCTTGGTGATCATCTGCCAGCCCAACTCACGGCAGTAATTGCGGTAGATTGCTCATTTTGTCATTACCATTGGCAGGTATATTGTTGAGTCTTCTTTGTCACGAAGCTCAACCAAACCAGTAACCTCTTGCACTATTCTTGTTGCTACAGGCTCACCCAAGTCACATAGCTCATCCAAATGTTTGTTGAGTGGACCAAGCAGTTCAAGGTAAGCCTTAGTGCTGTTGGGCTCCTTCCCCTTTAGTCCATGAGGTGAAACTATGGTTGTTGTCTGAGCAATCTTGGATATACGGCACCACTTCGTCATACCCAAGTCAAACAGCTGCATAATTGCAACTTTACAAAATCCTGACTTGTTCGTAAAGATTGCGGGTGGCTTCAGCCGTGCAATTGGTTGCATCGAAGGGGAGATTAAACAGGAGGAGAGCGTTCTTGTGTGGGCGGTTTGCATGGGCAGAACGTACCCAGTCTACAAGAGTTTGGTCACAATTAGTGACACGCTTCATGGCAAATTGAAGAAGATAAGAAGCGATGGGATCTCGAATAGATTCATCGGCAAGACAAAGAAGACACTGCTTCTTGCAACACTGCTTGGGAGATTCCGCGAGCTTGATGCAGAATGTCCCAAACTCCGTGAGTAGCTCCTCATTGGTGATCTTGTTTTTTGAGGACCTCTGACGCTCATTGACGAGCTTGAAGGGGGATTTCGTTTTGGGGGGTGAAGCAGAAGCTGCCATATTGTCCCCATTCACTCCTGTAGTGGTAATGAGGTTGTTCGTGGTCTCATATGGTTATGATGAACGGATCCGTCTCAATGGTGGTATGATGATGAATGATGATGATGGCTGGTTAGCGTACAAGTGTGGATCCAAGCTTGAAACTAACACTACCTTCCATGGAATTACCAACAGCCGCTGCAAGATTTTTTGTAGCAAGCTCAACAGAATGCGATTTGTAGAGACAGAGGAAGAGGTATGAAAAATAA
This sequence comes from Cyclotella cryptica, assembly GCA_013187285.1. Classification (NCBI taxonomy): domain Eukaryota; phylum Bacillariophyta; class Thalassiosirophyceae; order Thalassiosirales; family Thalassiosiraceae; genus Cyclotella; species Cyclotella cryptica. The sequence continues at coordinate 69,991 of JABMIG010000068.1, forward strand.
AGTGGCTTGACTCCTAGGTAGAGGTATCGTACCGTAGTGTGCCACAATTGCTTGTCTACACTGAATTAAATAAGTAGCAGTGTCACATGGGCGCGCTGAAAGACTTCTGATTGGGGTATCCAGTGAATAGATAAGACGGCTAAATACAATAGGAGCCACATTTATTTTTGGGGTATCATGATACCCAACCAGCCAGACTGTGGATACCAAAAATGTGTTTGCCAGTAAATTAAAAGAAAAGAATTTTGGAGCAAACAAAGTAGCTCTATTATAGTACTGTAGAAACATACCAATTTTCTACAAGAATGAATGGATTGGATCATTCTGATCCCCTGCATTCAACTCACAATAACTCATGAAAGACTGTTCAAATGAAGAAAATAAGAACACCGCTCGAAAGCTTGGATAAAGATCTTTCGATTAATGTAAGGTTGTAAATATTTTTTTACTCCAACTGTGACGTCATTTTCGTCAGTCATACGGTTGACAGACAGAGCACTGTGGCTCCTTTTGTATTTAGCCGTCTTAAATATGCTAAGAGGCTTCTCAATATGTAATGTTAGGCTTCATTATACACACATGTTATCATCATTACAGTACAAATGTACAAATAAGACTGGGGCTATAAAAACCCATACCTCTAGCTTTATGTCTCAAAGATTTTCGAACAGACATACGGCCCATTTTTCAAAGGCAACTTTAGAGATATTGGCGAAAAACGTTCTGGGCCACAACCACAACACTCCCTGCATAACATAACACACCCTGGCCCCATCGAACAACATCAACATCAATGACGACTGCCCGTCTTACACTACCGGCACATTTGAAACCACTAGCCCCACCAGTAGCCCACCAGTACTCATCCTTTGACGGACACGCAAGTTTTTAATTGAAGCCTATCCATGCGTCGCAGAGCAGACACCACAGCAACACAAGGCACCGTGGCCCCAACTAACAACAACAACGATGACTACCGCTCCTCTCCCACCGTGGTCCCAACTAAAAACAACAACAATGACAACAGCTCGTCTCCCACTTCTAGCCCATTCCAACCAATAGCCCCACCCTTACTCATCCTTCAACGAACACACAAGTTTTAAATTGAGACCTCCGGAATGGGAGCGGACATGTCACTGCCGACAGTATTCTTGTTGTCTGCTCTCCCTCCACTTCCTACTCTGTCATCTTCCCCATAAATTGCAGCCTCTGCCAAAGCCACTTGCTTTGCATTCTCCTCTTTTTTTCCATTTACGAAGTTCCTCCCTCTTCTTCCCCTCAGTTTTCGTTTGCTTGGAATCTTCTGCCGATGGCTCAGGGCAGGTCTCTTCCCAATATTTTTGCGGCACAACATTGCGCCACTTCTTGTACATGTGGACTTTCATCCATGGATTCTTCTTTTGACAAGGGAGGGAAGTAGGGGCTGCGGAAATCTAGGTCTGATTTGGCAACAGGGCGGTGAGCAGCGCAGACATTAAAAGTCTGAACCTTAGCATCAGGTACTGCCTCTTTTATTCTCATATTCACAATAGGCTGACCTGTGATTGGATGCACACTAATGTTTTGTTCCTTGACTGAAAAATATGGTTCCTCGTGATCATTCTAGCAAGGCCGGAAGTATACCATTTCATACGCAACAACATCAAAGAAGTCAGATGGCTCGGTGGGCATCACTGTCACCTGGTAGTTATCATTCATCACATGCAACAACTGACGGTAGGTCCAGACGGTTAGCTTCCGCGATTTTCTCTTCAGTGAATTAAAAATTCGATCACAGGTGTTCTTTGTGTGCCCAACAATTAGGAAGCAAATTTCTACCTTTGCAAAGAACCCCTCAACCAACAATGGCAACAGATGGATGACACAATTGTTTTTGTTTTGCGGAACACAATTGTCAAAAAGGGATAGCTTGCCTCCTTTCTTGCCTTTGACTAGTAGGCCTGTTTTGTGCATGGTCCTTAAAATAAGACTAGCAACGTTGTTACCACCTTTTGCACCTACTGCTTCTTCAGAGACATGGGCGCATGTGATTTCCCTCAGGAATGCCTTGCTTGTCAGCATATGCATGAGCACAATCCACCATTCCAAAAATATAAACACTACACGGAGTAAAATAATATGTTTCCCGCCTGCTCATCTGACAACTGAGGATAACTCATGTTTTGCGATAATCACATATAAAAGTATAGTGGCGCTGTTCATGGTTAATGTTTGATCTACAATGCTCTACAGCCTCTGCCGCAGCCGCATTAAGATACTTCCGCTGAGCCTTTGCCATCACAACATGCCTAACCGCCTGCTGAAATTGATCAATTGAGATGCCTGCAGTCCTCTTCTCCTTTGTTGTATACTCCATAGAATGAAACTCAATAGTCATATCCACAACTCTTTCCACTGTTGCCACAGCCACTGGTTGTTTGCCCCTGGTAACACCCAAGCCAACAGAGCTACCATCCCCATCCCCACTGCCCACAGACAAGAGATCATCCTTGTTGTCATCCGAAAAATCCTCCTCTTCCTCGTTACTTTCAACACAAAGTACATCCTTTGCCATGCTCCCTAGCAAAACTTCCTCAAGGTGAGCAGCAGTAAAATTGTATTTAGATGCATTTGCCACAACGGCAATGATTGCAAATATCTTCCCGCTTTGTGCTTACTTTGAGGTGGGGATAGTTGGCTTTCCAATGCCGCCAAAAGGATCGCCAACTCACGATGTTTGGGGTTGCGGGTTGCTGGTTCAGGCCCATCTCCAACCCATTCCCGGCGATACCCACCCTTTGGCTTGGTGATCATCTGCCAGCCCAACTCACGGCAGTAATTGCGGTAGATTGCTCATTTTGTCATTACCATTGGCAGGTATATTGTTGAGTCTTCTTTGTCACGAAGCTCAACCAAACCAGTAACCTCTTGCACTATTCTTGTTGCTACAGGCTCACCCAAGTCACATAGCTCATCCAAATGTTTGTTGAGTGGACCAAGCAGTTCAAGGTAAGCCTTAGTGCTGTTGGGCTCCTTCCCCTTTAGTCCATGAGGTGAAACTATGGTTGTTGTCTGAGCAATCTTGGATATACGGCACCACTCGTCATACCCAAGTCAAACAGCTGCATAATTGCAACTTTACAAAATCCTGACTTGTTCGTAAAGATTGCGGGTGGCTTCAGCCGTGCAATTGGTTGCATCGAAGGGAGATTAAACAGGAGGAGAGCGTTCTTGTGTGCGGTTTGCATGGGCAGAACGTACTCCAGTCTACAAGAGTTTGGTCACAATTAGTGACACGCTTCATGGCAAATTGAAGAAGATAAGAAGCGATGGGATCTCGAATAGATTCATCGGCAAGACAAAGAAGACACTGCTTGCAACACTGCTTGGGAGATTCCGCGAGCTTGATGCAGAATGTCCCAAACTCCGTGAGTAGCTCCTCATTGGTGATCTTGTTTTTGAGGACCTCTGACGCCTGACGAGCTTGAAGGGGATTTCGTTTTGGGGGTGAAGCAGAAGCTGCCATATTGTCCCCATTCACTCCTGTAGTGGTAATGAGGTTGTTCGTGGTCTCATATGGTTATGATGAACGGATCCGTCTCAATGGTGGTATGATGATGAATGATGATGATGGCTGGTTAGCGTACAAGTGTGGATCCAAGCTTGAAACTAACACTACCTTCCATGGAATTACCAACAGCCGCTGCAAGATTTTTGTAGCAAGCTCAACAGAATGCGATTTGTAGAGACAGAGGAAGAGGTATGAAAAATAAAGTGGCTTGACTCCTAGGTAGAGGTATCGCACCGTAGTGTGCCACAATTGCTTGTCTACACTGAATTAAATAAGTAGTGTCACATGGGCGCGCTGAAAGACTTCTGATTGGGGTATCCAGTGAATAGATAAGACGGCTAAATACAATAGGAGCCACATTTATTTTTGGGGTATCATGATACCCAACCAGCCAGACTGTGGATACCAAAAATGTGTTTGCCAGTAAATTAAAAGAAAAGAATTTTGGAGCAAACAAAGTAGCTCTATTATAGTACTGTAGAAACATACCAATTTTCTACAAGAATGAATGGATTGGATCATTCTGATCCCCTGCATTCAACTCACAATAACTCATGAAAGACTGTTCAAATGAAGAAAATAAGAACACCGCCGAAAGCTTGGATAAAGATCTTTCGATTAATGTAAGGTTGTAAATATTTTTTACTCCAACTGTGACGCCATTTCGTCAGTCATACGGTTGACAGACAGAGCACTGTGGCTCCTTTTGTATTTAGCCGTCTTAAATATGCTAAGAGGCTTCTCAATATGTAATGTTAGGCTTCATTATACACACATGTTATCATCATTACAGTACAAATGTACAAATAAGACTGGGGCTATAAAACCCATACCTCTAGCTTTATGTCTCAAAGATTTTAACAGACATACGGCCCATTTTTCAAAGGCAACTTTAGAGATATTGGCAAAAACGTTCTGGGCCACAACCACAACACTCCCTGCATAACATAACACACCCTGGCCCCATCGAACAACATCAACATCAATGACGACTGCCCGTCTTACACTACCGGCACATTTGAAACCACTAGCCCCACCAGTAGCCCACCAGTACTCATCCTTTGACGGACACGCAAGTTTTAATTGAAGCCTATCCATGCGTCGCAGAGCAGACACCACAGCAACACAAGGCACCGTGGCCCCAACTAACAACAACGATGACTACCGCTCCTCTCCCACCGTGGTCCCAACTAAAAACAACAACAATGACAACAGCTCGTCTCCCACTTCTAGCCCATTCCAACCAATAGCCCCACCCTTACTCATCCTTCAACGAACACACAAGTTTTAAATTGAGACCTCCGAATGGGAGCGGACATGTCACTGCCGACAGTATTCTTGTTGTCTGCTCTCCTCCACTTCCTACTCTGTCATCTTCCCCATAAATTGCAGCCTCTGCCAAAGCCACTTGCTTTGCATTCTCCTTTTTTTCCATTTACGGTTCCTCCCTCTTCTTCCCTCAGTTTTCGTTTGCTTGGAATCTTCTGCCGATGGCTCAGGGCAGGTCTCTTCCCAATATTTTTGCGGCACAACATTGCGCCACTTCTTGTACATGTGGACTTTCATCCATGGATTCTTCTTTTGACAAGGGAGGGGAAGTAGGGGCTGCGGGAAATCTAGGTCTGATTTGGCAACAGGGCGGTGAGCAGCGCAGACATTAAAAGTCTGAACCTTAGCATCAGGTACGTCTGCCTCTTTTATTCTCATATTCACAATAGGCTGACCTGTGATTGGATGCACACTAATGTTTTGTTCCTTGACTGAAAAATATGGTTCCTCGTGATCATTCTAGCGCAAGGCCGGAAGTATACCATTTCATACGCAACAACATCAAAGAAGTCAGATGGCTCGGTGGGCATCACTGTCACCTGGTAGTTATCATTCATCACATGCAACAACTGACGGTAGGTCCAGACGGTTAGCTTCCGCGATTTTCTCTTCAGTGAATTAAAAATTCGATCACAGGTGTTCTTTGTGTGCCCAACAATTAGGAAGCAAATTTCTACCTTTGCAAAGAACCCCCTCAACCAACAATGGCAACAGATGGATGACACAATTGTTTTTGTTTTATGAACACAATTGTCAAAAAAGGGATAGCTTGCCTCCTTTCTTGCCTTTGACTAGTAGGCCTGTTTTGTGCATGGTCCTTAAAATAAGACTAGCAACGTTGTTACCACCTTTTGCACCTACTGCTTCTTCAGACATGGGCGTACATGTGATTTCCTCAGGAATGCCTTGCTCGTCAGCATATGCATGAGCACAATCCACCATTCCAAAAATATAAACACTACACGAGTAAAATAATATGTTTCCCGCCTGCTCATCTGACAACTGAGGATAACTCATGTTTTGCATAATCACATATAAAAGTATAGTGGCGCTGTTCATGGTTAATGTTTGATCTACAATGCTCTACAGCCTCTGCCGCAGCCGCATTAAGATACTTCCGCTGAGCCTTTGCCATCACAACATGCCTAACCGCCTGCTGAAATTGATCAATTGAGATGCCTGCAGTCCTCTTCTCCTTTGTTGTATACTCCATAGAATGAAACTCAATAGTCATATCCACAACTCTTTCCACTGTTGCCACAGCCACTGGTTGTTTGCCCCCGGTAACACCCAAGCCAACAGAGCTACCATTCCCATCTCCACTGCCCACAGACAAGAGATCATCCTCGTTGTCATCTCGAAAATCCCCCTCTTCCTCGTTACTTTCAACACAAAGTACATCCTTTGCCATGCTCCCTAGCAAAACTTCCTCAAGGTGAGCAGCAGTAAAATTGTATTTAGATGCATTTGCCACAACGAAGCAATGATTGCAAATATCTTCCGCTTTGTGCTTACTTTGAGGTGGGGATAGTTGGCTTTCCAATGCCGCCAAAAGGATCGCCAACTCACGATGTTTGGGGTTGCGGGTTGCTGGTTCAGGCCCATCTCCAACCCATTCCCGGCGATACCCACCCTTGGCTTGGTGATCATCTGCCAGCCCAACTCACGGCAGTAATTGCGGTAGATTGCTCATTTTGTCATTACCATTGGCAGGTATATTGTTGAGTCTTCTTTGTCACGAAGCTCAACCAAACCAGTAACCTCTTGCACTATTCTTGTTGCTACAGGCTCACCCAAGTCACATAGCTCATCCAAATGTTTGTTGAGTGGACCAAGCAGTTCAAGGTAAGCCTTAGTGCTGTTGGGCTCCTTCCCCTTTAGTCCATGAGGTGAAACTATGGTTGTTGTCTGAGCAATCTTGGATATACGGCACCACTTCACATACCCAAGTCAAACAGCTGCATAATTGCAACTTTACAAAATCCTGACTTGTTCGTAAAGATTGCGGGTGGCTTCAGCCGTGCAATTGGTTGCATCGAAGGGAGATTAAACAGGAGGAGAGCGTTCTTGTGTGGGCGGTTTGCATGGGCAGAACGTACTCAGTCTACAAGAGTTTCACAATTAGTGACATGCTTCATGGCAAATTGAAGAAGATAAGCAGTTTATGGGATCTCGAATAGATTCATCGGCAAGACAAAAGAA
>JABMIG010000068.1:77341-139719 GCA_013187285.1 Cyclotella cryptica
AATCATTCCAAATGCAGAGTACACGGATTTTCTCAACAACAATGCGCCGCACGATATCTTGGCTAACCCTGGACCTTACCCCACGACAGTCGATCCAGACGCCGCGCGAGAGAGAGGGCAAATTGCGGAGCACAAAGCAGAGAGATACGTGAATACGAAATGCAACTTGGAGTAACGAAGTTGGGCACGCAAAGGCAATCGTGGGGAGTAGTAGACGAAGAATGGATATCCGAAATAAGGAATCCACATGTCGGGTTTAACCATTTGATGCCAAGTGACCTCCTCACGCACCTTGAAGCAGTCGGAGGTGAACTTGATTTCATGGATGTTACTGAGCTCCAAGCAGAGCTCCTCAAACCCTGGGATCAAGTTGAAGCCCCTACCACACTATTCGGGCGACAAGATAAGATCGAGAAGCAGTTAGTAAAAGCTGGAATTCCCGCGACAACATGAATTGAGACTCGCAACGCCATTGTGCTGGTTTCAACAATCAGGCGAATTCGATAGTGCATTGGAGCTCTGGGAAGCAAAACCCACAGCTAACAAAACATTATCAGCGCGCGCGTGATACATTCAAAAAGCGAATTTGCCAAGCGCACAAAACGTGACAAGCAAACGGCAAAATCGGCAGGGCGGAATCGCAAACGCTGTGAACGAGGAAGAGCTCAACGCACTAGCCATGGCAGAAATCGTCAATGCAGTACAGGCGCAAAACAACGCGCAAATGGAAAAGATGATGGAAATGTTCAAGGCATCTATGGAAGCCATGACAAAACAACAAGGCACGAACACACCTGCAGGGGGCAACACGAACACGATTACAAAATGTCCCCATTGCAACCTTCGCCATCCGAAGCCCGACAACTGTTGGGAGCTGGAAAAGAATGCATCGAAACGCCCGCAAAATTGGAAGCCGGCCGCTGAGCGCAAGAAGGCACGCGGAACCTAAGAAGGACGAATGACGGGTTGGGGAGGAGAAGTCGCCAGAGCAGTGGGGCCGGGTACGTTAAAATCGATAAGATAACAAAAGGTTTCTTACCTCGCCACCACTGGACTTTCCTCCGCCACCGAATATTGACACACAAGGCCAAGACGGAGTCCACAACACGATTGATTGTTGCGCCGCCGCTATTACCATCTAAAACCACATAAGGTGGGCCGACGCTCGCACGCTGGCGTACGCGACGTAAGCTTCGAACAGCAGAAGAAGCATTATTAGATTCTGGCGACAAGTTCGCTTGTGCAATCAGAACATGACGCATAAACTCACCGGAAAATCGGACAAAATGGTACGCGCAGCTGATGGAGGCCTCATGCCGGCAAGCTCAACAGGCCTGCTTGCCCTCACTACATTACGCCAAGGAGCACGTGAGGCCCTGGTAGTACCTGGACTGAAACCAAAAGCACTAATGAGTGTCAGTCCTCCGCTAACAACGGCTACACAACAATCTTTCACCCACATGATGAGGGAGTCACAGTACACGACACAGGCAGCTTCAATCTCACCTTAAATTCGCCACCAGTGCTCCAAGGGTGTAGAAATGGCGCTGGATTGTGGACAGTACCACTGGTAGGATCGATGCAACAATTAGCCAAAGCCTAAATGTTGAAGAAACAGCCTTAAGTGTATATGACTTACCATCGACACGAGAAGTCGCGGAGGTTCTTGCATGCAGCCTTGGGCTTCCCCATCGAAGCGACGCTACTCGGCCGCAGCTCGCAACGGTAACCTCGCCACTTTCCGGTCTCACCCCAGACAATGTTAACAGGCACTTCCCCGAGTCAGACGAAACCCAAAAGGGTCACATGCGACAGACACGACAAGGTGTGCGCTCGACTAAAGTTCCTGACGAGGACGCAATGTTAGAACATAAGCCAACACCAGGAGTCAGGCACAAGGACGCGCACTTTACGTGGTTCGACGCGACGAAGAAGCCGATGTACACCGATCAATCTGGCCCCGCTCCCACGCAAATCAAGGAGAAACAACCAGTACGCCATGATAGCTGTTGAGTTAGACGGAAACTACATCGATGCAGAACCGTTGGAAAACACGCAAGGCTGAAGGATCTTACCGAGCTTACCAACGGATTTACAAACGGTGGAAGGCAACAGGAGTCATTTGCCCCAACTGGCACATATACTCGACAACGGCGCCTGAAGAATTCAAGCAAGCAATTCGTGAGAACGGTTGCAGAGTTGAATTAACTCCAGCCGACATGCATCGAAGAAATCTCGCTGAAAAAGGAATGCAGACATTTAAAGGGCATTTCAAGGCAGTACTGCAGGAGTATCAGACGACTTCCCAATCAGAGAATGGGACGAGTTAATCCCACAAACCGCGTGCTGACTCTAAATTTGCTCAGACAATCGAATGTAGCACCAAACATATCAGCCTATGCATATCATCACGGCACCTTCGACATAACCAAGATGCTCCCTCGCCCCAATGGGTTGCGCAGTACAATTTCACATTAAACCAGACAAGCGCAAAACATGGGGCTAACATTCAATGGACGGGTGGTATCTCAAGACATCTCCAGAGCATTACAGGTGTCACATCGTATTTGTCAAGAAAACACAAGCAAAACGAGTCACCGACACAGTATTTTTTAAGCACAAATACATTACACAGCCCGAAGTCAAGCCAGCCGATGTCATCATCAAAGCGTATAATGATCTCAAGGCAGCACTACAAGGGATGAAAAATACGAGTGATTCAAAACAAATGCTAACGCTGGAAGCAATTCAAGACCAACTTAGTCCAGGCAACAAATTGCAAATAGAACAACAACTACAGCGCCGACTTCCAAGGGTGAACAATACAAAACAAGCCGTGCCTTTAGCTCAATCCGAGCCATCACTTCCAAGGGTGCAGTTCGAAGAGCCGAAGAACGCAGGAGGTCTATCCACCGGATGATTGTCGCGTCGCCGCAAGAGCAAGTTGTTAAGTCGCCACTAAAACCCCAGCCAAAACCAATTTTAAAGCCACCAACCCACGCCGTCCAAGAGGATTCCATAGCCGCAAGACTCAAAGCACGCCGCGCCCAACAGCCCAGCGGAACCAACATCACAAAGGCCGATGACGAATCGATAGCAGAACGGTTATTGCGCCGCAAACGCCAACTGAACCAGACTCAGGCAGCTTTCCCCGTCCTCGACCCTGAGACAGGACAACTACTTGAATACCGACAGTTGTTACGCCACCCCAAGTTCAAAGAGGCCTGGAACATATCAGCAGCAAATGAGTTTGGCAGGTTAGCACAAGGCATTAAAGGGCGAGTAAAAGCAACAGACACGATAAAGTTCATACCCAAAAGTGATATACCACCTGACCGACTCAAGGATGTCACGTACATAAAGTTTGTCTGCCAAGTCCGAACAGAAAAAGACGAACCAAACCGTACAACGCAAGCAACATTTGGGGGCAACCTCATACATTACCCCGATGATGTTGGCACCCCAACCGCAGACCTTTTGCTCATCAAAATATTCTTGAACAGTGTCATATCAACCCCTGGTGCGCGATTTGCAACAGCTGATTTATCCAACTTCTATCTGTGCACGCCGATGCCGCGACCTGAATTTGGACGAGTAAAGCTCAGTGATATCCCTGAAGAGATAATTGAAGAATACAAACTACGTGAATTAGCGACAAAAGACGAATGGGTTTACTTCAGAGCAGATAAAACTCACTATGGTTTACCCCAGGCGGGCTCTTTGAGCCACGATCTGTTAGAAAAGCGACTCAACGCCGAAGGGTACGTCAAGACCCTAACGGTGCCTGGCTTATGGAAGCACAAAACCAGGAACATCCAATTTGTTCTCGTGGTGGACGATTTTGGAATCAAGTATGTCAAGAAGGAAGACCTCGACCATCTTGTCGGAGTACTAAAACGGTATTACGACGTCTCAGTCGATATCCATGGGAAGGAATTTGTAAAAATTGAGTTAGACTGGGATTACAAAAAGGGAGAGGTGCACTTATCAATGGAACCTTACCTTCGCAAGGCGCCCGCCAATTCGACAATTTAGTACCAAAGAAAAGACAAGACTCCCCTTACCCACATACTGAACCAAAATACGGAGCAAAGGTCCACTCCCGAATCGACGACTCACCTGACGTCGGACAAGAGGGACAAACGCATATTCAGAGAGTGAATGGGAAATTTTTATGGTATGGACGAGCAGTCGATCCCACGACACTCGTGCCGTTAAGTGCACTCGCATCACAGCAGTCCAAGCCAACGCAAAACACGATGAACAAATCCCAACAGTTTCGACTACATGGCAACACAAGAGCCGGCAGTCCTCACCTACAGAAAAAGCGACATGATCCTCGCCGTCCATAGCGACGCAGGGTATTTAAATGAAGAAAATGCACGCAGCAGAGCGGAGGGCACCACTTTTATCCGAAGACGTGCCCTCCCCAAATAACGGCGCTATCCACAACGTCGCAGAAATAATTAAAGCAGTCATGTCGTCTGCCGCAGAAGCCGAGACGGGTGCGCTATATATCAACGCACGAAAGGCAGTCGAGGAACGAAATATTTTACAGGAACTGGGCCACAAACAACCGCCCACGCCCATACAAACCGATAACTCCACGGCCGAGGGCATCGTCAACAATCGTGTCCAGCCAAAACGCACAAAAAGCCATGGATATGCGATTTCACTGGCTGCGAGACCGTGCGAATCAAAAACAATTCCGCTTTTATTGGCGACCGGGGACGACGAACAGGGGTGATTACTTTACCAAACACCACCCAGCTCGCATCACCGAAACATGAGACCAGAACTCCTCACACCACACAAAGTGCTGATGGCACTACGCAGACTGCAAAATATGGGTGGGGGCCGCGCAACTGGCACTACTGCAAGGGTGTGCTAGACTACCTATATATGAATATAGGTTACTATGTACCCAGTAGAGAGATGCGCTAGGATTTTTTATCTTTTATATTTTCGTTTCGAGGTTTTGTGAATTTTTACATGTTTTCAAAATTCGCTGCCAACGACAATTCAAATGCTACCGAAATTAGCTCATAAATTAGTTACGATCTGTTTACGTAATCACTTGACATTGCCGCTGTCTAGCAGTAACCTCCTTGTACACTTCTGTAACACTCCGGTACACTTGTGTATGGGAGTGTTACAGAAGTGTAGAGGTGGGTCACCAGAAATTCCAGACCTAAACCAGTGTTCGCAACTATTTCTACATACAATAGGAATTGGTATTTTTTACAGGAAAGCAGACTTCTCAGTAAGTTATTTAGTCGATATCAATCTAAGTAGTGGCTATAACTGTACTACTTAGTAGCAAAAAAAATGTTAACCAGTGTCATACCGGAAGTGTATGGTTGAGTTACCCAAAGTATACAGGAGGATAACTGGAAGTGTACCCGAGGCTTACCGGAGGTGTACCGGAGGATTACCGGGTCTGGTAGGCACTGTTAGACTACAGTATAGTGTTATAGTGGGTGGAGTAGGTGCAAGCTATCTCTACTAGTATAATTACACATACTACATCCTAATCTCTTCTAGGCCTGCCCCTTCATCCCCCCAAAGAACGAGCCTTAATGCCACATAGTCCCAAATTTCAGCCCCACACTAAAAAACGCAACAGCAGACCATCCACACCAACACTAAGACTTGATTTTAAGTACACACCAACAACACCATTGCAACATAATGACAATAACATTAAGTTAATTGGAATTCAAATGAAAGATAATTAAAAACACAAGGAAGCACCTACACGTGCAAGCAGCAGAGTGAGCAGGAGGCCAGACTCAGTCTGTGGGCTGAGTTTTGGTCTTTAAGGTAGAAGAAAATTAAATATGTAATTGAAAATAGCTATAGTCAAAACAATCGTAAAAAAGGTGGAGTTCATAAGAACTCACATATAAGATAGGGATAAAGTCATTTGTCAGTTTAAAATGCAGGGATAAATAAGTGGTGACAAGGCAAGATGATTGTTCTTATAATTCAGTAACGATACAAAACCAACCCTTCTGCAAGTGGAAAGTATGCAAAGGGGATATAAAGGCTCCAGTCATCTTAGTTTCATGTGTCCTGGACACGTCCTTGGACATGTCCTGTGTCCTTAATTTCTCAGGGACACTGTTTTTTGTGGACATGCCGACATACATCAGTGTTGCAGCCCATGTCTGCCCAGTGTCCTCAGAAGTTTTGACTCACATACATTACAAAACAGAGTCTAGGTGCGTACCTATGTACATTAAGTATTTTTGTACCACAAGCTTTACAGATTGCACTAAAATGAATATAACATGCATGCAACGGCCACCACTCTTGGTATGTTTCACCTGAAAGTATCAAAAAGGGAGCCTTAAATGAAGTAAACACTCCGTATCCTCTCACATCCTCTCATGTCTTCTGCGTCCAACATTTTCATGTCCTGTGTCCTTGTTTGAATGTCCAGGACATGTCACGGATGGTGTCTTTTTTACAATTTCTGGATGCGGACACAGCGGACATGTGAAACTCTTGTTACAACCCAAGTGACTACCCCTGCCTATCTTTTGATGACCCTGGTGATGAATCGATGACCTTGACAACCTAAGTGACAGATGGTGTCTACCTTGTGATCATTCTAGTACTACAAATTGTAATCACCCTAATGTTATGTGCTGACATCTCATGACTTCAAAACTGGTGACTTTTACTGCCGAGGTTCTTGTAGTACCAGTTACTAGGATTTTCTTCTTAGAAAATACAGAAATATTCATTTGAGGATATTTCCAGAAAAATCTGGTCACCCAAAAATCACAATCACGAAGGCTGCCACACATCCTCTATATGGAAGCAAATCCTAAAGCTGACCTGAGTCAGTTGTCGCAAAACAATATTAAGCCTGAAATTATAGGTAGTTTTGGCAGGTGTTGACGAATGGTTTTTATAAGCTTATCTTGCTACAATTGCGAGGATGGAAGGACAGTGGAAACTACCATTCCATCCATTGTGATGCAAACAAACATTGTGTAGAAGCTATACAGTTCTGGTATGTTTATACCCTTCTCAAGGGTGTTCCCTTGTTTGGGGCTATGGACTCTTGTGTTGGGGAGTCCATGCCTTTTGGATCTGAGGCAATGGAGCCATTTATCTGGGGAGTCCTTGTCTCTTGGGATTTTACCTCTCTATTTTAGATAAAGGATTCTTAAAATTTTTAGTACCTAGGGGTACTAAATAAGGCAGATTATTGGCCTACGTCAAAAGCCCTTAGACAGAATCGAACATGGTTCGGTGACGGGCAATATTTCTTAAGCGGGCTTAAATGGAATCAACTGAGATTTTTAATTTATTGCTAACGGTCGTTTTGTTCGTAGATCGCGCAATCAAAGGCTGATCACGTGTGGTCATTTTGCTACCCAAATTGACCACTAGGGCTATTACTCGCGCGAAACCACTCCTCTTTATTTACCTACCTCAGAAAAAAAATCAAAGTTCTTGCTACTCTTAGGCCCAGTCCACTGTCTTAACTTCCTCATTTTTTGTATCGAATTTTGGCCTTGTATATAGACCCTGTATTTTTTCAAATCGTATGACCCAGTGAAAATCTGCCCTGTATTTTACAACGAACGCCAGTAGTTAATAAGATAAATGATTCTACTTATTATAGGTATGGTAATACTTGTGGCCATGAGATACTCCTCCCCCCGTCTGCTCCGCTACCAGTCTTGTCAATTTTTGCTAAGCGATGACCTCTCATCTTATCTGGGCTGTTGCGGATTTGAAAAAGACTGCCAGCGCGGGACTCCTCCACACCCGTGAATGAGGATCGAGCGGTCATTTGAATGTGAAGCTTCCCTTAATGAGGTCACTAGAATTGGTTTTAGGCCTAGATAGGCTTAGAACTAGTGTTGATGGGTGTGAACTGGCTTGAGGACGACTCGTCGAAAATACACTACCTAAAAATAAATACGCGTGGAAATGATTTAAAAATTTTAAATCATTTCCCCAGAATTTTGCCCCTGTATTTGAAAATATACCCCGGAAATACACTACAAAAAAGAGGCAATTGAGATGGTGGACTGGGCCTTAAACTTCTCTACCTTGATCAAGACATGTCCCCATATTGGTACTCTAGGTTGATTTTCACGATGAGTGCCAGTATGGGGATGTCAGAATCCCAGTTCCAGCACGGACAAAAAATCGGTCCCAGTTCCAGCACGGGGTCAGTGCCAATTTGGGGTCCAACACATATGTAGCATTGTGTTATTTACTTGTGGTTACCTTCCATGATATTGACTTTTGCATTTGATAGTACTTTGTAGCTATAAAACATGATGATACCCACAAAAGGGAGCATGTGCCTCTTCTAGAAGCTTTAAGAAACCAAATCAGGCCTAAAAATTATTCGTGACCCTGCAGGGGAGTACTTCAGGTTAAAATGACTGTATGACCTGCACTGAAGCGCTCATCCCTACAGTTTTTGTTACTCCCAAGAGGCATTCAGTCCATGCCAATCATTTCTAATGTTGTTATATTTGAATCTCATTTCTGGCATTTGTTCTTTTGGGATTCATGGTTGGAGTTGACCTCATTACAAATTCCATTATCAGTACTCAATGGATTTCCAAGAGTGGCTGGCATTCCTCAATTTAACTTCAAGGGAGAGTTGTTGGAACTCTACCCAACGGATACATGCGGACATCTCCTTTACCGAGAATCCCACTTAACAGATTAGGCCGAGTCCCACTTGACAGACAGCATATGGGACTGGAGCACATCCAACCAATAACAGCTGCTCCGTTCTGCGTGCGTGCAGCAATATTAGCACACTAGTTAGCTCATAAATTGCTAACAACACTTTTATCGCAACTGTTCTAGTTGTGTGTTCAACAGTTGTTAGCAATACCTACCACTACCACGCACCGTGGTAACACAACACATCACCATGGCACATGCCCTCACCACCTACGAAAAGGCACAAAAAGCCATCGGCACGTTGCCAAGCCTTGCACCACGACCAAACGCCATCAACATCCGCACACTAACCACGCTCCTGGAACAATGCCTGGAAAAAATCCCATGCATCCAAGCACCGGAGCACGGATTCGTCGGCATGGTCATGCCAGAGCAAATTTACGCTCTGCAATGTGCGATACCATGGGCCGAATGGCCCGAACCCGGCAATCATCCCGCCACCGCCAACACGTCAGTCGAGCAACGCAACGTCAAGACCATCTACGATGCCAACCGTGTCATCTTTGACTCACAGGAAAACGTCCGCCGAGCCATCAACGATGCCCTCAATGAAGCCATCCCAAACGCATTCCGCAAACCCATCGGCAACCAGATGGGCCAAAAGGTTTACACCGTCTGCGACAACCCCTGCGGCATCCTCTCGAACCTCCGCACCAAATACGGCACGAGCACTCCGGCAGAAAAACGCCGAAACAACGTCCTCCTCGATGCCCCATGGGATCCCGCCGACCCCATCGAAGCACTCTTCGACCGCATCGAAGACTGCTTCATCTTCGCTCTCATCTGTAAACCGGAGTTTACGATGGAGCAAATCATCGACAAAGCCGTCCTTGCCATCCAACTAACAGGCCTCTACAAAACGGCCCTCCTTGAGTGGAGTGGCTTCGCCGAAGCCAACAAGACGTGGCAGCAACTCAAGCTCCACTTCGAAGAGGCCTACGAGCTCCGTCTTGCCTCTGGCCAAGGCACAGCAGGCACCCATGGCTACGTCAACTCCGCCACAGCCAACGACGTCAACTCCATCGCCTCCATCCAGGAAAGCATTGTAAATTTCCACATGGCAAACAACGCCAACTACCAGAGCATGCAGGACATCCTGCAGGCGGCTCGGGCTGAAACTGCCTCCATACGAGCAGAGCTCCAGGTCACCCAACAATCCTTTGCAAACTTTGCCAGGGCAACGCCAACATCATTCACACCTCCCATCCCACAATACGTACCTGCCCCTCCACCAGGGCAACAACAATATACCCCAACTCCAGCGGCACCATACCAACAATATCAGCTGGGAGGACGAGGAACCCGGAGTCAGAATGGGAGAGGACGCGGAAGTCGCAACCGTCGAGGCCAGATACAACAACACTTTACCCCAACAACCCCTGCCACCATTTTCAACATCCCATCAACAACACTTGGCGTCCCTCCTCCTGCCTTTCAACCTCCCAGCACACCTCCCAATCCAGACAAATACTAAAACAACTGGAACATGTGATTCTCCTGTGGGTTCGACATCGAGGGATGGCACACCAACGCCACATGCCGCAACAAAAAGCCGGGTCACCAGGACGGTTGCACTCGGGAGAATGCCCAGGCGTACAAAGATGCCGGCCATAAAGTATCGTGGTGGGGCGCACACAAAACAACATTGCCTGTGAATCCAGGCCCACACCAAGCTTGACGGGGAGGGGCGACGGAAAGTGTTCACTACACTACAAAAAGAATAACAAATAACTGTGATTTTATTTCGTCGACCCCCAACAAAACTTATACTAACTATTATGCTGCCCTACATACTACTCTATACGAAGACACAGACGATGATGACGAGGCAACAGTAATTGCCTCCAATGTCTCATGCCAACACAAGAGTGACCAGCTCACTGCCACCACGACGGCTTCATCCAATGGTGATCCCTCGGTGGCACCTACCAACACATGTCTCCAAGCTCTACCACTCACAGTCACACAGCCTATTACCACACGGCACCAGCAATACGTCATCTTTGACTCAGGCGCCACCGCACATTTCCTGGTCGATAGTGCCCATGTCATCAACAGGCGCCCGGCACTCAAGCCACTCGCCATTCGCCTACCAAATTGAAAACACATCGTCTCCACACACACATGCAACCTTGATCTTCCATGGTTGCCACACTCCATTACTGAAGTGCACATCATACCTGGGTTATCCCATTCCTCCCTCATTTCCACTCGAAAATTCTGCGACGCTGGATGTTGCATCACACTTGACCGGCATGCCTGTAGAATCTACTAACCAGGAGCCTTGGTCCTATCTGGGACAAGAGACGATGCAACTGGACTATGGAAAGTCCCTATCCACCCACATCGACCAACTCACACTGGCCAACAATCCAAGCTGGACTCACAACCTGACTCTGCACCCATCACTACTCCTCACACCGCCATGAACATGTACACGCTGCCATCCAAACAGCAACAACTCTGCACCAGGCCTTCTTCAGCCCACCGATAGCAACACTAATCAAAGCCATTCTACAACAACCAACTGCAAGGGTTTACACTAATGAAGGCAGACCTAGTGCAAAAGTACCTGGCCCCAAGCCCCGCAACTTCTAAAGGCCATATGAAGAGGCCTCGTGCTGGCATCCGAAGCACCAGACCAACAATGACTGAACCCATTGCTACACCGGTGGCACCTCCCTCCAATGTCCTAGATGACGCACATCCCGACAAACCCACGACGGCTCCACATTTTATCCCGCCTGACATCACTGACACCACCTGCAATGTTTTTTGCTTTGCTGCACTTGCAGATAAACACCACGGCACCCTGTACACCAATGCAACCGGCGCCCTACCAGCTGTCGCATTGGAAGGCAATCAGTACTACCTCGTGGCA
This sequence comes from Cyclotella cryptica, assembly GCA_013187285.1. Taxonomy (NCBI): domain Eukaryota; phylum Bacillariophyta; class Thalassiosirophyceae; order Thalassiosirales; family Thalassiosiraceae; genus Cyclotella; species Cyclotella cryptica. The sequence continues at coordinate 88,953 of JABMIG010000068.1, forward strand.
TACGCCTACGACCCAAACTACATCTATGCCACCCCCCTATGCAATCTACGAGACGAATCGATTATAACTGCATTCGACAACATCTTTCAAGATCTCAAGTCCAAGGGGTACAAACCAACGTTTAACGTCACCGACAATCAGGCAACAACTCCCATCAAAGCATACTTGGGCACTGAAGACTGCAAGTGGCAATTCGTCGAGCCAAACAACCACCGTGTCAACGCAGCGGAATGCGCCATCCAAACCTTCAAGAACCACTTCATCAGTGGTTTATGTTCCACCAACAGCAACTGGCCTCTTCAATTATGGGACACCATGACGGAACAGGCCATTATAACGCTCAATCTCCTACGTACTTCCCGTATTGACCCCTCCAAATCCGCATACCACCAACTACACGGCCACAGATTTAACTGGAATGCATACCCATTAGCCCCACCAGGCACAAAGGCCGTTATCTACAAATCGCCTACCACAAGAACATCCTGGGGCACCCGAGGCCTGGATGCATGGTACTGTGGTCCTGCCTTTGACCACTATCGCAACATGAAATTCTATGTGCCCAGCACTAAAGCTTACCGTGTTTCTGGATCGTATGATCTGTTTCCTCAACATTGTATCCTTCCAACATTCACACCAGCACAACACATTAACGAAGTCCACCGAGATCTGTTTGAGTCAATACAGACCCTCGACAAGCCTATCAAGCAAAAATTCTTAAAAAAGATAGCAAGGGTGTTAGATATCTTGAACACAACGCCAGAACAGAGGGTGGATACAGAGGGTGACACGACTGAGCACCCAGCAAATGCGCTACCAATTCAGAGGGTGGTTGAACATCCAACCGTCACCACAAGTACCAACCCCACTGACCTGAAAGAGCTCCGAGCACAACCAAGAACACACCAACGCGCAACTCGCCATAACGTCCCAAACAGCCTACCTGCTATCACTAACCCTATCAATGCCCACACACCACACCGATCAATGCAACTCGCTCCAGATGATGCACCCATTCTCCCTGTGTACACTGTCCCTTCATCAGAATGACTTCCCATGCACTCGCCGAACATCATCGCCTTCCAAGCTGTTGTCCATGTCACCAACAAAGTATACAACGACAACAATGCGGTCTGGCATCCCCGCGCCTTCCTCACCTCAAGTCCCTATGACTCAGCCATCAGGGCGGATGCAGACATTAACCACATGTGCGCAGGGGTGGTACATCCTACGACTGGAGAAACAATTACTTCATACAAGAAACTCATTGCATGCCCACTCCTCTGGGATGTATGGACCACCGCATTTGGGAAAGAATTTGGAAATCTGGCACAAGGTGACAGAAAAACAGGTGAGAAAGGGACTAACACAATGTTTGTCATGACCCACGCGCAGATATGCGACTTACCACGAACCATACCATCACCTACAGGCACGTTGTTGTGGACTATGACATGAGCCAAGGATACCTACTGGTACTCCTGACCCACCCTGGGCCAAATATCAGGCCCCATGGGTACACAGATAAATAGGAATTCTCCTAACTCTGGGTAGGATCCCACCAGATAGAAGCAGGACTCATTACAAGACCATTGAGTCCTGCAGGGCTTATTACTAAAGACCACTGGGTCCTGGGGGACCCATTGGCAGGATTACATCTACAGCCTAATCCAGAATCAACTGGATTCAGGTTGGCATGCAAGAATGCATGTACAGCCCAAACCAGGTGCATGTACACCCAGCTTGGCATGCATGAATCCAACAGGATGCATCAAAATCTAACATCCTCAAATTACATGCAAAATGCATGATAAACTAGAGAGGACTACCATGAGGCAGTCCTCATTTTCAATCAGTTTTTTTGCTCATAAAATAAAACTCCAAACAGCTGGAACATCTTTCTACTTCCTTTATCTACAACTACTTTTCAATTACTTCCGGCTTAGGTCACTATCGTACGATAGCCAAACACGGTAAGTTGCTCGCATCTCAACCACACGAAGGCTCATCCCGTCGACCCACAGGCGGTCGAACAAAAGCAAGGTCTACCACGCAGAGTACTACGTTCATCGCACGTCACCGTGCGGACGATTTTTTTCTTTGTCCACCAAGGCGTTCCTACATGAAGATCTTCTTAGGCACTAGCCTAGGTGAGAAACTACGAGCCATGTCCTCCGTGAAAGTGATTCGCTTAAGTGGGTAGAGTGCGAACGTGGCGTTGGAGGGAAGAACTCCCCCATACGTTACATTCCTGAGCAGGATCCCGTGCAGGATACCCTCGCAAAGGACAAAAAGAACACCTATTTCAAGCTGACTCTCCCCAATACGGGAAACGAGTTAAAGGTGGCAGTATGGGCGTCCAGGACTCCCGAGCAGTTTCTACTGCATGTACGCTCCGCGATTCACGCATGCAAGCAGATGGGGCTTGACACGGACTTCGCGGCAGCCGAGAAGGCTGTTGTACCAGCCAAGATTGAGGCTGAACTAGCCAAGCAGGAGTACGTGACGGTACGTAATGCTGAAAAAAAGAAGAAGGGCAATAAACAAGATGCGCCCGGTACGACCACCGAGGCTGCTTCACCTGCCCTAGTAGAAACCAAGGCCGCGTATGACAAGGTCTTGAAAGCTCTAGAAGATGCGAAGCTCGCCGTGGTGACGGCTGGAGCAAAGCCCTTCGAGCTTTATGGAAACCTCCTCTCCGACGAGGCTCGTCAGCCTTGGGAGAAGATTATCAAGGCCCAAGTGACTAGAGCTCCTTGGGAAGACATCAAGGGTGTACCGCACACGGAGACTCCCACGAAGACTTGGGACTCATTTCATGAGTGCGTCACGTTTCACCTACTGCAGGTGTTCCGTCATGACGCGGGCGAGGCCCTCAAGTATTATATCACGAATACACTGAAAATGCCCAACCGGGTTTCTATCCGTCAGTTTTTTGTCCGAGTAGAACAGCTTAACAGCTACCTCGAGACATTGCCCTGCCTGTACTACAGCCTGAAGGCTAATCAGGCTACCAAGAAAATGTTGCCCCTTGATGACGCTGACCTTGCGACTCATCTATTGCGCATGTGTCCAGCCAAGTGGCAAACCCAGTATGACCTCACGGAGAATACCACTCCGGCCAGTACTAGGGCCCTACTGTTGGTCCTAGAGAATATCGAGAACAATGCGGAACTCGATAACAAGCCCGCCAATACGACCAAGGCAAAAGGGGCTGATATGAAGCGGAAGATGGAGTCAATGGACTCCCGCATCCCCAAGAAGCCCAAGAAGGTGGGTTGGACCGAAAAGCACTGTGTGCTATGTAAGAAACATGGGGGGCCGCACAAAAGTCACAATACGCAAGACTGCCGCCGCTATATCAGGACGGTACTCCTATCAAAAGGAATGGGGGCGCAGGTAAGCTTAGTTTCACATGTCCTGGACATGTCCTGGACATGTCCTTGGACGTGTCGGATGTCCTGAATTTTGCCCGACACCATATTTTTGCGGACACGAGGACATATGCCTATTTCGGGTCACGTGTCGGGTCCGTGTCGGGGGTTTGGAGTCACGAGTACCCTACGAGTACCATACTTACAGACAATATAATATTCTGACAGCACGCTCGTACACCTCACATTCACCCAACATAATAATCCTTATCATGTGGCTTACCACAATGGGATTAATTGCCGCGTCAACGTGAAGACCATGTTCTCGGTCCACAGACGCAATACTGAGCCGCCGCTGCCAACACCCTCTCCTCCATAACAAGGCGCAGCAGCAACCGCAAGCGCAGGTCAGTATCTCCCCTCCTTTGCTTGCTTTCAACCGTTTTTGCAAGCTAAAAACAAAATTTTTTCAATTAAATTCTTGTTCCCCATCCACCGGCAATTGGAAACCTTCAACCACAGAAACAGTTGAGAGCCGCCGCCACCAGCCCCTCTTCTCCATCACAAGGAGAAGAAGCGACTGCAAGCGCAGGTCAGTATCTCCCTTCCTTTGCTTGCTTTTGAACTTTTTGACAGCTACTAATATAATTTTTCAATTAAATTGTTATTCCCAATCCACGGGCTATTGGAAATCTTGGCCCACAGAAACAGTTGAGAGCCGCCGCCACCATCGCCCTCTTCTCCACCACAAGGAGAAGAAGAGACCGCCAGCGCAGGTGAGTTACTCCCTCCTTTGCTTGCTTTCGAACTTTTTGACAGCTACTAATTTAATTTTTCAATTAAATTGTTATTCCCCATCCACGGGCAAGTTGACATCTCTGCCCACAGAAACAGCTGCGAGCCGCCGCCACCATCGCCCTCTTCTCCACCACAAGGAGAAGCAGCGACCGCAAGCGCAGGTGAGTTACTCCCTCCTTTGCTTGCTTTCAAACTTTTTTGACAGCCACTAATTCAATTTTTCAATTAAATTGTTATTCCCCATCCACGGGCAAGTTGACATCTCTGCCCACAGGAACAGCTGCGAGCCGCTGCCACCAGCGCCCTCTTCTCCACCACAAGGAGAAGAAGAGACTGCCAGCGCAGGTGAGTTACTCCCTCCTTTGCTTGCTTTCGAACTTTTTTGACAGCCACTAATTCAATTTTTCAATTAAATTGTTATTCCCCATCCACGGGCAAGTTGACATCTCTGCCCACAGGAACAGCTGCGAGCCGCTGCCACCAGTGCCCTCTTCTCCACCACAAGGAGAAGAAGAGACCGCCAGCGCAGGTGAGTTACTCCCCTCCTTTGCTTGCTTTCGATTTTTTTTGACAGCCACTAATTCAATTTTTCAATTAAATTGTTATTCCCAATCCACGGGCAATTGGAAATCTCTGCCCACAGAAACAGTTGAGAGCCGCCGCCACCATCGCCCTCTTCTCCACCAAAAGGAGAAGAAGAGACTGCCAGCACAGGTGAGTTACTCCCCTCCTTTGCTTGCTTTCGAATTTTTTTGACAGCCACTAATTCAATTTTTTCAATTAAATTGTTATTCCCCATCCACGGGCAAGTTGACATCTCTGCCTACAGGAACAGCTGCAAGCCGCCGCCACCATCGCCCTCTTCTCCACCACAAGGAGAAGAACAGACCGCCAACGCAGGTGAGTTACTCCCCTCCTTTGCTTGCTTTCGAATTTTTGACAGCCACTAATTCATTTTTTCAATTACATTGTTATTCCCCATCTAAGGGCAAGTTGACATCTCTGCCCACAGACATCTCTGCCCACAGGAACAGCTGCGAGCCCATATTCAAATTGTGTACCAGACAGAGCAGGGGCAAGTGTAGTAATCAAATCTTAAATGTTCAATCTTAATGAGTTACTTTTGGGTTATAATGATATGGGAATATTTGTAGACTGCCATAAAAACTTCTTTGCCCATACCATATGCCAGTATATCAAGACAAATACAAATCATCTACATATATCTGATATTTTTTATGGAGCACAAAAAGCAATGCTCATGCAGGCTTTGCTTTATTAAATGCCATCATGTGTAGCAAAAGGACATCATGTGATTCAGTCTTGATGTTTCCCTGCTAGATGTGATGTGATGCGTACTGCCGTTGATAATTGACCCAGATATGATGTAATGCAAACTGCAGTCAATAATTGACTGATTGCTTATTTATCAGCCACAATTACATGCTGTACAAGACTTCTAGCTTGGGGTGTGGTGCTGAGAATGATGTTCGCTGTTCATCTGCCAATGCATACATAAATAGTACTTATATGTAGAAGGACGGCTACATATTAATGTTAAACAATTTTGAGTTATGTGTTTTGTGAGTAACAATAGATGGCCACTGGTAAAACAGGAGAAAATGTCTACTAAAAAGTACAATAAAAATACCTTAATCAACCAAATAAATCTGCATCCTCTCGTGTCCTCGGTGTCCAGATTTTGGTGTCCTGTGTCCTTGTTTTAAAATGAAAAAAGACACAATGTCCAGGACGTGTCTAGGACGTGTCCAGGACGCGTCCAGGACATGTCTGCAGACGTGTCTTTTTGGACAATTTTTGGAGGTGGACGCCGCGGACTTGTGAAACTAAGCAGGTAAGCCCGGTTCAAAAGAAAGGAAACCGAGGGCGCGAACTTCGCCCAGATAGTCCGGCGGAGTTGAAGAAAGCTCTCTGCAAGAAGTCTAGTAAAGCGCCAAGAAACGTCGTGCTAATGACTTGAAAGTGACAGCGACCGCGACAGTTCGTGGAAGGTGCGGGTCGGATAGCACTGGGGAATTAAGTAGATGTAAGAAACGTAAATAAAATACTGCAATTGACAGTTACACTACCCCCAGTCCGAGTAAAGCTATCCTGACTAATAAAAGTCAAAATTCAAAATCAATTAAATCAACTGTCACTGAAAGCAAGATATCAAAAAAATCTTGTTCCAAAACAAAAAAGCCCGAATTAAAAATTCGAAATAAAATGAAGTCAACCACATCATCTAACTTAAAAAAATCTTACGACACAGAAGTTGTCAGTAATAAAACAAAGCATACTGAGGCCAGTATTAACATACCCAGTGTGAATTATAGTATCAATAACAAAAAGGAAGTGATTGCAGCAAACACCAAGGACCGCCTCGGTGTCACAGCCCTAGTAGCCATTATGGAACCAGCGACTGAAAGTCAATCCACAAGAGCATACAAACAACCTCTGCGGAATCGCCCCAGTAACAAAATTAAAGTCCTACTGGACTCTGGGTCTGATGGAGACCTTATCTTCCTTCCAAAAGGAAAAGACAAGCCTTTTCCCTACCTGGCTAGGCAGGTGCCAAAGTCTAGGCATACGTCAAATGGGAGCTTCCAGACAACTGGAAGAGGTAAGATCAGAGTCAAATTCTTTGAGTACTCTAATTCCAAGGAGTTTCTTCTACAACCTGACATTGTGGAATACAGGGAAGATGACATGACCAAACCAGGGTTTGACCTCATTCTAGGTAGTAATACCTTGAAAGAGTTAGAATGTCCTAGACTTTCGGACACAGGAAATTACAGTGGATAACCTAAGCCGTTTTGATGTAGTTTTTACTATGTAGTAAACGGGTAGATACATGTTGTTGAAAGATATTAATTATGAGAGTTACACTACTGAAATAGGTATTGCATGGTACACTAGGTGATCCATGCATCACCAAGCACAGGTGATCCTGTTAGAGATTGGAGGTGATTTTAGGGCAGTTCCATGACTGCTCCTTTCTCTCAACTGCCAACAGGAACTGTCCCATGAGAAGGTTTCTGAGAAAGAAATCCTCTCTTGGATATTTTGTCTAAGAAACACCTAGAATGTATATGGGTGTTTCTCAAGAAAGAAATTGTCTTTTGAATATTGTTTCTCAGAAACAATATCTTATGACTATTGTACTTCCTTTGTGTTACACAAAGGGAAGAGGACCATTGGAGGTTCCACCTGGAACCTCTTTGGGTTTACCAGTTAAGGTAGATAATTGGCCTATGTCACTCGCCCCACGATTGGAGAATTAGCGTGGCTCGCGGAAAAGTAAAACCTCGGTGAGGAAAAATCCGAATATGAGCCAGACTTGCAAAAAAACCTTCTTTTGCTGAGGTTGAAAATGTGCAAGCTGCCTGTGACGATTTGTACCTACATATTATTTTATGTAGTATATGAAGTGTAAGTTCTTGTGGAGAGGGAGATTTGTCATGGCTTATGATAAAGCTGGTTTGTTTGTACTCTCCTAAGTCAAACTTATATTCTGACTTACTTCCGCGTGTAACCCTGATTGTCTTATCGTATACTGTCTGTGATAGTCCAATTATCACTGGTATACCGACTGAATATTTGTGCGGGTAAAAGACCTTTGTTTACTAAAGCATTGCTTTCCACGGACCATGTGACCATAAATTGATGAGGATAATTTTGGGTCGGTTTGGTGTTGCCTGGTGTCTCCTATTGATTTTGTCTGTGTGTGCAAAAGTGGAATGCCGAACAACAATTCCATCTTATGATTGCTACACTACATTTAGGCGATAGGCACTGCATAGTAGGTATGAGTGAATGGCATCTGAGTGTTTGTTTAGGTAAACATTGTGCCACTAGAAGCTGCTGACAAGACCATGATTGGTACAGCAGGCCAAGCATCTCCATGATTTGGTTGATGTTGAACTCTAGATAGTTATTCACTTTTTGGGTTTTGATATTTGAAGACTCTGGTTGACTTACACTGGGAAGCCAAATGAAATGCATATGGTCCGAAAGTGTAGTGTTGAAACTGCACCTTAATTGTCACAATTTGTGTACAATGTGGATATTGAACCAGGTCTAGGTACGAAGGTGCTGATAGTACAGATATTCTGTTTGTTATCTTCTGCAATCCTTTGTGTTGGTATATTGTCCTTCAATTTGCTCTGTCACCCCTATGTATCCATGGGAATAGTTGCCCAAAGGGTCAGCTACCGGCAAGTGAACAATGTCAAGTCATACATAATGTATTGACTATAATCATTGGAAGGTCCAAGCATCAACGTCTATGTCTTTTTGTACCATGAAGAGTACGGATTCAGTGTTTATGATATCCTTTTGTATTTTGTAGCAAGGATCCTCGGGGAGGTCTGTACATGTATAACTCTTTTGTTGGTGGTAATGACATTGCAACATAATTAAATGTGCATGTGCGTACCTATTTTTATATTTTGAAAGACAGTTGTTGACTATAATCTTATGGTTTATGGAACCATATTGTGACTTCACAGCAAGCATCATGGAGAAGTGAACTTTCCATGATATGTTGACAACGTAATAGTTGTGTTTCTCTTTGGATTTGTCTAAGCTAGTGAAGCAATACTACATTTCTGTGTATAGCTGCTTGTGTTGCATTTGTTTTGCATTGCATGCCAACAAGGTGCTACATGTCTCTCAGTAGAGATGTTCATGTTTGACTTATCCTTTGTGTGAGATGTTATTCCTGTTTAACTAGGGATACTCACAATTCTATATGCTGTGGTTTTACAAGAACAAAGGTTGTGGATCGTTTTTGTTCATGTGCTCATGTGATTATGAGGCTTATTTTATGGTTTGTTGTGCAACACATATGTGCACTACCTATGGTCATCCCGTTGTCTTTAGCAAAAAGACCCACGTGTTTCGGTGACTCTATGAGTCCTTCCTTATGGACACCATATGTGTTCTCCATGGATAATTCTGAAGGTAAACCGTCAGAAGTTCTCACAAGAGAATCAAGTACTAGTCATTGAGTCTCAGTGAGACCATTATCTAGTAAGACACAGTTCTGTTGAATCCAATAATGTTAATCATGGTCAAGGATTCATTTTCTCTTATTCTGTGTATTATATGCACTCTAAGTTCAGCAAGCTGTACTAGAATGCGAGCATACCCAACCTGAGTTGGTGTTGCTCTAGACTTGTTGTGGTAACAAATGTCTAACATTAATGTGTCTCTTTTGTGTACGGTGTACCTCCTCCTCTACAATTCCAGTTGTGAGTGAGGCGAGACAATCATATTGTCTTACCCAAGGTTCTCCCTTGTACTGGACCACCCAGTAGCATGTGAGTTCCCTGTATGGGCGAATGTTTTAGCGAGTTTTCATCTGCTTGTAAGCATGGTGCTTTTGCCATGAGAAGACTTTGGGTCTGTTATTAAGCCCTTGTTGTCTTTGTGCAGAGATGTTGTGTATTGGTTTGTCATGCAAACCTTTACTCGCTGCTTGGTAAGTCCATCCTAACCTTGTTTAAGGTGGTCTCTCAAGCTAGCCTTTGGAGAATATCATATTACTCCAAATGAGTTCTATTGAGAACAGTATGGCCATCATTGACTCCATTGAATGTGCTTGTGAGGCACATGGAAAACCCATGATTGTTATTGCTAGCTCTGAGTAGGTATAACCTTCTTCAGTGTTTCTAGGCATGAACGGGTTCTAGATGCGTCAGTATCTAGTCTATGATTTGTTGACTTTTCATGAAGTCTTATGGTGTTTGCAGAGTTGAACATAGCAACATCTACAGTACTGTAAGGATTCTTTTGAGTTTAGACAGTTTTCCTAACTTTTTGTCCCATATCTTATTTTAAGAATCACTTTTTGATTTACAGTAATTTATGTTTGTTTGGGTGTTCTGTTGTTGTACAGCCAGTTCTGACGACGGCTGTCAATGAAACCCTCCAGTCGCCAAGGTAAATTGTCCTCGTTGTTTTTACTTGACTTTTGGACTGGTTGTGCTCTGTCTTTATAGGCTGTAAACCTACCTCGTTCGAAAAATAGAGGTAAACAGGCACGTTCTTCCAACACACTGAACTTCATCAAACAGTTTCTCTTGTCATGAGAAACCTCAGTAACGTGTATGAAATTGAGTTTGTAGTGTAAGTGTGTGTCTTTTTCTTTTATTTTGACACAGCTTGGAAGGTCTGCTATTTTACTCAACCCCCAGAGGAGTTTTTCACAGGAGTGGTTAGCTCTGTGATCATGAGTATTTTTGCTCAAGAAGAGTCCTGCACTTAAGTGGTTAGCTATGTGCTTGGTATGTTGTGTCCAGGTTTTGTTTCAACTCTGGTTCACAGATTTTTGCAGACTTTGCATCAATTATCACTGGCAAGGTAAAATTGATCTTAACATATTTTATGTTGTTATTTGTTCGAAAATCTAGAACAATTCAAACTCAGTTCTTGCATTTGTCAAAGACTGAGGTCATATGCTGGCTTAGTCACTCTGGGTAACATGTACTCAGAAAAGTGTGTTTTGACAGGAATTTACTGCTTGTGCAATAAAAAACATCGTGTGACTTTGCCCTTCCTTTTGAGTAGGAAGAACCCATCCTGCGTGCGCCAAGAGTTTGACACCTGCCTAGCTGGGTAAGGAAAACATATGGATGTTCCTAATTTTGGAACATGGGGGAAGCTTGGAACTACGTCCTTCTTGCTTTCACTGTTACTGTAGCAACACCGTGTCAGGGGTTCGAAACCCAACATGGTTTGATTTCCAGTTGCTTTTTGATACCATTGCTTGTGAATAGTGCAGCATGGCACATGTGTACATTTCTCACGTGGGAGAAGAGTTCATCTTCTTGAGAAAACAATTCATGATGCCAGAAGATTTCTTGGCATTTTTGTTTTATTTTTACATGTAGCAAGGTATTTGAATATCAGGTTATTTTAACGTGACAGTAGAATTTTGATCAAGATTTTTCTCTAACGAGCGCTTTAATTTAAAATTAAATAATTCGAAATTTATATTTTCGGGCTCTAAATTCTATTTTCCTCGGACCAGAGGTTGTGCATTTGGCTATTCATAAGCCAACTAGCTTTCTTTCCTTTTTTTTGCCAAGCTCGGTAGCTTATATGCATGAAAGGAATACCACATGAGAAGAATTCTCACTTTTGTGGACTTTTCTCACTTTTTTGCTTGGATTTAAGTAATAAATCAACAAGTTGCGTGTTTTCCTGACAAAAACCGCAAAAAGTCAGCAGCATTCTTGCGCAAATCGGAAATTCGCGAGAATTTTGCTTAGAGTGTTTCTGGGGCACGACACGTAGTCGTTTTATGGGTCCTTCTTGCGCCCCCATGCGTGCTGGGACTTGGAGACAATACTCCGCGTCACTCTGACGTCTGACCGGGATGCGGCAATATATTGCGCTCCTATGCCCATTTGCGGAGTAGAACAATGTTCTCTCCTAGGCTTGTTCATCGCGCACTAGGGCTGAGCCCAGCATGTGCCGTGACGCGCTCCCATGTGAAAGGGGCTGATCCACAATCGTGGGACTACGTCCTGCGCGGGTTCATTTTCCCTTGAGGATGTGTCTTACACATTGAAAACCTGAGAACCGCGAACTTCCAGGGGAATTGCGAGTCTTTCAAGTGACCGAAACCTCTCGGGGGTCATGAGCAAGCTTTTTAGGCCTTAGAGGCCATACGATTTTTCATAGGGTCATTTTATGCCCTAGAAGATCTTTTTGTACTGCCCTAAGGCTATAAGTACTTAGTACTCCGTGGTGTCACTGCATCTGCATGTGATCACGGGTACGGACTAATTTTAAGTCTAATCGTGTTTTTAGGTCTAAAAATAGACTATACACATACTGCTCTTTCGAAAAAAATAAACCGAGGCATTTATGTTTATTGCCTCCTCATTTTTAATGAGGGGCTGCTACTACCTAATAGGCACGTAAGCATTTGTGCCACAAGTGCGTATGATACGTCACAAGTGGTCTTTTTTTACGGCAAGTGCACTTAGTGCTACATGCGCACTCTGCTAACAAAAGCGGAGTATACCCGTGTCAAGTGGGATCTAGTCCTCACTGACATTCAGGGCAATTGTTCTTGGCTACGTGTTTAAAAAAACACGTGCCGGCCTGTGAGTGAACTCACTTCAACTGGCTGAGTACGTGACTCGGGGCTCAGCTGTGGCAATATTGCTACTCTTGGGGTCAGGCAGCACAAGTTGCGCCACGTGTAACACACCAAGTGTATTGTACGGCTTCGAGCAACAATGGACGACGGACAGACGAACCTACCATGGTCAACCACCGACAACAGCTGATGGATGATGGATGGTGGAACGACGGACAGACGATCCGATCTGGTTGCGCGAAGGCTATCAATTGATAGTGACCTAAGCCGCTTTTGCTGTAGTTTTTACTATGTAGTAAACGGGTAGATACATGTTGTTGAAAGATTTTAATTATGAGAGTTACACTACTGAAATAGGTATTGCATGGTACACTAGGTAATCCATGCATCACCAAGCACAGGTGATCCTGTTAGAGATTGAGGTAATTTAGGGCAGTTCCATGACTGCTCCTTTTCTCTCAACTGCCAACAGGAACTGTCCCATGAGAAGGTTTCTGAGAAAGAAATCCTCTCTTGGATATTTTGTCTAAGAAACACCTAGAATGTATATGGGTGTTTCTCAAGAAAGAAATTGTCTTTTGAATATTGTTTCTCAGAAACAATATCTTATGACTATTGTACTTCCTTTGTGTTACACAAAGGGAAGAGGACCATTGGAGGTTCCACCTGGAACCTCTTTGGGTTTACCAGTTAAGGTAGATAATTGGCCTATGTCAGTGGATGACATCTCACTGCCAATGAGAGACATCAACACATTAAAGACAAGAGCAACTGTGGAAAAAGCTTGGACTATGAACAATAGCATCTACCAAGAGACATCCAAGGAACCACAGAGTACTCTGGAGGCAACAAAACGCCTCATAAAAATACTAGAAGCTAAGTATGAAAAAGCGGATCTCAGGGCAATTGTCAGAGACAATTGCACACACCTAAGTGGCCCAGAACAAGCAAGGTTACTGGAGCTCCTACAAGAGTTTGAGGAGTTATTTAGTGGGAAACTAGGTGACTGGGATTGTAAGCCGGTCTCCCTCCAGTTGAAGGAAGGAGCACAGCCATACCATGGCAGACCTTTTCTTGTACCCAAGAAGCACATAGAAATCACAAAAAGAGAGGTACAACGACTATGTGACTTAGGGGTACTTAAATGGCAAGATGATTCTGAATGGGCAGCACCCACATTCATCATACCCAAGAAGGACAACACCGTTTGGGTTGTCAGCGATTTTAGGGAAGTAAATAAACGTATAGTGGGAAAACCGCTTTCCTATTCCCAAAATCAGCACTGTTCTACAGGAACTAGAAGGCTTTACATATGCCACAGCCCTTGACCTAAACATGGGCTATTACACCATTAGATTGGATCCAGATGCATCCAAAATATGCACCATTATCTTTCCGTGGGGTAAGTACTCTTACCTACGGTTACCAATGGGTGTTGCATGTTCTCCCGACATCTTCCAGGCTAAGATGTCTGAGCTAATGGCAACCCTTGAGTTCATCGAACTTATCTTGATGATTTACTATGCATCAGCAAGGGTAACCTAGAAGATCACCTTAATAAACTCAGAAGGGTCTTCATTAGGTTGCGAGACGCAGGCTTGACCGTCAATGCGCCGCAAGTCGTCTTTCTGTGCCATGGAGACAGAATACCTAGGATATGTGCTATCCAGAGATGGTATAAAACCACAACCAAAAAGGTACAGGCAATCCTCGCATTAACACCGCCTCAAAATGTTAAACAGCTCCGTAGGTTTCTAGGCATGGTCCAGTACTACAGAGACATTTGGGCAAGACGCAGTGAAATACTTGCACCATTAACCAACTTAGTTGGTGAATGTGGACACACCAAAGTCACAAGGGCTAACAAAACTAAGAAAAAGCCGTGGCATTGGGATGACATCCATCAGCAAGCATTCGACACTGTAAAGGCAACTATCGCTGGCGATGTTACCTTGGCCTACCCTGACTATTCCCAGGGATTTGAGATTTACACAGATAGCTCCAAATTTCAATTGGGCTGTGATTACTCAAAACAACAGGCCGCTGGCGTTCTTCAGTAGAAAACTGAGTCGGCGCAGCAAAAAGTATAGCGTGACCGAACAAGAACTACTGGCCATAGTAGAAACACTAAAAGAGTTCAAAGGCATGCTTTGGGGACAACAGATTACGGTCTACACTGACCACAAAAATCTAATGCAGGATGCTCTAGGTCTGACCTCTGATCGAGTGTACCGCTGGAGATTACTCTTAGAAGAGTATGGCCCCACCATCGTGTATATCAAAGGCATCCACAATACAGTTGCGGATGCCATCTCACGACTGGACTATGGACCCGTCACAGATGACAGGTCAACCTGGATGACTTTCGCCCAGTGTTGGTGCTACCATAACACAACACAGCCAGAAGCATCCCTAGCAACCACCCAGGAATCCATGAACCAGGTGTTTGCTAATCGCAACGAAGAGGACTCCATCTATCCACTCACAACCAGAGAGATAGCGGAGGCACAACAAGAAGATGAAAGCCTTTTAAACAAAGGCTACTCAACTCAATTAGTTGAGAACATTAAAGTACTCTGCAAGGATGGCAAAATGGTTATTCCAAAAAGCCTCCAACACCGTGCGGTAGCTTGGTTCCACCACTACCTACAGCACCCCGGGACCAAACGTCTCGAAGAAACTCTTCGTCTGTCGATGTATTGGAAAGGTCTAAGAACGACAGTCCAATCACATGTCAAAAAGTGTCACAGTTGCCAAGTGAACAAACTCAGGCAGCTAAAATACGGAAAACTGCCACCAAAGCTTGCAATCACCAACCCCTGGGAGGCTCTATGTGTGGACCTTATAGGACCATACACCCTCAAGGGCAAGGACAAGACACAAATTGACTTCATGTGCGTCACAATGATCGATCCTGCAACAAGCTGGTTCGAAATTGTAGAGTTGCCGGTATCACAGCTCCAGGAGCTTGATATTCCCACAGGTACAAAGGGGCAAAAGGGCAAAGACACACATGTCCAAGTACAACAACCCTACTTTGACAAGACTTCAGCAACAGTAGGTAATTTAGTCAACAGGACCTGGTTTAGCCATTACCCGCTTAGTCAATATATTATCTACGACAACAGAAGTGAATTTAAAATTCACTTCGAGACCCTCTGTGATTCATACGGTCTGAAGCGTAAGCCAACCAGTGTCAAAAACCCACAAGCGAACGCAATACTCGAGTGGGTGCATCAAACAATCATGGCGATGCTCCGCACAGCTGAATTGGATATGGCCGACACCATCAGCGAGAGTGACATTGCTGACTTTCTCACAAACGCCGCATGGGCCGTTCGCTCTACCTATCACACAGTACTAAAGACATCGCCAGGAGCAGCTATATTTGGAAGGGACATGTTGTTCGACGTCCCCTACATCACTGACTGGTCTAAAATAGGGGAATATAGACAACGGCAAACAGACCGTAATACAAGACGAGAGAATGCCTCTCACATAGACTGGGACTACCAACCCGGAGACAAAGTACTGCTGTGAAAAGAAGGTATCCTCCGCAAAACAGAAAGCCGGTATGAAAGTGATCCTTGGACTATCACGTCAGTTCATACGAATGGTACAATAAGGGTTCAACACGGAACTCTCCGAGCGACTTAACATCAGGAGAGTTACACCATATTTCGAATAAATAAACTAAATATACCTTGTACCTTCCCCCTGTTCTCCTCTTAAGACTTACGCTTCGTCTGGTGCTACACCATCTTTTTTTCCTCCTCGAGGTTTTCTTTTTTCCTCGGGAGGTCTTCTTTTTAGTGAGCATTGACACCTTACCGCTCCATTCGTGGGGGCGAGTGACATGAGCCAAGGATACCTACTGGTACTCCTGATCCACCCTGGGCCCAATATCAGGCCCCATGGGTACACAGATAAATAGGAATTCTCCTAACTAAGAGTAGGATCCCACCAGATAGAAGCAGGACTCATTTACAAGACCATTGAGTCCTGCAGGGCTTATTACTAAAGACCACTGGGTCCTGGGGGACCCATTGGCAGGATTACATCTACAGCCTAATCCAGAATCAACTGGATTCAGGTTGGCATGCAAGAATGCATGTACAGCCCAAACCAGGTGCATGTACACCCAGCTTGGCATGCATGAATCCAACAGGATGCATCAAAATCTAACATCCTCAAATTACATGCAAAATGCATGATAAACTAGAGAGGACTACCATGAGGCAGTCCTCATTTTCAATTAGTTTTTTTGCTCATAAAATAGAACTCCAAACAGCTGGAACATCTTTCTACTTCCTTTATCTACAACTACTTTTCAATTACTTCCGGCTTAGGTCAGACTACCGCCCTCTAAAAGATGATCCCAATCGTGTACGTATCACAGCTGGCGGCAACCTAATCAAGGATAACCCGGGCAAACTAACTACATGCATGGCTGATCTCACAACGTCCAAAATCTTGTGGAACAGTGTCCTCAGCACAAAAGGTGCGAAATTCATGGGCCTTGACCTTAAGAGTTTCTACCTCATCGCAATGCTGGACCGTCCCGAAGACATGAAGATGACACTTGCACTGTTTCCCGACCATATACGGGCACAATACAACCTCGACAAACATGCCATAAATGGATTCGTCTACTTAGAATTGCGTGGAGCTATCTATGGCTTACCACAAGCGGGCACTGGCCAACACACTCCTCCGAAAACGCCTCGCACCACACGGATACTATGAGCTGGCACACATGCCAGGTCTGTGGCGCCATGTTACCCGACCGCAATTCAACTCAGCACAACCTCAGTCAGACTTTGGGGGGTCAGTTCTTGCATGTTAGGGTCAACAACCCAAAGCAAACTTCTGGAGGGGATGGTCGTATCTTGTTCACCCTTGTTGTGGACGACTTTGGTGTAAAATATGTGGGTCGAGAACACGCCGAACACCTCATCCAAGTGTTACAAGAAAACTACACAATGTCCATTGACTGGGACGGGGCACTCTACTGTGGCATACAACTCGACTGGGATTACAATCATCGCACACTAGACATCTCAATGCCTTGATACATCAACAAGGTACTCCAACGATTCCAACATCCCATCCCTTCCTCACCACAAAACGGTCCCTACAAACCATATCCCAAGAAGTATGGGACAGCAGCCCAAGACCCCATACCAACAGATGATTCTGCACCCCTTGACAGCAATGGCCAGAAACGCATCCAACAAATTGTAGGAGCCCTCCTCTACTATGCGCGCGCTGTTGACAACACCATTCTACTCAGCCTGAGTGCCAGAGCCAGCGAACAAGCGCACCCCACACAACTCAACCAAAAACGTTGTCAACAGCTTCTCGACTACTGTGCATCACACCCAGATGCCGTCGTCCGATTCACTGCATCCGACATGGTTCTAAATATACACTCCGATGCATCTTATCTTTCTGAATCAAATGCCCGCAGTCGAATTGTGGGCCATTTTTTCCTTGGCAGTGTCCCCATTGACAAAACACCAATCAAGCTTAACGGCGCCATCTACGTCTTCTGTGTTATCTTAAAATTTGTTGTGGCTTCAGCCGCAGAAGCCGAACTTGGGGCCCTCTTTCTCAACTGCAAGGAAGGTAAAATTTTGTGCCTCATACTCCAGGAACTCGGGCATACCCAACCACCAACACATACACATTGTGACAATGAGACTGCCACGGGTATCGCCAATAACACCGTCAAGAAACAACGGTCTCGCTCCATGGAAATGCGTTTTTTCTGGGTTACGGACCAAGTCAACCGTCGCCATTTCCATATTCGCTGGCACCCTGGCCAAGAAAACCTGGCGGATTACTTCACAAAACACTTTGACGCACGACATCACAAATCAGTCCGACCGTGGTACCTCCATACCAAGGACTCCCCTCATTTCCTGCCACGGGCGGCAGCCCCTAGCTCTCTGATAGGGTGTGTTGGAACTCTACCCAACGGATACATGCGGACATCTCCTTTACCGAGAATCCCACTTACCAGATTAGGCCGAGTCCCACTTGACAGACAGCATATGGGACTGGAGCACATCCAACCAATAACAGCTGCTTCGTTCTGCGTGCGTGCAGCAATATTAGCACACTAGTTAGCTCATAAATTGCTAACAACACTTTTATCGCAACTGTTCTAGTTGTGTGTTCAACAAGAGTGTATTTGAGAGAGCAACATCCATTGAAGTCAGTTTTTGAAACAAATAACAATTGTGTACGTGAAGGTAAATATTTCCTGAGTGCAAATCATGATAGATTTCTTGTACAGGTGTAGGGATGGCATATACTAGGTTGCAAATTCCGGAGGAATTCCGACGGAATTACGCGATACTCCGGAATATTTTCTAATTTTGACAGTAACGTGATTACTGTGATTGCGAGATTACTGAGAAAGACTTACTTAAGTACTTTGCTCAATACTTAAGGACTGTGACACTGTGACATCACAAAATAAGACTCATTTTGACAAAATTTACAGTAATATGTCCGGAATCTACAGTAATTACTGCAGTAACTCTGATGGGTTACTGGTTACTGTGTTTTTTGGACAGTAACCAAAACCGGAATTTGCAACCTAGGGCATATATTCCTAATTACAGATACGCATCAAAATGATATTGAGTTATATTTCCATGTCTCCAAAAGCAGGGGGCGCACGTGGAGACAAAATGCGAAATAGGGAAGAATTCTGCAAAATGGACCACTTGCCAAAATCTCACAATTGGATAATTTCTACTACTTGCTGCTGTTTTCTCACTTCGAAATGTAGAACTCTTTTAGGTCAATTTGAATTTCAAGCTTGAGTAGAAATGGGTAGCCTTTATGTGCATGCAAACATAGGTGTCACACAAGAAAATAGAAAATAATTAAAAGAAAGTACAGAGGGCTTCATAATTTTACCATTGTAATTCCTATGGTCCGAGGTAAAATATGACATACATTAAAATTTAATCTAATACTCATAACCTACCATACATACCACCCCGTAACTAGGTAAATCTCTACATCACCCCACTGTTGACATCATAATGTACTTTTTATGCACCTTTGTACTAGTCGGCCACTGTTCATGGCCCAAAAGGCATGGGGCAATAGTCAAGTCTATTGTGTGGACCATGTCTGTGTATGAAAGAAAATCTGACCTGAGCCGTTTCTTCGCAAAAAAATATCACGCGAAAATTAAGGGTAGTTTCGACAGGGGTCGAAGTTTTTATTTTATGAGCTTAATTTGCTCTAATTGTGCGGATGGCAGGGCAGTGGAGCTGCTCTTCCAATCCAAACAATGCAAACAAAATGTGTGTAGATTCTACACACATTTGGTATGTATTTAGCCTTCCTAAAAATAGGGGCTATGGACTCTGGTGTTCCAGAGCCCATAGGGCAGTGGACTCCTGTGGTGGGGAGTCTGAGCCTTTTGGACAGGATGGTGGACTCCAATGTTGGAGAGTCCTTGCCTTTTGGATCAGGGGCAGTGGAATTCCCGTTTGGGGAGTCCTGAGAATGCTCCTTTTGTATTTTGTACCAATGGGTACAAAACTGGGCTGATTCTTGGCCTATGTCAAAATCATCCCATGTTTCATTCAGTTGGTTTATGCAAGTGGGCTGTGGTAAGCAGGAGAACACAATATCAATAAGTTTTGTGGTCAAATTTTTACATTGAAAGTTAGGTATTTCAAGGAAAGTTACAAAGGACATTAAAATCAAAAATTTATAAAGTCATTAAAAGTATGAGATTTTGCATCAAAAGACAGATGGAGTCCNGTAGGTACAAAGGCCACAGGCAGCTTGCACATTTTAACCTCAAAAAGAACGGTTTTTCTGCAAGTCTGGCTCAGAATCGGATTTTTTCCTCACACGAGGTTTTATTTCCGGAGCCTGCGCTAATTCTCCAATCGTGGGGCGAGTGACATAGGCCAAATATCTACCTTAACTGGTGTAACCCAAAGAGGTTCCACCTGGAACCTCCAATGGTCCTCTTCCCTTTGTGTAACACAAAGGAAGTACAATAGTCATAAGATATTGTTTCTGGGAAACAATATTCAAAAGACAATTTTTTCTTGGGAAACACCCATACTCATTCTAGGTGTTTCTTGGACAAAAATATCCAAGAGAGGATTTCTTTCTCAGAAACCTTCTCATGGGACAGTTCCTGTTGGCAGTTGAGAGAAAAGGAGCAGTCCTGGAACTGTCCTAAATTACCTCCAATCTCTAACAGGATCACTCAGGGGCTAGTTGATTCATGGATTACCACGTGTACCATGCAGTACCTATTTCAGTAGTGTAACTCTCATAATTAAAATCTTTCAACAACATGTATCTACCCGCTTTACTACATAGTAAAAACTACATCAAAACGGCTTAGGTAGTGTAACTCTCATAATTAAAATCTTTCAACAACATGTATCTACCCGTTTACTACATAATGAAAAACTACATCAAAACGGCTTAGGTCACTTTTGCACTCGTGCTTGCTTTCTATGCACCCTGTCAAAAACATTCACCGGTAATAGTTCACCAGAAGACACCATCATTTTTTATGGTGACACCATTACCAATAATTGCAACAATGTAACAATCCACCTCAAACCGTTCTCGTATGATGGTTTCACTTGATTGCTTGCCAATCTCTTCACTGAGTGTAATGTGTCTAGGGACATCAATGAGGTTGTTAAAGACTTGTGGAAGAAGGTTTCAAGCTATAAGAAGAGCTCACGGGGTAAGGGAGCATGCAAGAGACATGAAGTTGGCCTCAGTCAGACGGAGGGGACGAGCCACTGCAAACAAAAACACCGGTAACCTCGCGGTACACTCGCAAAACGTCAGAGTGTACAGGGAGGTTACCGGAATTTCAAGAGTGTACGGGAAGGTCACCTGTTTTTTTGTATTGTTTAAGCTACAGATACATTTATCACACTAAGCTTTGAAGCAAAAAAAATCTTTGGAGTGTTTGTGTGTTTCATGACTCACATTTTGCGAATCACGAGTTACAAACAGCAAGATCACCTGTTGGGTCTAGTTTTGGAGTCAAATCTAGGCTTGATCTATGATTTTATTTGGTGAAGGCTTATTGGGCCTATTTCTATGTTCAAATCAAGTATGCCATTTACTGTATCTGGTACGTACAATATGGTACAATCAGAAGTGACTGCGCCAAAAAATGAGAACACAAGAATAACACATTGGGCTGAAAATTGGTGAAGCGTGTCTACATGATTGGTACTTATTCCTTTGTATCACTGCACCTCATTCTTGCATGACATATTCCTACAGTATACGGTATGAATAATACGTACCATACTACAACACCGGTGCTTGAGCCAGAAGCAACTGTAGCAGTGTGCCCTCTCACTGCTTTCACATCACATATATTTTTTTCAATTACATCGATAACCCACCAGCCCATCATGGGAACGGCCGAAACTCCGTCCACAGACTGAGTTTGGGATCCCGCCTTGCACCGCCATGTTGCCAACAACAATTGGCAGCGGCGGAATATTTTGAGGGTGAGATGTAATGAACTTGTCTTTTTTTGCAGTATTGTACTCACCGCACGTCAATTTTTTTTCAATTAAATAGTTACAGGCCTACCGGCAAAATCACCGAAACTCAGTCCACAGACTGAGTTAACCCTCCCGCCTTGCACAGCCGTGTTGCTAACAAAAATTGGCAGTGGCGGGTATATTTTGAGGGTGAGTTGTAATGAACTCATCTTTTTTGGCAGTATTGTACTCACCACACGTCAATATTTTTTCAATTAAATAGTTACAGGCCTACCGGCGAAATTGCCGAAACTAGTCCACAGATTGAGTTAACCCTCCTGCCTTGCACCGCCGTGTTGCTAACAAAAATTGGCAGCGGCGGGAATATTTTGAGGGTGAGATGTGATGAACTTGTCTTTTTTTGCAGTATTATACTCACGACACGTCATTTTTTTCCAATTAAATAGTTACAGGCCTACCGGCGAAATCGCCGAAACTCCGTCCACAGACTGAGTAAACCCTACCGCCTTGCACCGATGTGTTGCTAACAACAATTGGCAGCGGCGGGTATATTTTGAGGGTGAGTTGTAATGAACTTGTCTCTTTTTGCAGTATTATACTCACCACACGTCAATATTTTTTCAATTAAGTAGTTACAGGCCTACTGGCAAAATCACCGAAACTCAGTCCACCGACTGAGTTTGGGATTTCGCTTTGCACCGCCGTTTTGCCAACAACAATTGGCAGTGGTGGGTATATTTTGAGGGTGAGTTATGATGAACTTGTCTTTTTTTGCAGTATTTTACTCATGACACGTCAATTTTTCCAATTAAATAGTTACAGGCCTACCGGCGAAATCGCCGAAACTCCGTCCACAGACTGAGTTAACCCTCCCGCCTTGCACCGATGTGTTGCTAACAACAATTGGCAGCGGCGGGTATATTTTGAGGGTGAGTTGTAATGAACTTGTCTTTTTTTGCAGTATTATACTCACCACACGTCAATATTTTTTCAATTAAGTAGTTACAGGCCTACTGGCAAAATCACCGAAACTCAGTCCACCGACTGAGTTTGGGATTTCGCTTTGCACCGCCGTGTTGCCAACGACAATTGGCAGTGGTGGGTATATTTTGAGGGTGAGTTATGATGAATACAATTATTTCTACACTTGTTTTGACTACATCTAATGTTCCATTAATTTATTTTCAGGCAAGGCACATGAACAGCCCAAACTCAGTCCACAGACTGAGTTTGGCATCCTGCCTTGCACCGCCGTGTTGCCAACAACAATTGGCAGCAGCATGTAAATATTAAAGGTGAGTTAAGATGAAATCAAACTATTTTACAATTGTTTTGATTTCAGCTTAGTTTCAATTAAATAATTAATTTTCTTCTACCTTGGTGTATGGTCCACAGCATCGTTATTTAGCTTGGGGCTGAAATTTTTGCATGTGTGTCATGTCATTTTGGTGGGCGATGTGTTGGGCGGGCCCCTAAAATATGGTGATGCAGTATGTTCAATTTTATTAGTTGAGATAAATTGCACATACTCTGCTATTACTGTAGTCGAACAGTATAAGACCCGTTAGCCCTCCCGTACGTTCCGGTAGCCCTCCTGTATGCTCCGGTAACCCTCTGGTACTCTCCGGTAACCTTCCCGTACACTTCCAGTAACTCACCTGTACACTTCCGGTATGCCACCGGTAAACATTTTTTTAGCTACTAAGTAATGCAGTTATAGCCACTAATTCGATTGAAATCAATTCTAAGACTTACTGAGAAGTCTGTTTTCCTGTAAAAAAGTATCAATTCCTATCATACGTAGAAAAAAATCTGAAAGCTCCTTTTGGTCTCAAATTTCCGGTAACCTCCCAGTAGACTCTGGTATTCCTCCCGTACACTAGTTAACCGAAGGGTTACAGAAGTGAACCAGGCGGTTACCAGAAGATACCATTCTGGGGGCTCCGGTAACCTCCCCGTACACTTGAGTGTACGGGGAGGTTACCGGTGATTTTTGTTTGCAGTGCCCACTAGCGGTTGTGGTTGTTGTTGTGGTTGTGGTTGTAGTTGTGGTTGTTGTGGTTGTTGTGGTTGTTGTGGTTGTTGTGGTTGTTGTGGTTGTTGTGGTTGTTGTGGTTGTTGTTGTTGTTGTTGTTGTTGTTGTTGTTGTTGTTGTGGTTGTTGTTGTGGTTGTTGTTGTGGTTGTTGTTGTGGTTGTTGTTGTGGTTGTTGTTGTGGTTGTTGTTGTGGTTGTTGTTGTGGTTGTTGTTGTGGTTGTTGTTGTGGTTGTTGTTGTGGTTGTTGTTGTGGTTGTTGTGGTTGTTGTGGTTGTTGTGGTTGTTGTGGTTGTTGTGGTTGTTGTGGTTGTTGTGGTTGTTGTGGTTGTTGTGGTTGTTGTGGTTGTTGTGGTTGTTGTGGTTGTTGTGGTTGTTGTGGTTGTTGTGGTTGTTGTGGTTGTTGTGGTTGTTGTGGTTGTTGTGGTTGTTGTGGTTGTTGTGGTTGTTGTGGTTGTTGTGGTTGTTGTTGTTGTTGTTGTTGTTGTTGTTGTTGTTGTTGTTGTTGTTGTTGTTGTTGTTGTTGTTGTTGTTGTTGTTGTTTCGTTGTCGTTGTCGTTGTCCTGTCGTTGTCGCTGTCGTTGTCGCTGTCGCTAGTCGTTGAAGTCAAGAGTTGCCGTTCGGTTCGTTGTCGTTGTCGTATCGTTGTCGAATGTCGAGTCGGAGTCGAACAGTCGTTGTCGTTGTCGCGTTATGAGTCGCGGACGTTGTCGTTGGCGTTAGCGAAGCGTTAGCGTTGCGAGGCGTGAAGCGATAGCGTTAGCGATAAGGTAAGCGTTGCGTTAGCGTTAGCGTGCGTTATCGTTGTCGCGATCGTTCGCGTTGTCGCAGTCCGTTATCTCGTTGTCGTTGTCGTTGTCGTTTCGTTGTCGTTATTCGTGTTCCCGTCGCGATCGTTGTCGTTATCGTTATCGTTATCGCGATCGCGATTCGTTGCGTTATCGTTATCGTTATCGTCGTCGTCGTTATTCGTCGTTATCGTTTGTTGTTGTTGTTGTTGTTGTTGTTGTTGTTGTTGTTGTTGTTGTTGTTGTTGTTGTTGTTGTTGTTGTTGTTGTTGTTGTTGTTGTTGTTGTTGTTGTTGTTGTTGTTGTTGTTGTTGTTGTTGTTGTTGTTGTTGTTGTTGTTGTTGTTGTTGTTGTTGTTGTTGTTGTTGTGGTGGTGGTGGTGGTGGTGGTGGTGGTGGTTGTGGTGGTTGTGGTGGTTGTGGTGGTTGTGGTGGTTGTGGTGGTTGTGGTGGTTGTGGTGGTTGTGGTGGTTGTGGTGGTTGTGGTGGTTGTGGTGGTTGTGGGTGCAGGAAATGATGAGGTGTTTGCATTATTCAAGTCATGCCTCGCTCAACTGATTTGTCACAGGACCTGGCTTGACAAAACATTGCATCATGACAGTGCAATTTGCTTGAGTCCATTTTTGTCTGAGATTACTCCACATTCTGAGCATTTTACAACAAGATATCCATGGGATGCGACAGATGACACTCCAACATTTACCAGGCTACCTGTTGACTTATTGTACCCTGTTGACGCATTGTACATGGCTTAGGTCGAAACATTGACAAAGAAGCTTGATGATATGTGTACTGCATTATTGTCAGACAATTCTAGAGTCGTGCATGAGATCCTTGCTGGTCTCAAAGGAGAGCTAGACAAGCAATCGGTTGGAGGTGAGGGGTATGGTCTCTCAAGGGAGATTGACCATAAGCTAGACCAGCGTATCAAACAATTGACTTCTGTTGGGCCTGTTCAATTGCCACTGCCTGAACAAGATGTCACCAATGACCTTGATGCTGTGGAAATGAAGAGGATGATGATATTGAAATAACTTTTGATGAGAAAATTGTTTTGCAGTTGTGGGCAATCGATGAATGTATTAAGCAGAGACAGAAGCAGCAACTGCAGAATAGAAAGAAGAATGGACCTGTTGGTTGGCTTTCACCATGGTGTACTCAACCTGCTGTCATCTACTTGGTCATACCCAACAAAAATGTCATTGCTTCAGGTCATTACACTTCATCAAATGGGAAGTCCAGCAGAGAGTATGCCTCCTTTGAAGTACATCAGTTGCAAGCAGGTGGCTCACTTTGACAAACATGGTGTTGGGCTCCGATCCATTAAAGGCATTCTTAAAGTGGTGAAGTACTTTGCTGAGCAGCGTGCTGTTTGGACAAATGAAAAGTGGGTTGGGTAAAGTATAACTTGCCTGTGTGACAGTATTTTTGAAGATGCAAGACATTTTTGCTGACTGTAAGAAAGAGCCACAATGGGGAGCCAGACTCTTATCACAGGAGTAAGTGAGGCAATCTATACTGGTAAACTTGATATGATAAGTTTGTCAAGGCAGGCATATTTCAGCAGTTGAACATTTAATCATCTAAAATGGATTTTTTTTAGTTCAGACAGTTAGAATTTCCTGCTCTTTGATTGGGTGCACTAAACATTAATAATTTGGTCAAACATAAAACTGCTGATTTGGCCTACTCTGTCACCTCTGTTGCGTTATTCTTCTTATTTTGGAAAACTAAAATGAGCAATTGGTGGAATGTTGAATCAGGGCCTAGTTTTGTCTCCCGGCCTCCACAAGAGAAAAAGTGGCAGCCGTAAGGTTCAGAATTTCCATCTTTGACAAAGCCATACCTATGACTTGAGTCAATTGGTTGCTCTTCTAAAAAATGGGAAAATGCTTTCTCAATACGGGTGAGGGCATCATTTCATAAAAAAACAAAAGCTACTGCTACTCAGCTCAGGCAACACCTGATCAGGATTAACGCCAGTTGAGGGCACGTCACAAGCTGAGGCAGTTCTCGTTGAATTTATGACAACAAATTGTATTTTCTAATATTCTTCAGGCCCAATTTATCTCCTGCATTGAATATGAAAAAGAATTCACAACTATTGTGTATTGACGGATTATCTTGAGAAAAAACAGTGTTAAAATACTCACATTATTTATTTCCAACAATGGCTGAGTAGTTCATGCACAAAAGCACATATGATGTTCTCATGCGATGGCAGTCAAGCTCATGCAGTGGCAGTCAAGCTCTTGCATGGCAGTAGAGCTCATGTGATGGTATTCAATCTCGTGCGATGGCAGTCAAGCTCGTGCAATGGCAGTCGAGCTTGTGCAATGGCAGTTGAGCTTGTGCGATGGCAGTCAAGCTTGCTTGATTTCACTTGTGCTAGTTCAAAGACTGACAAGCTGTGCAATGACAGTCAAGCTCATATCATGTCAGTTGAGCTAGTTCAATGGCTGTTAAGCTCGTGCCATGGCACTTCATGGCAGTTGAGCTCATGAGATGGCAGTTGAGCTAGTTGGATGGTTGTGGAGCTTGTGTGATGCAAGTCAAGGTTTGTGGAGACTTGCACAGTCAGAAATTTGAGCCATTAGTATCACACAATTCCACAGAAAACTTCGGGCAATAGATTGCACACACATCAATGACTGTGTGTTGACAATGTATAGTTATATAGGCAATATTAAGAACCACGTCCTATGAAGGGATGTCATTCTCAGCTATTAAAACATATGTTACTACCAATTTTAAATGTATATATTTTGGATCCCATTAGAGCCCTGTTGGGGCACCAAGCCTTAATAGGGCGCCCAGTACTGGACCCCCCAGTTCTAGAACTGGGACAGTGATATTATTCCAGTTCTAGAACTGGGCGCCCAGTGATAGAACTGGCACTGAGGCTTGAATCCTTATTATAGCACTAGTCCCATTGGGGCACCAGTGCCTTAATTGGAGTGGTTGATTAGTCCAATTGGGGCACTGGTGCCCTAATGGGGTGATGAAATTGTCCCCTTTTTGGCACTAGTATTGTACATAGTTGTGATAGTGCTCAAATGGGGATTGTACTATTCTCGTTTGGGCACTATCACTCCAGGGGCATTCATCTCTGGCCTAGGTGACATATCTACTTGATAGACAAGATTGAATGCCTCATGTTTCTCTTACACAAATAATCATCATCATTAAACTACTCTTTGTTTGCACACTTTTTGTTGATGCCCTCATGACATTTGGAAGTGCAAAATAATCCCGCCTTAAAACATGAGCACCTTCCTGTGTGGCATGTACCACTTCTTGGCCCGCATCCAAGGAGTTTTCCTTGACCACCAACTATGGACATTGATGTTGTGGCTTTTCTCTCTTTTATTCTGGGTAACCCTGTCCATCCATCAATAACACTGTCAAGCCCTGAGACCGTACTTGTTGATTGTACGGCTGTCAAGTAGCTTGGGTGGTAGAGTGTGTCAAGAACACCAGCTTTGCAATCCAAACAATAGAGTGGACAATTATTGTACTTCCGCTTTACAACCTCTACAACAGCCAAAGGCGAATTCTCATCATTGGCCTTTATTGTGTCTACATCATGAAGTGGCACTTGAACAATGGATCCCACAGCCATTGTAGTTATTCTGTATATATTACTTGAGATACCTTCTTCATGGCACGACCTTGATTGACCATCACTTCATAGGCAGCATCCATCTCATAGGTGATTCCTTCAATTCTAGTTCCTTTTCTTGTCATGTTGCCTTACTCTTCAGATCAGAATGCATTGCATTTTTATAGTCACCTATGGTTGGATGTTTAAACCACTTACCCCAAAGATCTGTAAGCTTTGTATCACCACTACCTCCAACAGTGTCCAACACACTTTCTCCGAACTCATCCAATATTTCCCATGTCCTCTTGCGGACTTTCCTTGCAATTACATGCCTCCACAGTTCTGATAATTTGTGCATTTTGACAACAAAAGCTAAACAAGAACACAAGGTTGCATCAATCAAAGTAACAGGAGTTATAGATCTTGTAGTCTTCAACTGACTGTCGTTGAGATACAGTGATAGTGATGTTACAAACATTGGATTCAATGTTTCATCATCATCGTCTGAATAATTTATTTCAGCATTTGTTTCATTGGGAAGATTTGCCGTTGGCGAATCTTGAACATTGTGATCCATTCCAAAGTCTGGTTGAGACTGTGACAACGGTTGTCCCACTGCGTCAGTACCATCAGCCCTTCTGTCTTCTGGTGGATCTGTCTTCTTTGTCATGTCATTGACCAAACATTTCTTTTGTTCTAGCTGACCTGATTTCAAAATCTCAGGGGGACTCTTCCTCGTGTATTATGGTGGCTCCATCCCACCCTAAGTTCCCCTAACAAAGTGGAACAATGTGAGTGAGCACACTGTTGAAATATACCCCACATTGAATACCCCCCTTCTATACAAAATAAGTTCTCTTCCTAGGTATCACTGTGGCTTTTTCCTTGAGTAAACCAATTAATTTGTCAGTTACATCCTCCTTGAACCCCTCAGAATGAAGTGTTGGTGTGGCTGCTTTTGATTTTGCTACTTGTTTTTTGCTTGTTCTTTTTTTGGCAGGTGCCTTATTGGAAACATCACCGAACATGGTGGTATCCTCCAGAGGTACATCTTGTGGAAGTCACAAACAGGACTAGACATCCATCTCAGTCACCAAAGGTCTAGAATTTTAGGATCAATAGGGAAATTAAAAATTCCCACCTGAGGATTCTGACCAAACATCATATGGTAAAGTGTGCTTCCACCTATTCCATGATGCACCTGAGTGTCACAGTGCCACTGAATGAAAGGAAGAGCTTGAGCCCAATGTGTTGACTTATTGGCATGTATCTAAGTTGATGTTTTCTCCTCCACTTGTTCTACGCCTCCATTTGACACTGAGTGTTGAGGTGTTCCAGTGACAAGAATGTGACCTGGCCATAGCTTTTTGATTTGATCAACAACTCCAGAACAAAACTTCATTTAAGCAATGCAGGCTGGGTTAGGTTGATGTGATGGTAGAATGACTCTCTTCCTAGAAACAATACTCTTACCTCTGTGTCCAACTTGACATGTCTTGAATTATTAACCCCACAGCTTAAGTCCTTTCCATTGTTGTCTTGTAGAATTGAGGGTGGCCCAAAAATGTAGAAGATTTTAATGAGTGCAATGGTCACAGCTTTGTGGGTCTTTTGCCTCAAGGTGTGAAACTGACTGAACTTGATGCCATGATCTTGATAGTCAAGAACATAACTATATGATCTGCCAGGCATGCTTTGGCAATCTATTAGATCAATCTGTGCATAGATGTTCATCCGTCTGGTTAAGAGTGGTTGGTGACCTGCTTTTGGCTTCTTTGCAACCTTGGTCCGAATGCAAACAGGAGAGAACTTAGGAAAGATCTGACAAATCCAAAGAAGATTATTCTTCTCATGCTTTGCACACACTCTTTTATACAATGTCTTGAACTTGGGATGATCATTTCCCACCTTCAATTCATTGATCTCTCAAAGAACATCAAAGACATGGCTGTCATGAGCCAGTCTCATGACAAGAGTCTAATGCAGAACCAGTCTCTTGGTTGTAGATCAAAGTGCTGCTGATGTTAATAACCAACAAATCAATGTAGGCAATTTTATTTGGGTGGCTTCTCATGAGGGATAGTCTTCTCTCTGGTGTGGCATTTCTGATGAAGAGCAAGAAGTTCATGATTTCATTGAATTGGACATCACTCATGATGTGTTTTGCTCTCTGATCTGGGGATATTGTTGCCATCTTTTTATCAACCTCGGAATAAAAGTCTGATTTCCTGGATTCAAGGGCACTCTCTTCATTGGCAGGGTACTCCTCAGATTCAAATCTTCAGTGTACCAGTCTTCAGTGTCATGGACAGGAGGGTCCTCATCAGAGTCAAACTTGTTGCTGTGAAGATCCTCTTGAGTTTGCACTCTCCAGTGTTACAATCTTCGGGGGAGGGAGGATCTAAAGAAGACCCATCTTTTGGGTTGTTCATTGTTCATGGTCGATTTTTCAAAAGAGATTTCAAGCCCATGCAATTGCTGTTCCCTCGTGAGCTTGTGCAATGGATGTATGGCTCTCCTTTCTTGAGTACATGCTGTCAAGCTTGTGAACTCTTGTCACACTCATGAGCTGTGGTGCAATGGCTATCAACCCTGTCAGCTCTTGAAAATGGCTGCCACATGCAAGCTCAATGGCTGTCAAAAACTGAGTGCAAATGGTAGTTGTGCTCAGAAAGTGGCTGTTGTGCTGTGGCTGCCCTACGTGTGAGCTCATGCATTGACCAACTGCGTTCAACTTATGCTAAGTAGGGTACACAAGAAATCATGCAAGCGCATCAAATCTTTTGATGAAGTGGTTGCCAAATAAGGTATATGGGAAAATTTGACATAGTACTGATCCCTACCTCAATGAGAATTGATCCCCATAGTGCACCAGCAAAGGATTTCACGACAAAGTTCCCCAACGGGGAGAAACACGTATGGTTCTAGAACTGCACAAATGTTTTGCCCAGTTCTAGAACTGGGATGGTGCTTTAATGGGATCCAACATATACCAAACCATTACTTATACTGTTCTGCCATTTTATATAACTGCATGTCATTATATTATACTAGCATGCTTCACGCGATAGCAACTTGGAGGCAAGTCACATGAAAAGATTAAGAAAATAATGATGAGTGCATATTGGCTTTTTTTCAAACTCTTATAAAGGGGGCTAGAAATATGTGGCTGATGCTTCCTCTGTGTGGTTGTCCATCAATTTGTACAACCTTACAAAATAGTCATAAATATGGACATAAGTCAGTCTAACAAATTGACAAAAGAATGGCAAATCTGTCGCATTAAGTTTTCACCATAGACACCAATGGTATTCTGAAAAAACAAGTGGTCATTTCATTAAAAAAATCACATTCACCATCTGTTGCATTTGTGAGAAAAATTAAGATGAATTGGTATGGTAAGTTATCATATCATACACATTTTTGGAATGAGCAATAGAGATCTTACAACTGTATACTCACCTCTTTGTAACCAAGTAATGATTTCTTGACCAGCTTGAATGGCATTATGCCACTTTAATTTCATGGCAGTGGTTAACGTGAAAGATGGAATGAATACATGAGGGGCTCGTTGATTGTGAAATCTTGCTTTAGGTTTTATATTGTTGAGAATACTGTTCAGTCTTGTAGATTTCAATCTAGAGTTGGCATACATTCATTACAGGCCATGTGTCTTAATTCCTAATACCTCTTTTGTTCTTGGAGTTAGTTTTAAATTGGTGCCAATTGTTTACGGTTTCATTAGGTTTGAGTCCGGTTCATCGTTGTGACAAAGGTCTTAAAACGTTCTCCTACATGCAAACCTTTAAAATGGCCCTAACCTGATTTTGTGGGTTTTTGCCCATTTCGCTCATTTTGGTTTTATTGCATTGCGGGCATCACTACGATTACTTTTTTTGTTCTAGTTTTTCTGGCAGTTTTTCGGGCTTTGAACAGTTTAGTGTCTGGCAACACAGATCCTTACTGCTATAATAATATAGATAAAAATTACTAGCAGCGCCTGCAAGATTTTTTGTATCCAGCTAGACAGAATGCAATTCATAGAAACATATCAAGTCATAGGTTTAAAAATGAGGTGGCTTGTCTAAGCTTAGTTGTTAGTGGGTGTGTGTGCCTCACACGCAAATGTGCCCGTTGGAAATGAGATATAAATTAGACCTTATTATCTAGATGGCAGCTAGTAACAAATTTAACTAGTAGAATGCCAGCAACATTTTTCACTTAGACATGTTTATCCAGAGATGAAGCTAGTAATTAACTCTCAAAGTGAGATTTGTCTTTGACATGTCTAACTGGTGTATAAAGAGTAGTGTAGGCTATACTTATGTACCTCAAGATATTTTATGATTATTACACACACAGGTCACATATTCACACATTCATATCTATCATCCATTCATTAAATCACTCTAACTCTACCCAGTGCCAGCCTTATCTATTTGCCTTGGAAGACAGATGCACCATCTCTTGGGATTATGAGTACAAAGTGTTTAGCAACAATTTAGTCCTGTTGCTGGCGAATGATCATATTAGCTGTTGGGGTATGATACCTTGAGCAGAGAAGTCCAAGATCATGCATTCCCTGAACCCTGAACAGAGCTTTGTATCTAAGCAGTGCACCCTCCGTGAACTAGCTCGCATATTTATTTTTTGCTGTAATAAATAATATTACAAAGACATAATTTTGCAACACTCTCAACCAAAATATTAAAGCTCAAAAGAAACTATGCAGCCAAAGTCCTCAATGCAGACACCCTCCAATTTTCTTAACCTCGATTTTCTTCTTAATATTTTTTGTAACAGATAAATGGGCACCACAGACTCTATAAATCAAATCAATAGCCCTTTCAGCAATGTGCCCAGCCCTACTCATCTGTGAAATTTTAACACAAAAATATTCCTCGTAAAAATATTTTGCAAATAATGATGTAAATTTGGAATATATTGCTTTGTAACAAAACTTGGTCTATGAAAGAAATGGACAATGATAACACTCAGTGCTCACATATTTTACAATGAAATTGGTTTAGGTCTGTTATTATGTTTAATGTTTAATTTGATTGTTATGATACAACTTAACAATAAACCCAACAATTAACTCAAAAATAAGATATGCAAAAAGTGAGGCACCACTCCACACTTTAAGAGAAGGCAACTGGATGCAGAAAAAAGAAACCCATGCCAAAATCC
Organism: Cyclotella cryptica; assembly: GCA_013187285.1. Taxonomy (NCBI): domain Eukaryota; phylum Bacillariophyta; class Thalassiosirophyceae; order Thalassiosirales; family Thalassiosiraceae; genus Cyclotella; species Cyclotella cryptica. The sequence continues at coordinate 122,388 of JABMIG010000068.1, forward strand.
GAAAGTCCATAAAATCAGAGTAGAAATCCCACCACTAAGGTTAGAAATCATTGTGAAATGGTTTGTTGTGTCATGTGCCCCCCCTCCACACCTACAAACATACCACGAGAAATGAGAAAGTTAAAGATGCGAGCTTTTGAATCTTTGCAAAACAAATTTCATGAAAAATGTCTGTGTTGTTTGAATTATGAAAGCATGACAACATTCAGTCTGGGACTGGGTTATCACTGTTGATGTAATGGAGGGAAATTTTTGATGAAAATTGCGCAAAAATGCAAAAAAAGTGAAAGAAATGCTTTGTATTCTGTTTACATGACAAGGATGAAAGTGGTGTCTTCATATTCAGTCTGGGGGCTGAGATATGAATCATAGCAAGGTTGGTGCATAAGAAGTTGATTGGAATATCAAAACATTAAGTCAAAGTAAAAATGGAAAATATTTTTCTCACTAAGAATTCACCGTTCCTGTTCCTCATTGCTGTTTGCAGCAGAGTGACAACCATGGTGTCTTTGTATTCAGTCTCAGGACTGAGATATGAAGCGTGGCATGGGTGCTGTACGAGTGATGCATTGAAAATGTATCATCAAATTAAAAATGAGAAATTTGTATGTTCTCAATCATACAGGTGACAACAGTGGCATCTCCAGATTCACTAAGGGGGGTAACAAATCAACCACAGAAAATTTGTGTGGAACTATTCATTTTAAAATTTAAATTTTAAGTCAAAGTAATAGAGGAAATTCATTTTTCTCATGTTGTGTCCACTGTCCCTGTTCGTGTATGTTGTCAGCAGCAGGCCAAAGACAGCAATGTTGCCCAATTCAACATGGGTACCAGGATTGAAAAGGTTTCCAACATAGGGACAAACATGCCATTATTAAACTAACTATTTGTTGTATACTCTTTGTATAGATGAGTCTTTTTTTGAAAAAAGTGGAGTAACTTAGCATTTAAGCTAAATTGATGAAAATAAAAATGGTAGGAAACAAAGAAATCAAAACACAGACAAAAAGCAGAGGAAGACAACTGTAAATCCACCAAGAGAATTGCTATTTATTACAAGAGCTACAGGAATTCAACATGTGAGGTGAAACAGGCGAAGTACAACAATTATTCTGATTCCATCTGCCAGCAAAGACAGATCCATTACGAAGCCAGTGCAGATTCCATCCACCAGCAAAAAAGACCCACTATGAAATCAATTCAGATTCCATTTGCCAGAAATGAAAGGTCCATTATAGACACCACATAGAAATCAGAAATCATCCTCCAGCAAAAAATGTTCACTAAGAAACCAAGGCAGATAGCATCTGCCAGCAAAGAATGGTCCACTATGAAACCAATTCAGATTCCATCCTCTAGCAAAGAAAGGCCACCATGAAATCAACACAGATTCTATCCGCCAGAAAAAAGGTCCACGATGAAACCAATGCAGATTGCATCTGCCAGCGAGAAATAGGTCCACCATGAAATCAATGCAGATTCCATCCGCCAGAAAGAAAAGGTTCAACATGAAACCAAGGCAGAGTCATCTATCAAGTTAGAAATGCTCATTATGATATCAATACAGATTCAGTTTGCCCGCAAAAGAAGGCTCATTATGAAATCAATATTGATCATATTTCCTATAAAAGGAAGAGTCACTATAAATCCAGTGCAAAAATGATTTGTGAGAAACAAATGAAACAATACTATCACAGCAATTCTCCTGGACAGGAATCTTCATTTCCTCTTCTGAGTCAAAGGAGCTGCTTCTACTTGTCATGGAAGCCAAGGGTTAGATAGTGAAAAATCACCAACTCCTATCAACATTCAGCAGAATACTTGAATCAGCAGCCTTTGTACCATTGGTGGGAAACATCTATTGAAAAACAATATAAAAATTCATTTTAAATAGATAGATAGATAGATAGATAGATAGATAGATAGATAGATAGATAGATAGATAGATAGATAGATAGGTATAAGAATGAGATGTACAGTCTCTTTTTGTGCTGCACTAGCAGGACAGATGTCTTCGTCCTCCTTTGCAATATTGTCATGTAAATCGGAATTACCACTCATACCACAGCAAAAATAATCAAGGTAGATAATTGTAAACTGTTAGAAAGTAAACTTCCAAGATGAACAAGGACACTATGATATGCCACAGAGGACAATGGAAGTCAGAACAAGAAAAAAGTCGCCACAGCCACAAACCCGACATGACACCACGATAACAAAACCACCATGACAACAGATAGGCCATGCCTGAGCCGACACTATCACCATTGCTGGGTTGTGCATATTGTGGAATAAATGTAAGCAGCATGACACAGTCACCAGGTATGATCCCTGACAGACCTGCAACACCAAGGTCTCCATCATCACCAAACAAACAAAGAATGCACAATAAAAAACCCAATTCTGATATGTGTTGACAAATGATCATAAAGCTGCCACCACAGCGACAAAGCCAACCTGGCAACTTGACAACAAAACCAAGTTAACAAGAGTAGGTGACACATCCACTGACATTATAAATATTGTTTAGTTGTGCATATTTTTCAGTACTGCAATGGAACAGAATCCAGGAGAACGCCCAAAATAGTAAACTCCACCTTGCCATTTCCAATGTCTGGTAAAGTTGCATATGCCACCACCAATAATGCCAAAGCCCACACCCACATAGCAACCACAGCAACAAAGAGCAGGTAATACCTTCATGACAAAGCCACCCCGAAAACAAATAGGCAAAATGTCAATTGACATTATCAATATTGTGAAGTTGTGCTTATTGCTGAGTATCGAAAAGAACAAACACCACTTTGCCATTTCTCATGTCATGTAAAGGTGCATACCTGGGTTGCTATCCTAGACTCCTTTACTGAAATGCGAGAGAGACAAGTTCGAAATATATGTGAGTCCAACATTGCAATAGAAATTGAGTAAAATCACAGTACACTTGACTTGTAAGAACAAACCACATACATCAACACACCGCAAGCATTTTGCCAGCCAGATATAAAAATGATGACTCCATCACAATATATGGCAATATAAGCCATAATAACAAAACTGACACATCCCAGTTGAGCTGCCAACTAAGCTAATGAGTACAACAAATGACACACCAACTGTCATTAACAATATTGTTGAGTTGTGCATATTGTTAAGTATTGCAGTGAATCTGCATCTGGGAAGCCGCACAAAATAACAAATTCAACATTGGCATTTTTAGTCTCTATTAAAGGTGCATATGCCACCTGGACACACCCACAAAGCATCCACAGCTACAAAGAGCACATGGCACAAGGATGAGAAAATCATCATGACAACAAATAGGCAAACATCAGCTTACATTATCAATATTGTTGAGTTGTGCATATTGTTGAGTATTGATGTGTAACAGCATCAAGGAAGCCGCGCAATATAACAGACCCCGCTTTACCATTTTCAATGTCTGGTGACATGAATGTGCCACCAAGTATGATGACGAAGCCACCTCAGACACATTGCGGCCACAGCGACTAATCAACACGACACCACAATGACAAGATTACCATAAATACAAATAGACGAAACAGCAACTACGATTTTCAAAATTGCTGAGTTGTGCATATTGCTCAGTATTGCAATGCAACAGAATCCAGGGATCCACACAAAATATATACTGTTATTTGCCGTTTTCAATGTCTGGTAAAGGTGAATGCACTGAAACGTGCATGAGAAAAGTTTAGAATTCTCATGAGTGCAAACTAGAGAAAACCAAGTCAATTCATATTAAGTAAAAACACGGATTATTTGATTTGTAAGAACAAATCAAACACAGCAACATATATCTAGCACTTCCCTAGCAACTAGCAATAGATCACAACCATGGTGCAACTACTGTGTAAGCTGCAATCACCAAATTCACTGGCAATTGACACCACATTGATGGAGCGCCCTTGACAAAGTGAATGCAACGTGAAAAGGCTGCCTTGACAAAGACACCACAAACACAAAACCACTACAAAGACAACAAAGCCACAACAACGACAATGAAGCCGTGACAACAAAGCCAAACAATACAGCAACCTCATTGAAGCCACAACAACTGAGCCACAATGTCCAACCTTTGGCAACAGAGCTACTACAACAAAGGCACCGTGATAACAATGATGATTCTACCACAATGTGAAAGAAACAGACACCACCACGAATAAAGCTGCCACGACGAATAAAGACACCACCACAAAGGTGCCATGTTTATAGCCACCTAGCGACAATGCCACCTCACCAAATGCTACAACATCAAGCTACCACAACAGCCAATGCTACTTCCATGACATGGAAATCGGCAACTCACAACAACACAGTGTCAACTACGTTGCAGCGTGGTGCAAAAACTTACTAAAACACAAGAATACTGTTTGAAACTTAATGGGGATTTGATGAGCTGCATACAATGCTAACTTTCAAGTGTGATTAAAGAGACTATGCAGAGTTACAAAAGACATGATTGTTGTTAAGAAATTACGTGAGTCCAACGGTTGCAGTTGTGCACGGATTAATATTCTGTTGCCTTTTTTATCAAATGCATTCATGTTTTGCCGTCTTGCGTGAAGGCTTTGGTTCAGATGTAACTAACAAAACTGCATGGAATCCCTAGGGCTTGTAAATAATATAAAACATTCTATTGCTTTTTTATCAAACTGCATATTCACATACAAATAAAGCTCGTGGAGAGTTATATTTAGAATGTACGTACAAAACTGCACAGACTCCCAAAAGATCAAAAATGATCATTTGGACTTGTCACAAAGTTGAAAATCCTTCATACAATACTGCCTTCATATAACTTCAATACCATACCAGTGTCTATGGAGCCTGCTAAATATATATTATAATTATAAAAATTTTGAAGGACAAAATGACTACATTACTATCTTCAACATGTTACATGTTATCCATCTGCCAGCACCAACATTCATGATAGTCCAATGACTGTTCTAAACTACCATAGGCCTACTTCGTCCTGCTCCCTGGCTGAATGAACCCAACCTAACTATGACCACATACAGACAGTTTCTGGCAAAAATGAAAACTTCTGCTAAAAATGTTTAGTGGCTGCTAGCAATTAAATAGCTTATGTTCATACATACATACGTAGCGTAAATATTGTCAAGATTTCATTGAAATCTTATTTTATTTGGAAACTGAGCCCCTTTTCTCCTTTTCCTCTGACATAGGCCAAGAACCTACCTTAATTAGTACCCTTATTGGTACCCTTATTAGTACCAATATGGACTAATTTGAAAACTCCCAAGTAAGGGATCATCCTGACCTCCCAAGTGATGAGAGGTCCTGACAATGATAAAGATCCATATCTTTGGATCTAAGCGACAAGAGAACACTCTGTCAGAACACCCTCATGAGAAGGGTATAAACATACCAGAGATGTGTAGAAACCTACTCAGAATCACATTATTTCATTGGGATTGCATTGACATCCCATCCTCATTTGTTCATTGTAATCACTAAATGATAAGCTCACAAATTACCATCATCAACAAATCTTTAACACCTTTATCTACAATATTGGTATTTAGTATTTTTTATCTCCAAACGGCTTAGGTCACTATCTATAGATAGCCGTTTCCACGAGCTTCTCGCTTGAAAGCCACCGAAAAACTTTTTTCCCTCCACTCCGTCACTCGTGCTCCGTTGCGCAAGCAGACCCGTAGTCAGCTACGTAATATGAGAGTGTGCAAAACGCAACTACATTGCGTCAGCCACGAGAATTCGTGCACGTCAGCGGTACCCCTAGGAGCTTTTTTAAAGCCCTATTTATACGTACACGCCTAGGTGACGCGTTAAAGAGAATGAGCACCTCTAAGGCAGTCCCTGATGGACTTAAAAGCCAAGAGTGTGAGAGGAACCCGGGACGGAACAAGCCGCCCGTGCCATACATACCCGAAAGGGATGTAGTTCAAGACGCGCTGGCAGTAGATACTACCGCCAGCACGATAAAGCTCACCCTGCCTGGCAAGGTAGAGTTGAGGGTATCCGTGTTGTCACACGGTACTCCCAAGCAATTCCTGATGCATGTCCAAGCAGCCCTGGATGCTGTAAGGCAGAAGGGCCTTGATGCGACATATGATAGGGTCTGCAAGGACCAGAAGGATTGCATCAAGAAGGCAACCAAGGCCGAAGAAGCTTTTAAGAGTTACTCGGGATCGGATGCGAATCCTCCCAAAGAAAAAGCTTATGAAAAGGCCCTAGAAGCCGCAAAGAAAGCTGACAAGGCTGTTACGTCCGTCATCAATCAAGTGTTCAGCCTCTACTCCAACCTACTCACTGAGGAAGCAAGGCGCCCCTGGAAGAAGATTGTGAGAGAACAAATTGACTGTTCTCCATGGACTGATATTTACGGGGAAGAACATCCCGAGAAACATGAGCAGTCTTGGGAGTCATTCATGGAATGCGTCAGCTTCCATTTATTGACCTTGTTCCGTAATGACGCTGCTGAGACCCAGCGCTTCTATATAAGTAACGGGTTGAAGAAGCCCAACAGGGTTCCAATTTGCCAGTTCATCAGCTGCATCCAGCAGCTGAATGGCTATTTGGACCTATTGCCCTGTCTGTACTACTCCAACCGTGTCACCAAGCTCACCACTGCGGTGAAGCCGTTCGATGACCCGGACCTATCTAGTCACATACTACGCACGGTCCCTAGGAATTGGCAAGACCAATACGAACTCAGTGGGGCATTGGTACCCCAGAGCGTTCGGAAGCTTCTAGAAGCACTCGAACGTATCGAGAAGGCCTATCCGACCAACAAGGATCGTGATGGGCCTAAAGGTTCCGCGAAGTCCAGCGACTCCTCCAAGAAAAAGATGGTTACGTTTAAGGATCGTATCCCATGTAAGCGTACCACAAGTTCGAAGCACTGCATTTTGTGCAAGAAGCATGGGGGCACGCACACGACCCATAATACGCAGGAGTGCCGCAAGTATGAGAAGGATGGTCCCTTCAAAAAGGACTTTGCAGGAAGAAAGCCCCATGGACCTTCGCGTGGTCCAGAAGCTTCTCATCGCACCAATAGTGCCTATGCGCAGTTGTCTGTGAAGATTGAGAAACTTGAGAAATCTAACAAGAAACTCAAGCGTTTGCAGAAGAAGCGCAAGCGCCGTCACGAAAGTGACAGCGATGACTCCAACTCGTCCTGAAAGGATGGGTACGGTAGTACTGGGGAATCACGTATATGTTGTAAGAAACTAAAAAGTAATAAACAAACAAGTTATACTTACCCCAGTCCAAGTAAAACTAGCGTTAACTCGTATTCAAACATTAATTTGAATAATAATCTTACTAACAAGATTATAAAAGATTCAAAAAATCTTAATAAGATACCGAAACATTCAGTTTTAAATAATCAAATTGTTTACGATACCACGATGAAGCAAGATCAAAAAAATCTTGCAGCAAAAATCGAAAAGAACACACAGAGTGAGATAATTGCCGAACTGTCGGACCCCGAACTGTCGGGTGCCTTTCTCAATAGTGTGAACACTTCCTTCAAAAGTCAAACAGAAGGAAGAGTCACAGCTGTAGTAGCCAAAGCATGGCATACCTTAGCAACTGAAGATCAACTTCCACAGAAGCACGAACACTCTGGGAAGAGTTGCACTAGTAACAAAGTCCTCAAGGTCCTACTTGATAGTGGATCTGATGGGGACTTGATGTTCCATGAAAAGGGAACATCCATGCATTTCCCTACTTGGCTAGGCAGGTGCCAAATTCTTGGCATACGTCGAATGGGGACTTCCTAACAAAAGGAAGGAGCGAGGTTAACCTTCGTTTTTTATTATTCCAACAGCAAGGAGTATCTGGTAACACCAGACGTTGTGGAATATGATAAGAAGAAGATGACCAAGCCAATGTATGACCTCATTCTTGGTTGTAATACCATGAAAGAGTTAGGAATTGTTCTAGATTTTCGAACAAAAGAGATAACAATTGATGACGTCATTTTGCCAATGAGGGACATCAGTAGTCTGACTAAGTCAACAATGGAAAAAGCCTGGGCTGTGAACAACAGCTTGGCACATGAACCCAGTAGTACGCAAGAAGCGACTCAGAGAGTGGTCCATATCCTAGACGCTAAATATGAAAAAGCAGACCTCCAATCAGTTGTTAGCACCAACTGTACTCACCTTAGTCTCCAAGACCAAAACAAGTTACTAGAGTTACTCACAGAATATGAGGAACTTTTTGATGGAACACTAGGTGATTGGAACACAGACCCCGTCTCCCTAGAACTGAAGGAAGGCGCTAAGCCATATCATGGCCGACCATTCCCAGTGCCAAAAATACACAAAGAAACCATAATCAAAGAATTGAATAGGCTTTGTGAACTGGGGTATTAGAGTTTCAGCCCGCATCAGAATGGGCGTCACCCACATTTATAATACCAAAAAAGATAACACTGTACGTTTTATCTCTGATTTTAGGGAAGTAAATAAACGGCTAGTTAGGAAACCGTTTCCATTACCCAAAATCAGTACAGTGTTGCAAGAGTTAGAAGGATTCACTTTTGCCACAGCCCTTGATTTAAACATGGGTTACTACACCATATGATTGGATCCTGATGCATCCAAAATCTGCACCATCATTTTCCCTTGGGGAAAGTACTCTTATCTTAGATTACCGATGGGTATTGCAGGTTCTCCTGACATCTTTCAGGCAAAAATGTCAGAGCTAATGGTTGCCTTAGAGTTCGTAAGAACTTATCTGGATGATTTGCTTTGCATCACCAGGGCAAGTCTAGATTACCACCTAGATCATTTAAGGTTGGTACTTACCAGACTGCAAGACGCAGGCTTGAGAGTCAACGCCCCAAAATTGAAGTTTTGTGCTGTAGAAACAGAATATCTGGGATATATATTAACCAGGACTGGCATAAAGCCACAGCCAAACAAAGTACAAGCGATATTCGCAATCACACTGCCAAAACAAGTCAAAGACCTCCGTAGGTTCCTGGGCATGGTCCAGTACTATAGAGATCTTTGGGCAAGACGTAGTGAAATGCTTGCCCCACTCACCTCATTGGTAGGAGAGTGTGGTCATACTAAAGTCACCAAAGCCAAGAAAACCAAAAAGCGACCTTGGTACTGGGATGAGGTACATCAAATAGCATTTGATAACGTAAAGGCTGCTATCGCTAAAGATGAGCCTACCCTGATTTTTCAAAGGAATTTGAAATATACACTGATGCCTCGTCTAAACAACTTGGTTCAGTGGTTACTCAAGGTAATAGGCCCCTTGCGTTCTTCAGCAGAAAACTGTCTGTGACGCAACAAAAGTACAGTGTGACCAAAATTGAATTACTGGCCATAGTGGAGACACTTAAGGAGTTCAAAGGCATACTGTGGGGACAACAAATAAAGGTCTATACAGACCATAAGAACTTAATCCAAGATGCCCTTGGATTAACCTGTGACCGAGTCTATCAGTGGAGATTATTACTTGAAGAGTATGGTCCTGAAATCGTGCACATAAAAGGCATCCATAACACTGTTGCTGATGCCATCTCTCGATTGGACTCCGGTCCAACCCAAGATGACAATGCCAATTGGATGATGTTTGCGAAATGCTGGTGTCACTACACTGAGCATGCATCAAGTGCTGACAGCACTTCTGACCACCAAGAAAGTATTAATCTGGTGTTTGCTAATCGCAGCGACAAAGATGTAATTTCCCATTAACAGTGAAGGAAATTGCACAAGCCCAGATGACAGATGCAACTTTGCAGAAGCTTAGTAGACATGCGACAAGTACTCCACTCAATTAGTGGAGGATACACATTTGTTAGGTAAAGATGGCAAGATGGTCATCCCATAAGCACTTCAAAATCGAGCAGTTAGCTGGTATCGCCACTATTTGCAGTATCCTGGACACAAACATCTTGAAGAGACGTTGCATGCCGTGATGTATTGGAAAGGTATGCAAAGTACTATCCGATCACATGTCAAAAACTGTCATATATGTCAAGCCAACAAACGACACAAGCACACGTACGGGAAACTCCCTGCTAAGCTTGTCATCACAAACCCTTGGGAGGCTTTATGTGTGGACCTTATTGGACTATACACCCTCAAAGGTAAAGATGGGACAGAAATTGACTTTATGTGTCTTACTATGATCGACCCAGCTTCTAGTTGGTTTGAAGTAGTAGAACTGCCAGTAACCACAGATGCGGTTACTCCCACGGATACTAAGGGGCAAAAGGGCACTAAGACTCATACCAATCCTAAATTACCATACTTTGACAAATCATCTGCAATGATAAGTAATTTAGTGAATAAGACCTGGTTTAGCCGTTATCCACGTTGTCAATACATTATTTATGACAATGGAAGAGAATTCAAACTCTCTTCGAAGCCCTTTGTGAATCATATGGGATCAAGCGTAAGCCAACCAATGTCAAGAACACACAAGCGAATACTATACTGGAGCGGGTGCATCAAGTAATTACTGCAATGCTCCGCACTACTGAACTAGATATGGCCAATACAGTAGTAGCCAGTGACATAGATGTGTTCCTAACCAACGCAGCATGGGCCATTTGCTCAACTTACCATACAGTACTAAAAGCCTCCCCAGGTGCAGCAATTTTTGGCAGGGACATGTTGTTTAACGTTCCCTTCCTTGCTGACTGGAATGAAATAGGAGAACATAGGCAGCACCAAACTGACCTCAACACGATGCGGGAAAATCGTTCAAGCCGTGATTGGGATTATAAGGTTGGTGATCAAATACTTCTTAGAAAAGATGGTATCCTCCGCACATCAGAGAGTCGGTATGAAACTGATACTTGGACTATCACAACTATTCATACGAATGGGACTATCAGGGTTCAAGGCGGTACAAAATCTGAACGATTAAATATCAGAAGAGTCACACCTTTTTTTAACCAGCAGACTTAACCAATATTAAGCATGTTATTTTTTATGTGTCATCTCCCTCTTCTATACAAACACTTACGCTTTAGCACACAATCACATACTTTTTAGTTTGTACACAAAGAGACATGGATTAATTTTTTTTCCTTTACCATTTTTTTTCCTCTTTTTTTCACCCTGATCCTCCATTCATGGGGGCGAGTGACATAGGCCAAGAACCTACCTTAATTAGTACCCTTATTGGTACCCTTATTAGTACCAATATGGACTAATTCGAAAACTCCCAAGTAAGGGATCATCCTGACCTCCCAAGTGATGAGAGGTCCTGACAATGATAAAGATCCATATCTTTGGATCTAAGCGACAAGAGAACACTCTGTCAGAACACCCTCATGAGAAGGATATAAACATACCAGAGATATGTACAAACCTACACAGAATCACATTATTTCATTGGGATTGCATTGACATCCCATCCTCATTTGTTCATTGTAATCACTAAATGATAAGCTCACAAATTACCATCATCAACAAATCTATAACACCTTTATCTACAATATTGGTATTTAGTATTTTTTATCTCCAAACGGCTTAGGTCATCCTCCTTCTCCTCCTTCTACTCCTTCTACTCCTTCTACTCCTTCTACTCCTTCTACTCCTCCTTCTCCCCTAGTGAGACAGTTTGTCACTTTTTGACATTACAGGTACTTCCACTGTAACTTAGAGTGAAATAACTAACTGAAAATGATTGATTTTTCAGGTTGATGTGCATGGGTAGTCATCATGTTTTGATATAGTGAATTTTAAAAAAGGGTGCGTTTGCATGCGAGGCAGGCAAAGAGCACAATGCACATGTGCAGATTTAAAACTAAGCATAGACTACCATATATCTCTATTCATAAGAGCTGGAAAGTGTCAAAAGATACAATTAAAATTATCTTACAATCCTTGTGAAGTTAGAGATGCTAACACAGAAAACATTTAAGCACCCAACCTATTTATCAAAGTACGTGTTGGTACTGTATGTTGTGCCAATTTCCTTTTGATGTTGTCCTGATGCACCTCTCATTCCCCATGTGTGTTGTTTGTGAAAAAATGGGTGGTGAGTTTTCCAATGAATTGACATAAATCAGCAACCAACTGGATTTATACGGAACTATGCATATTGGTGTGTTGCTGTTGATGATCTATGATGGTTTTAGAATATCTGGGATCGATTTAATATGGGTGAAAACACAGATGTCATGAAAATCGTGGAAATATATCTTATCATCTGTGGGCTCTTATGAACCGAGATATACCGTAGCCACTTTATGTTTAAACCTATGACTTCCTCTATTTCTTCGAATTGCATTCTGTCAAGCTTGCTAAAAGAAAGCTGCTGCGGCTGCTACCGTAGATCTCAGTTCATAAAAGCCGGAAAAATGTCAATAGATACCATTTCAGAGGATAATTAGATATCGCAATAACTTTTGATAGGATAAACTTTTTCCTATTATGTGACACACAAAAACCTCCAGAAGAAGGTAAGCTTTCTGTGTTATCTATCTGCTTAGTGCATAAATGCTTAGTTTTCGAATATTCTCAATTCAAAAGTAGGGTGTGTCTTATAATCCGTGGGCTGTTATGAACCAAGATTTTCGGTAGTAATGTTTGTCCCAGAGAGCCATTTGTGTATCACAATTTTTTTCAAAATCTTAGTTGTATTGGAAACTGAGCTCCTTTTCTCCTTCTCCTCTTTTTCCTTCTCCTTCTCCGGTGAGACAGTTTTTTCCCTTTTTGCCATAACAGGTATTTCAACGATCAAGATAGACATGACTACCTGCAAATGATTAATTATTCTGTTTGACGTACATGGGTAGTCACGATGTTTTAATGTTTGCCTACCTAAAATATGTACCTTATTTCTCAAATGGGCATGTTCGTCTGTGAGGCATGCACAAAGTGTGTGAGGCACACGCGCCCGTTTACAACTACACCTAGATGAGCCACTTTATTTTTTAATCCTAGGACTTCCTTTATTTCCATAAATTGTATTCTGTCTAGCTCACTGCAAAAAATCTTACAGGGACTGCTAGTAATGAGTTTGAGGAGGGGTGGCATCCTAATTAGGTCTACTAGCTTTGACCTGGTTCAGTCAACTGGTCCACCAGTAAGACTTGCTACTGAACATGGTTCATTTGCTTGGTTGCCAGCACTAGTTGAGAGCTGAACCTGGTTCAGTACTTCTGGTGAAAAGAAACCCAAAGTAAGTAGAAATCAATAGCTTTTTCTGGAAATCTTAAAAATCTTACTGACTTCACTTTTTCGCCAAATGATGGCAGTGTCCTGGTTTAGTTGCCAGCTGCCAGCAATAATACTAGGAGGGGTGATCTTGAGCCTCCCTGAGAATTGATACCCCGGTATCTTTAATAATTACTCAGGTGGCAGGCCAACTCCGTAGAACCATGTAGACGTGGTACAAATTTTGATACGTATCACATTTTAGGGACGCACCGGGTACTACACAGTACCATGCGGGTTTTGAAGTGACCCACATATAAACAAGCTCTCCAACCCACTGGGACTGAGCAGTAGCATGCACAGCTATAAAAAACGGGAGCACCATGGCAATTTCCACCCCCTGCAGAAATCCACCCATTTCTCTTCCTATACTGTTTTTAACCACAGTTTCTTCACTCACTCATTTTTAATGACCCACCTATCGCATTGACTAGGTGTTCGTCTGAGTTCCATTTGATTGTTGCATGATTTTAGATGGTTTTGATAAGATGATTATCACCCCTGTTAAAATAGCTCACAAAATCCTCCCTATTCACCCCATCCAACCAGTCAAATATCAAAATGAATAACATTGTATTCTAGAGGCTAGGACCATAGGGGGGATGCCTTTGAATGCATGTTGAAAGGTGATTTTATATCATTTATGGGCCGTTTTCACTTTTGGTGCCTTTATTAACTTGACACACAAACATGAACCACCACAACTAACCCCTTCCTACTTTTCTTTTCAAAATCTTATTGAAACAGTTACACATCAACAGATTCTAAATTTGAATTGTCTAAAACAGTGACAGTTTGACTGTTTGATGACTGTTTCCTTGCAGGAGGATTTGAATTACTCTACTCACCTACACAATCCCAAACAACTAACCCCATTCCACCTCCAACCTCCCAAAAAGAACCTCAGAATCTGACAGAAAGGGTCCAGTTCCAATAGAATCTACCCAGGAAACCTAAAAACAGTGAGATGCTAGGTGTTTTGTTTCCGTTCCTTGTTTGATGTTATGAATTTCCATACGTGCTCACATGCAGCATTAGTACTAACATCCTCCTCTCTCTTTTTTCATAATGATCTCCTCATAATCTGATTTATGAGGCAGTATATCAACAGATCCTGCTTTGATATTGTTGATTACAGTTACAGTTTGACCAATCTACCACCATTTCCTTGCGCAATATTTTTAATTACTCCGCACAACTACACACACTCACCATTATCCCCTTTCGGCAGACCTCTTCCTAAAAATTACCTCATAATCTGCTTTAATGTGTCACATATGAATGGATTCTACCATGGAATTGTCAACAATGGTGAGAGTTTTCTGGTTTTGTCACCATTTCTTTGATGTACCGTGTATCTCGGTCCATAAGAGCCACAAAATGTCAAAAGATACCATTTCAGACGATCTTGAGATAACACCATAACTTTTGATAGGATGAACTTTTGCCTATCGCGTGATATACCAAAACCGTTAGAAGAAGGTAAGACTAAATTTTCTGTTTAGTCCAGGACTGCTTAGTTTTCGAAATATACACAGTTTATAGGTAGGATGTGTCTTATAATCCATGGGCTCTCTTGAACTGAGATATACCTTAATTTGGATGGAAGAAGTCATTTGATTTAAGTTGTGTGTGTTCAAAAATTAGTTAATGATGGAAATAGGATTGCAGTGTAATATTTTGTAGTGTAATAACAGGTTTCAATGTAACTTCCAGTTCAATAAAAACTCGAAGATTCTACCTCCTCCCTGAGAATTGATACCTAGGTAGGTATCAGCTTAAATTTGCTCACGTGGGAGGGTTTTTACTACCGTAAAATCAGTTTATAAGAACTATCACATTATAAGAACCACCCTCTCCAACTGGCACAATATTGCTTATTTTAGGCCCTAAATGCGATCTTTAGAATCTCGACCATCATGAATCCATACCCCTCATCAGCCTCAACATGCCCATATCCATAGCTCCCCGTCACTCCTTCTGTTCATGAGTTATGTTGTTTTCCCCTTAAGCTCACCACACATCACACCCACACCACCTACATGCCCAAACAGTCCCTATGGCCTATTTGAGGTTACATGTAAAATGTACTAGCTTGGGGTCAAGAGCAAAATGTATCTTTTGACATTGCCAGTTCTTTTAAACCGATGTTTATGGTAGCTTTGTTAGATAACAGTGATACCTACGTATTTTCAAAATTCACCATAATATGTTAGGCCCAGTTCACCATCTTAATTACCTCCTTTTTCGTAGCGTATTTTTGCCCTGTATATATGCCCTGTATACACGCCCTTTCTTTTCAAATCACGTAACGCAGTGAATATCTACCTTGTATTCTATGAGAAAAGACACTAGTTAATAATATAAATAATACTACTTATTAATGGTAATATATGTGGCCACAAGACATTGGCCACAATGTGATGGTGCGGCCACTGACCACCACATTGCCATCCAATTGTATTCTTTTATGATGTTGCTAGAATGTGGGGGGTGGGGGTGGGGGTTGGGTTGGTCCGTCAGTTGCAGTTGGGGCAGGGGATGTGGCTGTAGTTTTGCAGTAGATAGTGTTGTTTGTAAGGCAAACGGAGCGCGATTCAATTGATTGTTTATCATTATGATGGATCTGCTGGGGGGGGTGTATGGTACCGTACGGTATGGTAAAACGATGTGTTGTGTGGATGGACGTGAGGAAGACAAGCTCAAGTATCATAGAAAATACACTACCAAAAAAATAAATACATGTGAAAATGATTTAAAAAATTTTAATCATTTCTCCCTGTATTTTTCCCACCTGTATTCAAAAATACACCGTGGAAATACGCTACAAAAAAGAGGCAATTAAGATGGTGAACTGAGCCTTAGTTAGTAAAATTAACTAGTAGTTCACCCATCCAAATAATACTGCAAAAGTACACACTAAACCAGGTCGAGATTTTATGTCATAATCTACAACGTTTGTGAACTTTTTTGTGCACAAGTGGTTGTACCAATTCCTTAATATGTTCAGCTTATGCTTTAGCTATTACAAGTGTACGTACAAATCTGGTACGAAGAGAGAAAGTTCTCAATAATATTATACATGCCACAGTATCCACAGTATCAGTTGGTAGACAAAATATTTTCACGAAGACATTGTTAACTACCTAGATAGGGCAAAGCTAGTAACATGCTAGCTCATGCTAGTAACTAATATTAATTAATTAAGCAATCAATCAATCAATCAATCAATTAATTGCTTGATGAAATAGTAAACAGAATGATAAAATAATTACTTGACCTATCCCCAACTTCTTTGCTCCCATTTATATTGGTTGATTGTTCTGTTTTGTTAACTGACATTAATAATCGTGGCTATGTTATCATTGTTTGTTGAGTCATCCAACTCTCTCCACTCTCCTATTGCTTTAAGTTGATTGTTGGATTTGTTAGTGATCGGTCCATAGCTCTCTGCCCTTTTTTCCTAAATGATTGGATCTTTCAGAGTTGATTGCTGCATGCTTGCAGCTGATTTGGGAAAGATGGCATGAAAAAGGTGATATTTCATGCAAGTTCTGCATCAAAAACGGAAAAATACAATGAACTCACCTTTTTTTGACCTGCAAATACCCCCAATTCCTCCCATCTTCAAGAGAGCTGGAAAGAGCTAGAGACCAGATTTGGAAGGGTCAAAAATGGACCTGCTCTTCTTCCCAGATTGTTGGAATTCGGAGATGTCCGAAATCTGAGTCCATGATCTCTTGGGAAGGAGTACTCAGTGGTTTTTTCTTCCCACATTGTTCTGAGCATACCTTCATGAGTGAGCGGTTATAAGGATACTGGCGCTCGTCCCGGATCAAAAACAGGAGCAATATTTGCTGAGATATTGTGAATCCGGTTCACGGCTGGCTTGTCACCAAGGTCGATCTGGATTTTTCCCTAGCATTCTTTGTGATTCTGCGAGCCGCACACAAAATCATGTGGTATAGTCTTGTACCATACAGTCGTGCCTCCAATAAGTATGGTAGTGTTAATAACTGGCACTGATCCAAATGTAGGGTACTGTAAAACACATTCAGACCAGTACGGTACCATATTACGTCACGCTACCTGACTTTTTTCGAGCCGAGCTCAATTTTCTT
>JABMIG010000068.1:139729-194568 GCA_013187285.1 Cyclotella cryptica
TGACTTTTTTCGAGCCGAGCTCAATTTTCTTTCTCCGCCAGATCAACGACATCAGACAGCTCCAATTCTCCCCTGACAGCCAAACCAACAATCAGAATCCACCATCTTTTACTCCATCCACAATCCCCCCATGCCGTTTTGTCAGTGGCGCCTTAATTCTCCCGCCACAGCACTGACAACACCATCCATTTTCGTCAATTTTTGGCTGATGTAATCTTCAGATGATGGAGGTGAGTCCCCAAGGCTTGGTTCAGGGCCTCTGCGGATGAGAAAGACTCTCCCGACCCTGTTGATCCTCTATTTGTGGCCCAACATGGTTTATTAACAAATGAACAGGGCTGCTTATACTGCAATGGCCACAGGTATCACACCGCAACAAAATTACTTGTGTGCTCATGCATCAATCGTTCATGGGGAATGACATTTCTTCAGTCAATGTTGGCCAGGTCTCGCAGGAGACAAATACATCCAGAAGACTTGTGCGTAAAGTTTGCAATGAAAGGCTAGATAACAACGGCAACATCTTGGAACCGGTCACCACCAAGCAACAGAGAGAGGTGCAAACAACTTAGTTAAAAGAAATTGCACCGAGAATTCACATAACCATGTCCGAGTATCCTGTCATCAACTTCCTTGGGGAGCATCCACCTCCCTCTCTTTCCTTTGACACATTGCACCAACCAAAAATACCACTTCATTCTTGTCTGTGATATTATTGATGCACCCAGTATTGTTGAGCTGTTGTGGGAGACAATCAAGACCCTCTTGAATAGGCAAGAGGTGTTTGCCATGGCGTTTGCAAGAAGAAAGGTTCCTGTCAGTATTGAATTGGTTTTAACAGAGGCAGAGAGGTATGGCTTTAGTTATGAATTGGCCAAAGAGGACAAAGAGGAGGGAATTCAGGTGAATACATTTAATTTTCATAGAATAGTTCAAGGAGGGGGTTTTCGGTGTATACATTTAAATTTGCATAGAATAGTTCAATAGTTTAGTTTAAGGATAGATTACTTTGTGACATTTTTGTTTTATGATGGTACTTTTATCATTTGTGATCATCTGTGGGAACTTTTACAATTCACGAAGCAAGTAGACTCCCCACTCAAGGCTGATGAATAGTTTGTTCATTCACACAGACAATATAACCAGTGATTATCATTGTTGAGCACATCCTAGGTGAATTGTTCAGTTTCCATTATCGTCTCTTTGGCTGACAAACAACTTGATTCTCCTCATCCACATAAATTCGAACTCGATCCAATCAATAATCCATGGTCACCATTGAACCCTCGGGAACAATTCAAACTTCCAAGGTATCATCAACCGCTCAAATTGCAATCTTCGCCTCTTGGCCCATCATCCAACTAGACACAATTCAGGCCATTTTGTTGCAGTTTCTCTTGTGTTGGATCTTTGTTTGTCTTTGGCCATTTTTGGAGGATCCAGTTTTGAAGCATTCCTGACCTTTTCCATAGTTTCTGGGCGTTGAACTAGATCTTGTGTCTGGTGGGAACCAACAAACAAATGAATGTTATCATCAAAATCAAGATTACATACAACATGTTGGGATTATTGAATCATGCACGGACTGCGCAACATCATCAATCACAAGGCAATTTTTAACTCGCCTGAATTTGAGGTAGTGATCCCCAATGAGATGGGAACTCTGGTCTCATCTCAGAAGACGTTATGTCAGTGTTAGATTCAATCTTCCCTTGAGCTTCGTGTGTTGGGGCTTGACCGTTGTGAAGGTAGGTATGGGCGGCATGGATGGCACGAGGATAGCTGACGGCTCAACATCTGCTACAGACGTAGATAAATGGTCTGGTCCAACATGGAGACATAAATGATTGTATTGGGGCTATGAAAGGTAGGGGCCTTGTCATCCACAGTGATAGCGGAGCCTTGTGACAAACAATGTTGGCCGTGGGAGGGATCCCCTTTGGATTGACGGCCACCGCAGCGGTCACCGGTTGACATTGTTGAGAATCCCCCAAAAATTGACGAAAATGGATGGTGTTGTCAGTGCTGTGGCGGGAGAAATAGGGCGCGACTGACAAAACAGTGCGGGGGGATTGTGGATGGAGTAAAAGATGGTAGATTCTGATGGTTGGTTTGGCTGTTGGGGGAGAATTGGAGCTGTCGGAACCGCTAATGACGTCTTTTGGTGAAAAATGGCGGATCTGTTGGAGAGAAAAAATCGAGTGCGGATCAAAAAAAAACAGGTGGCGCACCTCCGTGCACGACATAATACCATGCGAATAAATCATGTCTGTATTTGCATTCTCTGTGCAGGTAGTAGTAATAAAAACATTAGGCGTAAAGATCCAACCAACTCCCATGCACTCTTTTGTGAAAAAGTTAGTAATAATGTAACATAATTAAAAATTACTAGCTTCATGCAATTACAATCAAAATAGAAATATGTTACATACATAGTTAGAAAATATGCACAAAAAAGGGCACGAGTGGGAAATTTGCGCGCAAAAAGGTGCATGGTATGTGCACAAATGTTTACTATGTTTGTTTGCTAGAGGGAAAGCTAGTTGCCAGGTGCCAGGAGGTTTTCGTCCAACTGATCTACCGTATATACCGGACTATAAGTACCACCGGATTATAAGTCCCAAAGGGCTAATTCTATTGACATTTGTGTTTTTCTGATGTTTACTCCACTCTAACTGAACTAAAACCCTCATGAGTAGTTTTTCCTTGTCATCAGTAACACGCCCATATGTAGGGCTCCCCGTGCCTCCCGATGGTTGCAGAGAAACCTCCGACGCCATCGGAAGTTACTACACATCTCGCGCACATGGTGGAGGGGTGGACAGGATGGAGGAGCAAGGGCAGGAGGGGTACAATATGGTACAATAGGCCTACCCCGAAGTAAATAGGGTAACTTTCAAGATACCAATAATTTTTCACCGTGTTAAAAACGCTAACTTCAGATTTATTATAAGTACAATCCAAATGTATCTTTTGACATTTGTGGTACCATACTTATAATCTCTAGAGTACCATATATACGGTAGGTCCATTCTGGCGGGGTCATGCCACTCCTATGAGTTTGTATGTCACGTTACAAAAAAATTACCAGCAGCCGCTGCAAGATTTTTTGTAGCGAGCTAAACAGAATGCGATTCGTAGAGGCAGAGGAAGAGGTATGAAAAATAAAGTGGCTTGTCTCCGGTAGGTAGAGGTATCGTACCGTAGTGTGCCACAGTTCCTTGTCTATGCTGAATTAAATAAGTAGCAGTGTCACATGGGTGCGAGCGCCTCGCGCGCTTCGCACGCGCCGCGCTCGCGATCGAGCCCATTTTTAAAGTAAGAGATATTATAATAATATAATAATATGGTACACGTATTATATTTTTTATATAAGTGTAGTTTATGAAGGTTCCCTTTTAGTGTGCAAAATCGTTCTTGTTCAACACTCTTTTGTGACACGATAACGTTCCCTTCAAGTTTACAGAACCATTGTTGTAGGATTAAAATGATTCGTGACACTTTAAAATGTTCCCTTCAAGTTTACAGAACCATTCTTGAAAAAGATGCGTTTTATACATAGCCCTGTTCTTTCAAGCTATTCACAAAGATAAAATTTTAAAGGTAGGCAGATATTTAAGACACTATGACTACCCATGTAAGTCCAAGCGAAAAATGAATTATTTACAGGTAAGTTTTGATCATCTTGATGGCCAGTACCTGTTTTGGCAAAAAGTGAAAAAACTGTCTCACTGAAGAAGAAGAAGAAGAAGAAGAAGAAGAAGAAGAAGAAGAAGAAGAAGAAGAAGAAGAAGAAGAAGAAGAAGAAGAAGGAGAAGAAGGAGAAGAAAGAAGAAGGAGAAGAAGAAGAAGAGAAGAAGAAGAAGAAGAGAAGAAGGAGAAGGAGAAGAAGGAGAAGAAGAAGAAGGAGAAAATGGCTCAGTTTCCAACACAACTAAGATTTTGAAAAAATCTTGATAATAATAATCATCACATGACAAAAAAATATTTTGCCGAAGCATTTCAGAGAATCGTTAAATTAATTCTCTCTTTTTCGGTCGGTGATGTTGATTTTGATTTTGTGGCCGGTGCATTGTACTGATTG
The DNA here is from genome assembly GCA_013187285.1 of Cyclotella cryptica. Taxonomy (NCBI): domain Eukaryota; phylum Bacillariophyta; class Thalassiosirophyceae; order Thalassiosirales; family Thalassiosiraceae; genus Cyclotella; species Cyclotella cryptica. The sequence goes on from JABMIG010000068.1 coordinate 143,814, forward strand.
CAGGTTGGCATAGGGTTGGCATCAGATGGCACATGGCACCGTTCACCCGTCTTTGCATAGCGGGAGTTTCGTGCAGCCTCCAAGTTCTTCCCTGACGAGAGAGTTTTGGCAAGGTTCATATGGTACAATACAATAGTTCCGTGCAATCGAGTTAACTCAGGAAATGAGCTTCGCGATGGAAGCCTCCAATCAAGTTCTTCGCACCCATGAAATCTCAACCATGATGGTCAAAACATGGAAACAAAACTCTGGAATGCGTTTTGTCGCTTCTGGAATTTTGGGCAATCTCGTTTTCTTTTCTTTGGATAACCTGCTGCTCCTAATTATTCTGCAATGGTCCGATACGGGCAGACCAGCAACGGCATCGGCCGCAACTAAGTGGATCCGTCGACATGCCGAGAGTGTAAGCTTCTTCGTCGCTTATATGTTAGACATAATTGTACAGCGTAAGTCATTCAGCATCTCCTTATTTGTGTCCTAATGCGGAGAAAATGAATTAGTAAATTTAATGCACACTCTCGTCTAAAACTGAAACTAAACTGGTGAATTAGATTTTTTAAACGCAATGCTGGTCTTCGGAATAGAAACAATTCAAACAAGGGACTTGTATTTATCTTCTCTGGCCACTTCATACACTGCGTAAGTATGAGGTTTATGAAGAATAAATCTCACTATATACAACGATTTGACGCTGGTTTTTATTCTTTCCAATACGCAACCCCAGCTACTTTGGCACTCTTTGCGGATCTACTGTCATTCAAGCATACCTTCTGCAGCAAGGCGTCCCCAAAGCTTTCGCGTTTTGGGGAACAATTGCGATGGGCTCGTTAGTAAATTTTGCTGTGCTCATGTCGTTTGGTACACGTTCAAAGCCTTCCCGTGGAAGCTCCTCAAATGCGTGAGGCTCGTATTTACATTTACCTCCTTGATGATGAGGGGATCAAGTTGCACTTGTGACCACAACCTGTAGGGCACACTTCGTTTGTCCCAAACCTGTTCGAGTATGACAGTAAACATAAATGTTAAGAATTCAATTCCTCATAATTCAATGAATTTTAGAAGAGCATTTTCCGCAAATATACGCACCATTCTAATGCGTGATCCACTATTTAAGCGAACGGAAATGTTGACGACACATGCAAAATTACGTTAAGTAAAAGCAAGCTGGAGAGATTCCACAAAGTACAAGAGCACTTACAGTGGCCTCCGTGTCCGCAACCTGGGCACCAAACAAAGATTCCTTTCACAGGCTGATGACAAAGAAAGCAAAGTCCAATCCTGCCTCTACAGTTTCTACACACACGTTGTGACATGTGGTGGCGGCTGACTCCAAATTGGTTCTCCACGGCAGTACCTCCCATGAGGGGCTTGCTGCAGTGCGGACACGCTTCATTGATTCTAAGGTTGGAGAATACTGATGTGAACATAGACCGCAGAGTGATATGAACATAGTAGATATCAATACAACTTACGTTGTAGATTGTTGATTAAGAGCTCCAATCACGGGATCTTTACAATTTCGAATCAAACTGGCTGCCTGAGTAAAGAGGCACATTTGCTGCAGGAGATCAATGTAGGAAAAATACCACTCTCTCATAATTTCAATGCCGACACCGGCGAGAGCGGACTTGGCAACACCACCTGCTTCGGTTGGAGGCAGAATTACCTCCATGACTTCACACAAAACCACGCAAGTTTGCACGTCACCGGCATCAGCTCTCTGTAGCAACAGATTTTGGAGGGTATTGAGGAACAAATACGACAAGGCGGATTGAGGCGGTTTACTGGGATTGCTCGGAAGAATACCGGAACGAGAACCCTCGAGTATTATGGCAAGAGTAGTCCACATGTTGGCCAATGCCTTACGATTGAGACCACAAGCAACACTTGCATTGTGCCTACAAACATCCCCTTTTGTTGCAAAGCGTTTTCCGGTTGAAGTTTCATAGTGCTCTGAAAAGCGTGACAGGTGCGTCTGACAAAGATAAATTGTTTAGCATGCCCGTTTTGATATAGAAAAACAGCGTCAAGGGTTAAACTCACCAGCTCTGGAGAAACGTCTACGAATTCTGGTCGACAGGTACTTGTTAAGTCTTCTTCGTCTCCCTGATCAGTAACGGAAAACACGAGCGAGGTACCGGTCGATCTTGTAAAGGACAATTGGTGAACAGCCATGATCTGAAGCGATCCAAAACCAGGCTGAAAGGGTGACAAATTCGCCAACGCAAAAGTGGACTTAGGCACTTGCAAAATAGGCTGTTCTCCTAAGATAGTTTGCAACACACAAACATAAGTTTCCATGGATGACAAATAACGATTCGATTCTGAATCAAATGAAAGTAAATCGCTGACCTAGGGCAAAGTCTTGCAAAAGACATTGGCCGTCTCGACCTACTGAAAGAATCATGCTTCGTAGTGTATTCTCGTGGGAAATTTGTTTTTGCTCATTCTCGACGTTGGTTGCCTTATCGACGTTACCAGATAGTGCCCGCTTATTGTAGCGCTGCGTAGGAGACTCTAAACCCATTGTCGGTGGTATTTTTGAGACGGACGAGACAGAACTAGGCTCAATGAAGGTTCGGTTGTGAATTGATGTCGTAGGGGTGTTGGGTGCGGTATTTGAGACGAAGACGAATGATGTGACAGCACCTTCTTGGTGCCCCTCGACAATACTGAGAGGAATAAAAGGGCGGTTGCAAGTCCACAGCCCGACAGTTCCTCGAGTCAACAGTGAAAAAAATTGACATGAAACACTGCACAGAAGAGTAAAAAATTATAAAACGATTCGATTCACTCACCATTCCCGCCAGCATTAGCACCAGAAATTGGAGAAGTTGCAACTGCAATGATTGAATCGCTAAGACCACTCGAACTGGCACCCTTTGGTCGCCAACGTATGCTGGTGATGGGAGATGATATGAAGAGAGTATGAACGGGGAGGTATAATTTGTGGTGTCTTGATAGTGCAAGTCCGGAAACATTTCGTTTTATTGGAGATACGGAGCCAATTGTACTAGTAGTAAGTTGATTCGGTGCATTTCGGCAGCTTTGACACATGATCACACGGAGCATAAGGTGGGTCCTCAAGTAATACTGGGGGTGAACTCTCACTTGGTGTGGTATATCACTCACCTTGATCCAGCATCGACTTCATCTACCTTGACAATGTTGTCGCTAGAGGTGTTGGATACGTTGGTCTGCGATTCACTTGTATAATCGGACAAGTAGGATCCGGAATTTGACACAATGGGCACGCTTTCGTCCTGCTTGTGTATATTCAAACTGCTTTCAACGTCCCAAACTTCAACCGAGAGGAGACGACAATAGTTTTATATGGTATATACGCATTCCACTAGATCATTTATAGAAACAAGAAAGATCCGACACACCTTTGACACTGCGGTCTCTCCCACCTCCAGTAGCTAAAACATACTTTTCGGCCGGATTCCAATCAACAGAAGTTGCCTCCCCTGCATGAGCTGACGTTGTTTTCATCACGGGCCTGTTGAGTCGAATGTCGTAGACACACAAAGTGCCATTGTCGCTAACCATGGCGAAAACATCTTCGAGGTAAGGATTCCATTTAATGTCTCGAATAGCCTCGCACTTTGGAGCATACGTTGATACGCAATGCCAGTTGGATGTTCGCAAGTTCGTATTTGTGGATATTGCTTTGTTGGAAGCTATATGAGTCCCCCCGAAGCCAAACCACGATCTCATTGATTGTACATTTGACGGCGCCGTTGTAGTGGACACTTCGTCCGCAATCGCCGCAGTGGAGGCACGACGATCCCACAGTTTCACGGTACCATCCTGTGAAGCCGTCAAGAGAAGATAGGGCCTATTCCCTGTAGGATGCCACGCCAACCGATTGACCGCACGAGAATGAGCCAAGAAAACGGCCTCCGGCTGCCCGATCGAAGCTGTGGACGAAACAGAAGGTTCTACGCCGGCCCTAGCTCTGCGAGTATGAAAGAGACCACTTTGGGTGCCTGCACTGTTTGTAGGAGAGTTAGCAGTGTCTCCCAGCAATGCAGAGTGCGCATGCCACGCGACAACGACTCCGTTAGATCCTCCGGCCGCGACAATGGACGAGTCGTCTATCGGTGGCAATTGCGCAAGAAACTGTCGACCCTTCCCAGCCGTCATTTTCACACGTTTAATAAACGAAGGATAATGGCCGGGATGTTGCTCCGAATCATTAATTAAATCATCGATAGAATCAGCAGTACTGCTGCTAGTGTCTCCTCCTCCAGGAGAAGGCCGTTCTCCAATTCCGGCACCGAATCCGAAATCTACTAGAAAATGTTGAGGCAAACTCCAAGCCACATCAGTCACAGTGACATTGACGCCGCCGCCCCCTCCGGCGGTCGGGGTGGAGACGGGCGCTCCCGATGCACCCAGCACGTCGTATACATGGGGGTACTGCGGCCTTGGGATGTTGGGTCCTCCGGAGGTCGTTGATTGGGCCGGAGCTTGAAAGTGCTGTCAAACGATCAAAAACAGACCAGAATAGAGTTACAGAATGATGAGGCTGCCGTGTCCCCGACACAGTAGTGAAACAAGTCGAATCTTGACAAAAACGCACCTGGGATATTCTAACTGAGCGAATTTCGTCCAATCGATCCGGACAAACATCACCGTTGACGTTATTGACATTCCTTGCCAAACCGAGCCGCAAGACGTGTAGCACGCTTTTTCCTGCTGCCACTGCGTAGGAACCATCGGGGGAGAGGCAGATGGATGACAGCGGACGCGATGACGATGATTGGTGGGGCGTGTGCTGATTCGGGGGTATTCGAGGGTAGAGGGAGGCGATGACTGGTCGGCTGTGTACGTCGATCATGGTTTTTCATATATATTGTAAGCCCACTATAGTGGAGATTATTTTTTTTCTTTTGACTACAGCTTTCAATAGACTTAATTTATTGTTACATATATATTATTCAGAAATTAATTTCAAAAAAGAGAAGATATGTCACAATAAAAACAATAAACCCCAATGTCATTCCCTTACCCCTAAAAGTATCAACCCAGGTGTCCCGAAAACAAATAATAATGACCCCCAAGAACGAGGTACTTGCAAAACCCCTCTTCGGACCAAAACCGCTAGAGAGGCCCGAAACGCGGCCATCTCAGATGCCTTGTTCCACACTTCAAGTATGGGCCTTATGCCCAAAACAGAACTATGGTGCACTGACTTCAGGGACTCTTCAGTACCGTGCCTGTGTCATTCACAAAGCTAGAGTGATGAAATGCAACAAAATCGGTGCCCCTTCACATCCCCACCTCCCAAGGTTTCGGCCACTTCCCCCAAAGATTTGAAATACTATCAATTATTACTAACAGGGTAACAAGGCGAGAAGACTGCCTCAGGGAAACCAGCTTGATAGAACTCTGCAGTTTCCTTTCAAACTTTTACTAGCTACTTTGTATTAGAAATGTTTCTGACCATGAGCAATCTTCTTGAGGTACCTCCAGATTGTACCACATGGAGAAGACGTATGAGTCTTGTCACCAATAGGGATGTGATTGTACTCACTCCTCTCTAGAACCGGATGCAAGTCCATAACTTGGTCCATTCAAGCTTGTGTGCAACCTTGAAAGTGCCAACTTGAATTTGCTCCAGCTCAGTGTGTTCCTTGCCACCACAGAACCCAACAAAAATTCCAAGGATTGCACCTACCTTCATCTGGCATTGCCTTGGATCATCCTGATTGAGAATGTCAATGCAAAGGTCATTCAATATTGGGGCATTCTTGAGGATGTGTTGTTCGGCGCTTGTATCATAGAGAGACCATGCTTTTTTGTGTGCTTCTGACATAGGCCAAGAATAAGAATCAGCCTTTTCTGTACCCCTGGATACAAACAAAACCTAAATGGAGCATTCTCAGGACTCCCCAGTAGGAGAGTCCACCTCCCAACTGCATGGACTCCCCAACATGGAAGTTCAGAACCCCAAACAAGAGAACACCCTTGAGGAAGATCTAAGTATCGATCAGAAGGGTATAGACATACCATATTGTGTAGAAACCTACACAATGATCGTTTGCATCGTTTGGATTGTAATGCAGTTCCACTGCCTTTCCATCCTCACAATAATCACAAATATAGCTCATAAAAATCAAATCTTCGACACCTGTCGAACCTACCTATAATTTTTGCGTGATATTTTTTACGAGGATTTTCGGCTCAGGTCACTATCTATAGATAACCGTGGTGCGACCTTCGCGCACCGAAGCCATCGACATCCAACCCTTCCGACACGAGGTACGCTATCAATTTTTTTATCGCGAGCGGCAATTTTTAATTTTTCGGACCAGCGATACGTTTTTTGCACGATCGACGATCTATCCAAAATTGGCTACACGATCGACGAATTCCTACGGTTTTGCGATCTACGAGCTCTCCAAAAATTATCCCGCGATCAGCGAGTTAAGCGATAAACTTCGAGCGATCGACTTCTGCGATCGGGGATTCCTGCGAGTCGGATTAATTTCGTGATTGAGAATTCTCGCGAAATAGTTGGAAGCAAGACTTTCAAGAAATAAAAGTCGGCGAAGAAAAATTTAAAAATAAAAAAGTTCTTTTTCGAGCTAACCTCAACAGGGCACCAAAGACCTTCTTCAAGGCCTTGTTTTATAATACACCCCTTGGCGAGGCAATTAAGAGGATGTCGACCAGCAAGTCAAGCCCAGAAGGACTCAAGCCGCAGGAGTGTGAACGGGGTTCAGGGAGGTCCAAGCCACCCATTTCCTACATTCCCACTGCCATGGACACCCCGAAGGTAATCAACAAAATCAAGGTCTCCAACAAAATGACCTTGTCTGTCACCGTCTTTGACGAGGGAAGTCCTGAACAGTTCCTCAACCATGTCCAGACCTCGATGGAAATAATTTCCCAGAGAGGCTTAGACACGGACTACGGGGAAGCCTGTAAGGCAGATAAAAAGGCTGAGGCAAAACTGACTGCGGCCACTGCGGCCAAAGCCAAGTTCAAAGGGACGGATGAAAATTCCCCTGTCCTCCACTTGTGGAACAAAGCAACTGCTGCTAAAATCCACACCAGAGAGGCCATAGTGTCCGCTGGCCAAGCGATCTTCCTGCAGTACTCCACTCAATTGTCGGAGACTGCCCGTCGTCCTTGGACCACCATCGTCGGGGAGCAAATCAACTGCAAACCCTGGACAGATGTGTATGGGACCGAGCATCCCACAAAACGCCCGGCATCTTGGACCTCCTTTCAGGAACGTGTCCAGTTGCACCTGCAGACCGTCTTCAGGACTGATGCAGCGGAGCAGGAACGTTTCTACATCAGCAATGGGCTGAAGAAACCAAACAGGGTACCCATCAGGGACTTTGTGCAGAGGATCCAACGCCTTAATGGGTATGTGGAACTCTTGCTCTACTATGCGGGCCATTTGATGATGCCGAATTGGCAAGCCACATCCTCAGGATGGTTCCTAGGAACTGGCAGGACCAATATGAGCTCGGTGGAGCTTTGGTACCACAGAGTGTCAGGGAGCTTCTCGAAGTCCTTGAACGCATCGAGAAGGCCTACCCCACCGAGAAGGTTGGAGAAGGACCCAAGACCGTAGCCAAGGCTAACGACTCATCTAGGAAGGAGATGGTCTCTTTTAGTGACCGGATTCCGAAGAAACATCGCACAGAGAAGTACTGTTCTCTCTGCAAGAAACATTGGGGCGCACATACCACCCACAACACTCCGGATTGCCGGAAGTATTACTCCAATGGGACCCCGAAGTCAAGCTTCGAGGGGAGAAAACCAAATGGAAACTCTCATGGACTAGAGAGACCTGCTCGAGGAGGAAGTAGCTATGCGCAGCTATCTGCTAAAATCGACAAACGTACCAAGTCCAACAAGAAAATGAAACGCGCTATCGGAAAAAAGAAGCGTAAGCATCACGACATGAGTGACAGTGATGATTCAGACTCATCTTGAGATGATGGGTTGGGAAGTACTAAGAAATTGTGTAGTAAAATCGATTGTAATGAAATGATGAACACTTATCTTAGTCTAATTAAAACTTCCCCACGTGCCAACATAAATTTTCTGGTTCAAACAATACATGTTCGAACCTGGCAGAAGAACTAGGAAATCTTCCAGCCAACCTTACACAGAGTGAAACAATAACCGAATTGTCGGACCCCGAACTGTCGGGTGACCTTTTCAATAGTGTGAACCCCCCTTTGACAGGTAAAGAAGGGCAGGTCACTACTGTAGTAGCACAAGCACGCTATAAAGCGACTGAAAATCCAGCCCATAAGAATATCGAACACTCTACATGGTGTCGTACCAGTAACACAGTCATCAGGATCCTACTAGACAGTGGATCTCATGGTGATCTCCTGTTCCATGCAAAGGGAACGGAGAAACGCTTTCCCTACTTGGCTAGGCAGGTGCCAAAGTCTTGGCGCATGTCGAATGGGAGCTTCCTAACCAAAGGAAGGAGCGAAGTCAACTTAAAGTTCTTTTAGTATTCGAGCAGTAAGGAGTACACAGTGACTCCTGATGTAGTAGAGTATGATAAGAAAAAGATGGCAAAGCCAGCGTTTGACCTCATTCTTGGATGTCAAACCATGAAAGAGCTCGGAATTGTTCTAGATTTTCGAAAAAAAGAAATAACCATTGATCACATCATTTTGCCAATGAGAGACATCAATAGTCTGACCTCATCAAACTTGGATAAAGCCTGGGCTGTTAACTGCTACACATGCCAAACCAGTGTAAAGTACACAGTGAGAAATCCCAAGTAGCTCTCATGACAATGGGTCATGAGACCGTGGTGCAACCATTGGTCATGAGGCCTTGCCCAGCAGACCACCAATATTATGCCATGTTACTGTGTCATTAGTATGCATCGTACCTCACAAAATGACACAATAAGCCCATAAATATTTAATCACCCGATTATCATCATCTATGTATTTTGCTCTGCTCAGCAGTGATTAAATATTTTTTCTCTGAGCCACTTGGACACCAACATGTCCTCACCCACAGCCAACGAAGCCACCATCCGGGAAGCAGTACGGGCCACTATTGCCCTCCTTCCCCTGGACAAAATCACAGGTCAACCAACCAACTCCTCCGTAAACCATCTCAAGCAGCAAGTGGCAAAAATCGCGGCTGCCGTTAAAACGACTAACTGGGGAGGCAGACATGGGCATCTCGCACTCGTACTATCAGATACAGAGTACCAGACAGTAACAGGTACTCCAGACATCACGACCGAGCGCATTACAGCCCCTCCCATCGTACCCGAGGCCTTGGCAAACAATGCCACACTCACTAGTCGCACGCGCGTGATGGCAGACCACAACCTGGCATGTCACGAGTTCTGGCTGCAAGAAGCTGTCGATTCCATCATCGTCGATCGCGTCGTTCGCGAAGTCATCGACGCAGCCTACGTAGAAGAGCTGGAAGACGACTACGTGGGCTACAACACCCAGTCCATCAAGTCCATCCTCTCGCACTTACGCTCGGAATGGTGCATCATCACCACACTCGAGCGAAAACAAGCAGCTCACGACTTCCGTGTCATCTGGGACCTCACGTCGCACATCACCAAGTTCGCGCGTGAGTTGGACAAGCAACAGAAGCTCTGTCGCCAAATCGGAGTACCCGCTTCCGACGCCTCCAAAGTCCAATACTTCGTTGAGAGCATGTACGCAAGCGACATGTTCGATGACAAAGAAATGCAAGCGTGGGAGGTTTTGACGGAGCAAACCTGGGAGAACGCCAAGACCCACTTCTTCACGCTCTACAAGAGCAAGGAGAAGTTCAACGCGGAGCGAGAGGCACGCACGGGCGGCTACGACAGCGCCAACAGCGCCGTCAGCATGTCCACCTCACCTTTTCTCTCCTCACTAAATGCAGGCCCGCTGTTGCCATCTCAGCAAACCCTAGCCGACTACACCACCAGCCTCGAAGGTGCACTTGAAGCCGCCACAGACCATGCGGCTGCGCTCACAACAGCACAAGGTGAGTTGCTCCGCAAACTGGATCAACAGCACACCATCCTCCTTGCCCAAAACGCCAAGTTCCTGGAGATGCTCGCAGCCAACAGCACCCAAACCGGCACACCAGCACCAACCTCCAACAGACCGCGCACCAGGGACAAGAAGCCATCCGTTGGACCACGCTTCTGCAACTCGTGCAAGAAGGACAAGTGCTTCCACGAGGACGACGACTGTTTTGCCTTGGAGAAGAACGCCGCCAAACGTCCTGCCTGGTATGTAGCCCGCATGTAGGATCCAGCGGGGTCTAGTTGTTGTTATTTAACTCGTACATTTAAGCAATGGTTTAGCAGACACAAGCATAATAATAGTGCGCCACCATTGTTTAGATGTACTAACAACTATTGGACCCCACTTGCACCAAAACAGGTACAGTTCACTCTCCCTCCCCATCACCGCAATACAGACAGCACAACCTGGCGCCGACGTCACTCACTTTCTCCAGGCACTATCTGGACAGGCAGGCACCACCAATTCCAGACCAAGCCTAATTCCTCTTTCTCCAATGCAGCCACACCAATACCGCCAGCACAACTCAGGCATGGCATCTTCAACGGTACCATCCCATCTGCAGTCAGCGACACCGGCGCCACATCCACAGCTGGGGCTTCACATGACCCGTTCCACCCAGGGCACACCAAATCCACAAAGACATTTGTACTACCCACTGGCAACATCGCACCAGCCTCCACAGCAACTACACTCCTTCTCAATTTACGCCCACCAGCCAACCAAGTCGACATTGTGCCTGGCCTCACGCAGACACTCCTCAGCGGAAGTAAGCTAGCTGACGCTGGGTACACAGCCATCTATGACAAGAACGAAGTTAATTTTTACAACTCTCACACCATCCACGTACAGGAGAAGTCTGTCTTACGAGGCTACCGTTGCCCACACACTGGGTTATGGCGCATCCCACTCCAGCCTATCGTCCTCAATCAGAACACTGACACCCTACTCCTGGATGCACCTGATGGCATCACAACTACCAACCCACAGTTCAAAATCCACCACTCTCCTAACACGCTGGCACATCTCCAAACCAGTAACACCCCGGACACACTTGCCAACGTATATGAGCTCCCCAGCATCGCCCAAGCCGTCCGCTACCTCCATGGCGCTGCTGGTTTCCCCACAAAATCTACCTGGCTTGCTGCCATTCGCAATGGAAATTACAGCACTTGGCCACTCATCAATATCAAGAATGTAACCAAACATTTCCCCGAGTCTGAAGAAACACAACAGGGACACATGCGCGGCCAACGCCAGGGTGTCCGCTCCACCAGGCCAATCAGCCCTAGCTCACCACGTCTGTCCACTCCTGCACCTCTCATAGACCATACAGAAGACATTCTTGTCAACGTCCATGACAACTTGTACTCCGACCAAACAGGAAAGTTCCCACACATCTCCAGCCGTGGCAACAAGTATCAGATGATCTTATACCACTTCAACAGCAACTCCATCTGGGTGGAAGCCACCAAAACCGCAGTGAAGGAGAAATGATCCTTGCCCGAACACGGGCACTCCAACGAATGAGGGTTTGCGGCCTTGCACCCACACGCCAAGTCCTCGACAATGAAGCCTCCACTGCCTACAAACAAGCCATACGTGACTCTGGCATGACATACCAACTTGTCCCGCCAGATGATCACCGTCGAAACCTTGCAGAGAAAGCCATCCAAACTTGGAAAGACCACTTCATCGCTGCACTCAGTGGGACCGCCGAGAAATTTCCCTTGCATCTCTGGTGCCAGACCCTACCGCAAATGGAACGCCAACTCAACCTCCTGCGACAATCCCGGTTACATCCTAAACTCTCCGCGTATGCACACCTGTATGGCCACCACGACTACAATGCCCTCCCATTTGTGCCCATTGGCATGGAAGCCTTGGTACATGACAAACCACACCGGCGCAAAAGCTTCGCACAACACTGCAGCAAAGGCTGGGTGCTTGGTACGTCACCTGAACACTACAGATGCTGGACGGTGTGGACAACCAAAACCCGCACCACACGGATTTCAGCTTCTGTGTTTTTCAAGCACAAATACATCACAACGCCAACAGTCACACCTGCAGATGCCATCATCGCCGCCGCATCCAACCTGGTGCATGCCCTACAGACAAACATACCCGGCCAACAATTCGGTGCTACTAAATTACATGACCTACAACGCCTACAGGATATACTGCAGACAGCTAACATCCCCCTCAATGCCGCACCCGCACCACCTTTAGCCTTTGTACCACCTAGTGCACAACCTCCAAGGGTGGCACCGCTTCCTGCATCAACCCTACCGCAGAGACTGTCGCGACCCGCCATTATTCCAGACTACGACAGTGAAGATGACACTCCATCTCCTCGTGTTACAATCAGACAACACACCCCATCTCCGAGGGTGCCACCGTTAGCGGCTGCTAATCTACCGGCAGCACTTCACTCGCCACCAGCTCTCAACACGCGCAGTAAAGCCAAATCCTTCACACAGCACGCCATCCTAATGCACCTCCAACTCCACCACCCACACCTCTCCGCTCGTCACACGATGCAACGCCGTTTCCCTAGCGACTCGTTGGCGGCAGTCCTCAATGACGACACTGGTGAGCTCATGGAGTATCGCCATCTCATTGCCAACCCAAAATACAGGGACACATGGACCAGCGCATATGGAAAAGAGCTGGGCCGCCTAGCCCAGGGACTACCAGGAACAGTGGCAGGCACCAACACCATCGTTTTCATCAGCAAAGCCGACATCCCCTCCGACCGCTGGCGCAATGTCACATATGGTAGGATTGTGGCAAATTTTCGTCCCGAAAAGTATGACCCCCCCGTATTAGACTCACTGTCGGTGGCAACCGCATCAACTATCCCGGGGACTGCGGCACCCCCACTGCGGACATGCTTACCACCAAGGTCCTTCTCAACAGTGTTGTCTCCACCGTCGGGGCCCGGTTCATGACAATCGACATCAAGGACTTCTACCTCAATACCCCCATGGCACGGCCTGAGTTCATGCGCCTGAAACTCAGTGATATGCCAAACAACGTCATTGAACACTACGCCCTACGCACCATTGCTACAGAAGATGGGTACGTATACGTCCGCATCCAAAAAGGTATGTACGGGTTGCCACAGGCTGGTATCATCGCACAGCAACTCCTCGAAAAACGTCTTGTTGCAGAAGGCTACCATCAAAGCACCATCACACCCGGTTTTTGGAAGCACGCCTGGAGACCAATCTCTTTTGCTCTCTGTGTTGATGACTTTGGTGTCAAATACGTCGGACGAGAACATGCCGGCCACCTCCTGAAAACACTGAACCAGTTCTATCAAACTTCCCAAGACTGGAATGGGACAAGATACCTTGGCCTCACCATTGCTTGGGACTACACTAAGCGTCGGGTCAGCATCTCCATGCCGGGGTACTGCGCCAAAGCCATGCATCGTTTTCACCATGTCACACCTCCCAAACGACAGGACCAACCATATCCACACACAGCCCCTACCTATGGCGCCGCCCAGCAATACACGCACCCACCGGACACCTCACCACCGTTGAGCAAACCCGATGCTCTCTTCATTAAGGAAGTAATCGGTGTGTTCCTCTACTATGCACGGGCCGTCGATTGCACCATGCTCCCCGCCCTTGGCTCACTAGCTGCACAACAAGCCAACCCAACCCAACTAACATTGTCATACGTCAAACACTTTCTTGATTATGCTGCTTCCCACCCAGATGCGATGGTTACATTCCACGCCAGTGACATGGTACTTGCAGTCCACAGCGACGCGTCGTACCTGTCCGAAACTAAGGCGCGCAGTCGTGCCGGTGGCCATTTCTTCATGGCTACCAACGATGTGTTTCCAACTAACAACGGGGCCGTCTTAACTATTTCTCAAATCATCAAAGTGGTCATGTCTTCCGCGGCCGAAGCAGAACTTGGTGCCCTCTACATAAATGCAAGAGAAACCATCCCGCTACGCCACCTTTTAGAAGAGATGGGACACAAACAACCACCAACACCGGTGCAAATCGACAATTCCACCGCCCTTGGGGTTGTAACAAACACTATCCAACCAAAACGCACCAAAGCCATGGTCATGCGCTACCACTGGCTACGCTGCCGTACTACCCAACAACAATTCCGCATCTATTGGCGGGCCGGTACAACCAACTTAGGTGACTATGTAACCAAACATCATCCCGCCATCCATCACCAGGCCATGCGCCCCATCTATCTCACCCCTATTCAACACCCTGGGGCGCCAAATGTGGCCACAAGACCCACTCTCATTTCCCACTGCAAGGGTGTGCTACACATGCCAAACCAGTGTAAAGTACACAGTGAGAAATCCCAAGTAGCTCTCATGACAATGGGTCATGAGACCGTGGTGCAACCATAGGTCATGAGGCCTTGCCCAGCAGACCACCAATATTATGCCATGTTACTATGTCATTAGCATGCATCGTACCTCACAAAATGACACAATAAGCCCATAAATATTTAATCACCCGATTATCATCATCTATGTATTTTGCTCTGCTCAGCAGCATGGAAACCCTCTTCACCATCAACTTCTAAATCATTCATGTAAAATGCGTTGACATCGTCCACTGTGGCCCATGTAAGTCTGAAATGTTCATTGTTGCATAGAAAAGAATTTTCCAGTCTTGATATTCTTTCAACAAATTTTAGTGGCATACGTTGAGGACCTTGACTCAATAATAATTTGTATCCCGGTTGAATTCGAATTTGTTGTAAATGATTCATCCATATTTTTTGATCGTGATTGCAACATGATGCATCAACATAAATCATAGTAGAACCAGAACATGCTGTACAAACTAAACAAGAGACAACAAATTTTCATTTCCTGTTAATGCTCTACAAACACAATTTAATCATCACACTACATACCATCATCATCGCTGATCACCACCATAATTGCAACGTCGTCATCCTCCTCCTCATTATTTCCACCATGGCCATGTTGAGGAGGATTCCTATTTCCCCATTTTCTGGTGATTGATCTGAAGACGACACATCATCTCCAGATGACGAATTGTTAACATCAGATTCAGCAAGCTCATCTAACAAATGATTCCCATCAGACATACTTGGACTTTCAGAAGATTGACTCCCACATCATCTTCAGATTCGATAGAAGATTCAAAAAACCTGCAAACTCATTGTTGCCTGACTTTCTTCTAAATAATTCTTTCTCTGAGTCAGAACTTGATCCATCACAAAATATCTCTTTGTCAAATTTTGACTTCAAATTGCTTCCGCAGTCCTCCTCACTCTCTTCGTTCGAATCAAATGGATTCTTATCATAAGTCGAGAGTTGCCCTTTCTGGCAGCAAGTGCTTTCCTGTCAAATTGCTTCTCCGAATTGAAAATCCACCAACTGTCATCCCAAAACCAGTGACTGGCACACTATTCTTAAAATCAGGGTGATGGCAACCAAGAACTTTCAAACATACATAGTCAATTTGGTCCAACCCAAACGGGTTGTCCAACAGGTGAAGCATATAAACTACTGAAGGGGGACAGCTCAAATTTTATAATGCCCTGCAATCTTATTCTCAATTTGTTTCTGCAATGGTGGAGTAAACATCTGAAAATGATGATAATTTTGAATGTCATTTTTTCAAGCTTCCAGTAGAATGCTGTGTTTCATAGAACTGGAAGAAAGTGGGTAAATTGCAAAATACTTAGACAATGTGTTCAAACACAATGTGACGGCAGCAGCATTATCTTCATTCCAAGGCACGTAGATGCTAGCAGATCCACTCGTATAACAAGCATGTTGTGAGTGCATCGAACAATGCATAACTCCTTCAACTATGTGATACAAATCAAAGTCACCCATGTAGATCTTCTTGTTGAGAAGCATAGACAGTAGATCACGCTCAAAGAAATTTTTCATTTCTGGAAATTGAGATGCCTATTTGCAACTGAATCGATGGGATCAAGCTCAATCTAACAAATGACAAATCCAATCAAATAAATTCACAGGTTGCAAAAACCAACTATAATTCATGATAAAATTTATCACATACCTGGTGCATTTGATAATTTGAGTAAGCAATGAGCCCCTTGAGTTCTTTAATAAAAGTTCCTCGATTCCCTGTCACATATTTGGCATGATGCCCTCCACGACAAAATGTATCTTCATCATCACCACACGTAATCTTGGATTCTTTGGCTGTAATAACACTAACATATTTAAAGAGCTTCCAAAATCCAAACTCTAGCCTCATCGAATTTGGCCAATTAGGCAAGGTACCTCTGTAATTTGAATTCACATACCACATTCCTATAAACAAGCAGTGCCCAGAAACTGAAAAATTGTTAATAAATGACATATTAATTTATCAAGGTAACATGACTATGATGCTCACCCTGAACGTTTTCACTAGATGACTCTGCGATCTTCCTCGATGTCTCAAGAGGTTCTGACATCATGCAAACTTTAGAAATAAACGTAAAGCTCTCATCTCCCAATACAATGCTTCACTTACGGGATCCATATGCTGAAGTTGACGCAGCCGGTTTCTTCTTTTTCTGCTTAAAAGGTACACTATCTGCAGTATCAGGGTGTTTCCTCTTTGGATTTTCAGCCACTTTACCGCCTGACAGCAATTTCAAACACTAAATTAAAGAAAACCACAATAAGATGAAAAGAACAGAATTTTGCAAATATACGACTTACGATCAATTCCACCAAATGAAGCTTCCATTTCATCTTTAAACCCTTGTAAAATTGATTTCTCATCATATTCTTCCTCCAAATCTTTGCCGTCAACAGAACTCCTGAGCGTTGCAACCTTGGCAGTCACCAACTTCAAAAATACATCCCACAATACCCAGCAAATTGCAAATCTAAATGTAGGCACATCCGTGGCCATAGCAGCAGTCAACTTCTCCTCCAAATCCAAAAACAAATTGAAGCAAGGTAGGCTCATCTTTCCACAACATTTTTGGAGCAATAGCGCACAACCCCAAAACAGCAGCGAATAATCATTCACCTTCCAACTGTCTCTTGGCAAAGAAATCATGAAATCATCATCCTTCATTGGGAACAACTCAGACAGATGAATCTTCTCACTAACAGGCTCAAGATTTGCAACCGTCCTATTCTTTAATGGATACACCACAGAGCCAACATTGGTATCAGCAACTAATAGCAAATCCATGAAAGTCGCAGAAAGGGCAGTCCAAGGAAACTTGGAAGGAATGGCTTTCCTTTTGGACACATAACCAGTCAGCATGGGTTGAACTGAATCAGGAACTGCAACTCCATAGTCATACAAAAAGATAAAAAGAAAAGGCCCTGAACTGGTAGCAACGATTGCTAGGGCACTATATTTGCCCTTGGACCTCTTCTCAACTGGACACCATACATTGACTTGCTTCTTCCATAGCTTCCCATAATCAGTGACACCATTTGTATTCTCTGTTTCCCACTCCAACACGACTGGGACAATAACTCTGTCATTTTCACTACCAAAAGTCTTTGAAGCTAACAGAAGCAAGATCAACGGATCAGTGGGTAAACCTTTCTTTTCATGCTGCCAAGTTGCTGTCCCTGCGAAAAATTGAATAAAAATTTCGTGGTTGAACGTAGCATGGTACCTCCTTGCCACAAGGAGCTCGAATGTCAATCTGAATAAAATAAGATTTCTTGTTTTCTCCATCATCTCCAAACTCCTCAGACCTCACTGACAATGTCAAATGCTGTTCGTTTAACTTCAATGGTGTCATGGCAGTAGAAGCACAAGCTAATGCTTTCAATGACTGATTGATTTCCGACAAAACACCTTTGATTTCAGTCAACTGACTTACTACCACCCAAAAACCACTAACAGAAGACAGATTGCTCATTTCCGTAGATCAGAACATTTGTTTATGTTAATGTTAACGATCGCGGATCCCTCTCAGGATCAGACTCAACACTGATCGGACGACAAAACGGTGAACATAGACAGCATAGTCCGTAGGATCTGGAATAAGAGTGTCAGCAACAAAAAATTAAAACATAATTAACTTTAAAACGGAGACACAATACAAAAATTGAAGACTTACACCCATTTCTTGAACAGACAAAGGAGTAACAACACTGTTCTGTGGAACTAAAAATATTTTTGACAAAATAAGAAAAGAAACCATGAAAAAAGGAAACAAATGTAAAGGTGCTTACCTCAGACAATTCTGTAGCATCCCCACCGTTGCAGCAGCAGAGCCTGTCTCATCGTTGGAATTTGGATTCATGTTTGACTGGAACATTTATTTGACAATAATGCTGATGAGATGTAATCCAGACAAAAATATGAACATTGACCCACACACAAAAGATGAACCAACAATTTTAATGAGGCACTCCCGCTAAACAACAAACACTGATCATCACAAATATGAAATAATCCCACAAAAGCACGATCGCTCAAGCAATACACCACCAAAATACAGAACTGTTGAAATATTGCTGCCAAAGACAGAAACAACGAAAACAATCAACACCAAAAACACAGTGACTAATCATTGTGATCTCTCAACCACACACAAAAGCTAATTTTGCTAACCTAGATCAAAATATGGTGAAATCAAAAATAATTAGTAAATCCATTATCAAAATATAAAAACGAGCTATCTCACAGCAGCTACAAAAATACATACCTCAACCACAAATACCACTCCTACAAACAGCCACGCCTCTAATTTCAACACCATCAATTGAGCCGTCATTTCAACCAACTAAATGTGTATTGTTCAAATTGTGCATCAATCACTCCCTACCACCAATATCCCACGAAAAGGTTGCACGGCCCCAAAACTCCAAACCCAACTGACATCCGCCCCAGTAATCACCCAACTAATGAAAAAAGCGCTATCCCTACAAGACCAGTAGTCCAACACGCAATCAGAGACAACTACCAATAAAGCAAACAGTAACACCTGTTGATGCCATCAATTACACCAATCATGTGTATTGTTGAAATTGTAATAACACTGCCACACACCTAAATGTCCTCAAATTCAACTGTAGGGTCGTTCAACAAACAAATATTGTTAGAATTGAAACCGTCGACGACAACACTGCTAACCACTAGAAAGCCAAACAACAGCGACTAACAGACTCCAATGACAGAAGAGTAGATACCTAAGTCTCCTTCTTGACTAAGTATTGTGATAAAACAAATAAAAGAGCGTCAGAATTATAAATAAAACTGGGACAGCAAAAAATAAATATAAACAAAGCCATAACAAACTCACGAGCCAATGAGAGACCCAACAAGCAGTCACCCACAAGCACCAATTAACACAACTAAAATGCACACACTTCAGCAATCCTGCAACGATGCATACCTGGGTGTCTTTTACTTTAACTAAAATTGTAAAATACAAGAAAAGGAAAACGTCAGAAATGAAATAACTACACCACAACAACAGCATCACACAAGGTCAACACCAAACCACAAGCCAACTGAAAAAACAACACACAGCAGACAGCAAACACCAACAGTACATACCTGGATGTCTGTTAGCTCAACTGTAAAGTTTGAAAAATAAAACAAAAAGAAAAATGTCAGGATTACAAAATCTACACCGCACAGCAAACTCAACGCCGTCACAATCCCACATCAATGCCGCTGCCAAATACTAAAAACAAAGTAAGCAGGTACTCCAAAATGATACCAAACCAGCAATGAACACAGCAACAAAATGAAGCACAAAGACGACGAAGCCGTGCTACAACTTGAGCCGTCGCAATCCCACATCAACGCCACTGCCAAACACTAACAACAAAGTAAACAGCCACTCCAAAACGATACCAAAACCAGCAATACACACAACGACAACGCCATGCAACAAAATGGAGCACAAAGACGCCGACACCATGCTACAACTTGATGCACAACGACGCCATCGCACCACACAACCAAATTTCACAACCTCTCAGTGATGACACATCACTAGATCATTGATGCCATAACACACCAAAGCCAACACAACCAAAACAAGACAAAACCGAACGAACTCAACAAAACCAAACACTCACCTAACTATTGTGCAATAAAAATGTTCTCAACTGTTGCATCTTCCCTTGCAAAAACTATCCTCGAAACACTAAAATACTGTTAAAAACTTCCAGAGAATTTAACCAGCACCTCGCAGTGTTAAATTAGCATGTAAGATTAAATAGCTGCACAGAGTTCCCCAATAAAACACGTCAAGAATTGAAGACATTTCACACAGGCATTTAGTTATATTGCCTGCTCTATCAAATGCATTCCCGCTTCATTTATCACAAAACTGCACAGCAATCAACAAGAACAAAATCGATTGTTTCACGGTACTCAACCTTCTTCTCCTTTAAAACACTCACGAAAACCTTCTGCGATCAAAATGACTACACTATAACGTGATAACAAAATCAGGCAGCATCCAAAATGTGACATCAGTACGAACAAAATCGATACGTCACAACAAAAACAGGCGGCACCCAAAATATGACGTCAGTACAAACTAAATCCATCGTTTCACGGTACTCAACCTTCTTCTACTTTAAAACACGTACGCACTTCACCAGACACCTTCTGCAATCAAAATGACTACACTATAACGTCATAACAAAACAGGTGACGCCCAAAATCTGACTTCAGTACCTTTCAAATGACTCCATGAACAAAAACTACCAGCAAGAATAACATCCACTGCCAAAAAATCTTGCAGCGGCTGCTGGTAATATTTTGAAATAACCCTATCACGGAAGATTTGGCGAGAAGATGTCGATGCAAGCAATCCCACAAAATCTAATTTGAATCTATTGTACGTATACATTATCCCCGGTCCACCTAACACCAACAAATGTAGGAAATAGCTATTTTGGCTCATTACCCATTCGACCCATAAAACATAGCTTAGTTGGTGTTAGGGCGCGAAAAGGCCCATTTTGGAGCGGTTGGTTGGTATAGAAGACTGCCTGAAAGGCCGATTTTTAGGCCTAAGAGATGTTCTAATACATCTAAGGTTTTTAGTATTGCCCATTCTACAGGCTGTTGAGGGAAAAAGTCAATTCATGATTTGTGGCAATTTTATACTAATTCCTACATCAATCTGGTTGTACGGAAATATTCATTTTTCACGCCAAAATTGTAATGGCCTTTCTGACACGCCAATACATGCCATCACTCTGCCATCTTTTGCAGTTCATGTTGGACAAAGCGCGGTGTCGTCCTATCATCTGTGAGACTTGTATGCGGAAGAGCGATCTTCCACAGTTCTTCTCTGCCATGTGATGCAGAATTCATTAGATTCACGCTGTTCATAACGCTCAACGCTTCCATTTGGTGCTCTCTTTTTCCCGCGATCGCGTTATTGCCCAGCTTTGAAGACCGTGTTGTACATCTTCTTGCAACACGCAATCCGGTGCTTCCTTTCACGATCGCGAATCGCTTCCATTTGGTGCTCTCTTTTTCCTGCGATCGCATTATTGCCCAGCTTTGAAGACCGTGTTGTACATCTTCTTGCAACACGCGATCCGGTGCTTCCTTTCACGATCGCAAATTGCATCTACAATAAGGGACAGTGACATGCGTTTCAAAGAAAATGTTTCCGCTGCCACCGTCGTCTGCGCCACCACGGGATACCCCTGTCTGGATGGATTTGTAGGTGAGTTCTTTGTTTGAAGTGTGAAAATCACACATTTCTCTTGATCTTTGATGATGAGTATCTGATACTAATTTTGGCTGTTGAGTAGGTTCATCAAGCTGTCATTGAGGCTCATGAAACAGAGAGTAGTTGCACCAATCATGAGGAAACGGAACAAGTTGATGTAGGCCCTATTGTTGTTCAGAAAGTTATGTAGGTAAGTCAATGTCCTTTTGTAAATGTGTTATCTAACGGTTCAGGAT
The DNA here is from genome assembly GCA_013187285.1 of Cyclotella cryptica. Lineage (NCBI taxonomy): Eukaryota > Bacillariophyta > Thalassiosirophyceae > Thalassiosirales > Thalassiosiraceae > Cyclotella > Cyclotella cryptica. Next base: position 165,775 of record JABMIG010000068.1, read on the forward strand.
TTCTATAGTCAGTTATGCTGGCGCAGGTGTTAGCATTGATGCTGGAAATTCATTAGTGGAACTCATCAAACCGACATGCAAGGCGACCTGGCGCCCATGATGTGATGCAGACCTGGGTGGTTTTGGCAGGTTATTTGATTTGGCAGCTGCTGCTGGGTACAAAGTGGAAGATACCATAATAATTGGTGCAACAGATGGAGTGGGCACAAAGCTCCGCATTGCCAGATGACTATCCTATCTTAAAGGGGCACCAGATGGAAGCAACCCATCAGAAGTGAACACAGGTTTGTCTAAGAAAAGGAAAGCAAGTAGTAAGGATACAAGTACGTAGTTTTTTGTTAAATTAAGAGAGAACACCAAGAATTGGCCGAAAATGCTAGTTAATTGCTCATACTAATTTATGCATACGAAGTTATGTGTTAAACAACTAGTAGTTTGTGTGGGAAAAATACGAACACAGTTTTGTCGCCGTTTTTTTAAGACCAACGAATACATGAAATAGCGATTTTTTGGGCCAAAGCCAAGGTGTTCTTGGGGGAAGCACAAATGAGCCATAATCATCATTTGAGAGTAAAACATCATTACCCCCCCTTAGAAACACTTCTGAACTCGATGTCTGACAACTTGGCGGGCGATTTGGACACCTCCCCATATCTTTTTTTCATTTTCAAAATTACAGTGAGCAGGGTCACCATAAATATTTTGGACCGGGGTTATATAGCTGACTTCAACGGAAGAAAAGAAAGAGTATGTAAAGCAATTCAAATATATATCCGTTAAAACTCTCAACGATTCAGTCCAGTATGACCTCTCGGAAAGAAGCGATCCTTGCTTCCGAACTCAATTGAATATTTTTGAACATTTTTGAACACTTTTGAACATTTTTGAACATTTTTGAACTGTTCAAAAATGTTCAAATATTAGCGTCAGTATTTAGACAACGTGGTATTGAACATTTTTGAACATGTTCAAAATGTTCAAAAACGTTCAAAACGTTCAAAAATGTTCAATAATGTTCAATAATGTTCAAAAATATTCAAGAGGACATTGGCTTCAATTCATTGTCGCCGCCAATTAAGGTCGCTCTTAAAACATTTAACGCACGTATTCACTCGTTTGAATGCACTTCTTTCTTGCAACGCTCGCCGATTTTCGATTACATATTCATTCCTAAGAAAGACGAAAAATTTGAAAGTATACTTTCACTTACATAACAGCCCACTACTGTACTCTACAGTGTTCACACAATTTTCTTCTTAATACTTCCCTCATTTCACAATTTACCGGATCTTCCAGGAACTCTCAGGCTGTGTCCATTTGTTAGGCCAAAGGCTCGGGAAAATTCGATTCCTTAGGAATAGAAAATTTTTAGCAATGAGCCCTTCAAATCCTGAGGAATTCCGACTTTGACTACTTTTTGCACTTTTACAGGGAATACGCAGAACAATTCTTTGGGAACAGCCTCATTAAATTTAAAATGTGTTAAGTTGCATGAAATATGCTATGTCGGTGGCAGATTTCACGAAATATGGCGGCAAAATGCATGCAATTGTCTGTGTTGGCATCACATTTTTTCAATTATGGCTAGGTACTAATCCCTACGTAATGTCAAATCTATTGACACCAGTGGTGGGAAAGTTATGAATCCTCGGGAATTGTATACGTCCCGCGAACTTCATCAAGTACAATTCCTTGGGAAGTGTATACTGTACTTGCGGCGAACTTCAGCAAGTACAATTCTTTGGGAATTGTATACGTGCTGCGAACTTCAGCAAGTACAATTCCTCGGGAATCGTATACGTGCCGCGAACTGTACTTTTCTAGTTAACCACAACACACTTCCTAAGGAATTAAAGTCGACACTATTTCTTAGTAGTGACCAAAGGAGTCATTCTAGATCGGAATAGTGAACTGACAAGTCATTATATCTTGATGTCAAATCATCAAGGTGCTGTGCAAAAGTGATGCCAACCTAGTGATGTGAACGGAAAGGGCATTGAAACATGATGCCAAACTGTCACGATTCACTGAATACCCAGGCTCAATCTGGTAAAACCACAGTTCACGAGGAATTGGCCACCAAAAATAGCAAAAGATAGTGAGGCTGTAGGAAAATCATAAGTGACATGTTAACAGTATGGTAGTACTACTTAAGTCAAAGTTACACACCTCCATGAGTGTTGAAAAACTGAAAAACAATAACAAACAATCATATTTTTACTTACATCATAGTAGGTAGTTCCACCACATTACATATATATAAGTATATCTGCACGTCTGGGTTAAAAGTGTAGAGGAGAGAGAGTGGTTGGCAGTGAAACAAGTGCCAGTCAAGTGCTGGTCACTGGTAGTCATATATGGTACGATACACAATAAAACGCACTGCAATTTGTTTTTCAGTCACACTGTGACTATTACTTACGTCAGTGAGAAGAAGCTTATTTTTTGCGAGGATAGGCTTATTTGCGAGGATAAGCTTATTTGCAAGGATAAGCTTATTTGCGAGCTCACAAATAAGAGAATCCTCGCAGATAAGCCTATTTTTTTACGTAGGAATAGTATTCTCTCGCAAATAAGGCTATCCTTGCAGATAGCACTATTTATAGTGCTATCTGCGGAAACGAAGCTATCTGCGCAAAATAAGCTTATCTGCGAGAAATAAGCTATATACGGGATTAAAAGGACCAACGGTCATCCAGTCGCACACGGCACACAAACCGGCTCTCGCTTGTAGGTGACTCTGATACGAATGTCATGCCTCTCTCTCCCATTTTAAACATACATGTCTCCCCACTCTCCAAAGTGGGGACAAAAGTGAACGTAGATTACTACTACCTATATATTATTTAAATTCAGATACATAGACAATTTATATTTACTGCAAAGCAACTACCATAACGATGCAAAGCTACTAAATAGAAAATATAACGTCATCATAACTTCTAGAAAAATTACCATGCATCATAAAACTTGAGCCATTTTTGGATATTCCCACAGCCTCAGTCAAAGTTTGCATTCCCAGGAGTTGAAATTGCTATTTTTTTTAAATACAATTCCTAAGGAATCGAATCTTCCCGAGCTTTTGGCCTAACACATTGCGTAAATTTTTCTCCCCTTCTTCCTTTTTTCCACTGAAAAATTTCCCCATTTTATGGGGTGTATATTAAGGGTGGTCACCCCGAGAGCTGTGGGAACTGTTAACTAAACAGATAACAAGAGATACTTTAATTTAGCAGCTTTTCCAGGTTCTTTTTGGTTCCTTGTATTTCACGACTAATATTCGCTTAATTTCTCCGTCTTTCAGGAAAACTACGTTTAGTTTAGTGTATTTACAGCAAACTAGCGATAAGTTCAGCCTTTTGCAACTAAAATTATTTCAGTTCTTAGGATTGCAACTAATTTTTTTTATTTTAGCGTATTTTCACTTGGTTCAGCATAGTTTTTTTAATTTAATGTTTTACATATTTGTTCGTTTTATGTGTAGAATATGGGCCAAGGAGTTTGAAGGACTTCACGGAGTCACAAACCGTGATCTGTGTGAACTGTGTTGACTCACTGACAATTATATGTACACTGTATAATATTATATCACATGAAAGTTTGGTGTAGGGTAACATGAAAACTCAACCAACAACAACACCTATTAATGATACGATTAGCCTACAATTAGCCCTACTGCTCTTCCAATGCATTCACCCCTCATTCACCCTATAAAATGACCAATCTTGTTTGTTCGGAACCACAATAACTAATATGCAGCACTGCAGAACTGTCGTCCACATCAGTTTCTTCTTCCCTCTCCTTCTTTTCATGATGGTGTTATTAGTCGGTGACTGTCCAATCCAACGTTGCCTGACGAGCCCCATTTTTGTCTTTTAGGCATCTTCCAAGTCATCAATGATTTTTCGTAATTTCGTCACGATGCCAAGGAGTGACACTGCCTCCGAAGCCGAGGCGTGGAGCATCGCCTCCAGCACCATCATCGACACCTACTCAGAACCTTCGCACTGCTTGGCAAATTCGCCGAGAAAATCCTGAGCCGAGCACTCGGCGGCCTGGATCCCAAAGAATCCGTGTCTCCCAGCACAGCCTCCGCCGCCAACGGCAGCACGACCCGAAAATCTCGCTCGTCCAGCTCCTCCTCCAAGGCATCTGTGTCCTCCAAAACATCGTCCCAACTCTCCGGAGACTCCTGCCGCAAGGCGACCATGTCCAACGCCACCGGCAAACCCAGCGCCGTGCCCTCCTCCCGCTGTCGCCTCGGTGGCTCCTTCTTCACCCGCTCCGACGGCAACGACAGCATCAGCAGCCGATCCTCCATGTCCGTGCTAGAGCGCTGCCTCCAGTCCTCCAATTGCGGTGCCCTGCACCACCGTCGCCACCCGTAAGTCTGCCTCCACCAAGAAATCCTCCCGTCCTGACCCGTCTTGTTCCGAATCGTCCCATCCTGACCCCAACGAGCACACAAATCCCTTCGCCATCATCCCGTGCAAACCGTCCGTCAACCTGCCCTCCACCGCCAGATCCGTATGCGAAGAACCCAACGCACTCGTCGCCTACACCCACAATGACCCTCCCTCCACCACCGTGCAAAGGATTGAACTGAGCACATGCAAAGAAACCGACGACGAAGACCCCCATCTTCCCACCTCCTACCACAGCGACACACACACTACTCCTCCCGACGACACTCCGACGAATCCTACTTCCGCAGCGAAAGGCGATCATCAAGCTACTCGGACAACAATGCCTCTGGAACCATGGAGGATGCCTCCGACTCCGTCCTCGATATCGCCGAGAATGCCCTGGCCATTCATGACCATGGAGATATTACTGTCCCCTCCGTGGGATCGCGAGGGTGCGCTCGTCCGCTCGTCAGGACGGTACCTCGCCCATGCGGTCGATAACAATGCCGCCATTGTACCCTTTGACTCGATGCTCTTTTAATCGTACGATCACACCTTTGTGACATGTTCAAAACATTTGCGTTTTCTCTTCCTCTACACCTTCTTCAAGAAGAATACCGATAAAAAATCATGATATTATTCAGCACCACCAATTCCGCCAAATTCCACGCTAAATTGCTGGAGCATTTCCAAATCCTCTGCCTAACCATGCATTCCCTCCAAAAACAAGAAAATTATATCCACACCTTCTTTTGATTCAGCGACCTAGACTCGGGAATACTCTGCGCCACCGACGCCGCCAGACGAGATTTGGACATCCCCCCCTCAGTCGATTGGGTATTTCAATTCAAACCCCCCGATGATCCCACCGAATACATTTTGGGGGTGGCACGTATCTCATGCGATTCCCATCGGGTGGGACGGTCCCTCTTTTTGAATCCAGGAGAATTGTGATTTCTCAAGTGTTATCATTTGGCATCCATTCCCGTGAGTGAGTTTGAGATTCCTAAGTTGGCGGAGATACAGATTCAGATTGAGTTTCATGTGAATGAGAGTGATCGGTTTTTGAAGTATGCCAAGGATGCGTATGGGAGTTATCTTATTGCGTATGCCTCCCATACGTTTTGGGATGTGTATAATGTTCATGATTTGAATAAGAATGATGTGGTGGCGGCGTTTGGGCTTCTCTCACTCCCTTCCCTTTGTGATGGGAGCGATGATGAGGTGAGTGAGGGGAGTTCTGAGTCCAGGGATTATCAGGCAGCGGGGCAGGCTCCGAAGGAGGGGAGTAGGAGGACTTGTAGTTTGAACAAGAAGAAGAAGGAGAAGACTTGAATGAAGGCAGAGAAGACTTGGCCACATTGTCAGATTGAGATCCATCCCAAGTTGAGGAGAAAATTATATACCGAGGGATGATGAGGAGAGTTAATGATGTTTCGGGGTTGGTTAGTTGTATTCTGGCCATCTAATGATAGTATTGTCCAAAGTGCATCAAGTAATTGTTACCATCATGAATTGATGATATGCATTCCTAACCCAAACTAGAAACCACAGGCTTGTCCAGAAATTGATTTGATTTAAGCAACAATTAATTTGTAATTTACGATAGAAAATAAGTCAGCCAACTCAATGAGAAAACTGCCTCTTGTCACTCTTCTCCCTTCGACCATATGGATTGCTTGCACTAAAGGAATGACCATTAGCCATCTTGCCTGTCTTCCCCTTCCCGTTTACAACCTGACCGTTATGCCTCCTCGCCTTAGGCTCCTTGACACTAATTGCTAAGTCTACTTTCGGCGGTGCAGTAAACCCAAACGCCCGCCCCACTGCGGCCAAATCCAATGTGTGTACATCAAAAATATCTCTCAACGAACGGCTCGCATATGAGAGTAAATATGACCTGTAGGCATCTCTCACAGAGCAATTCGAGTAATAATTCTTCTCAATGAGCCTCTACAACTGTGACTGGATATTGGCCAACTTGTTTGTTGGGAACTCATAATCATTCAAAGTTACCTTCGCAGCCTTGAGATACCTCAAAATCCCGTCTCCTCCGAGTCAAGAAGAGTAATGCCCGTCCAGTGCCTTTGTCTCCTTGAGCAGCACGACCAACTCAATAAATGTATTCCTTTGGATCATCAGGAGGATCAAATTGAATAATCCAATCGACTGAGGGGTTGTCTAGTCCACGTGCAGCAACATCAGTATGAAAAAGTGGCCAGTGCAAGAGAGGCATACCGCACCAAAACTAGCACATTTTCTGGCCAAGCGCAAGAGTATTCCTCTGATATGGTCGAACAGATTGCTTCTCGATGGCTAAGTCAATTGGATTATGGGATACAGCGTGCACGTAGTATTGGTACTCACAATGTTGATGTCAATGATATGATCGCGGAATAGTGCCGACATATACATCTTTCACGGTGATGAATTGAGCAACAACAGGAGAAATAGACGACAAAGGCCAACCTTTCGTGAATGCAACAGAAATGATCATGAACAATTTCCCGATATTTGTAAAAGGCGTTGTATGTATGATGAAAACTGTTCATGATCCACGAGATGCTGAACAAATTTATAGCAACGTTAGGTCATCTGGATTGCACGATGCCGAGCTTGGGATGTACACTCTCTCTTCGAGGTAAGTCAAGTTTCATGATCATGATCAAAGCCACTTTTTTACTTGCCAATCCTATGCATTGTTTATTGACAGTTTGAAGGGACAAAATGTTGATATGGGATGCATGATGGCCTTTACTCCGTAAGTTGTTCTTGCTTTTTTGTGCGTATTGTTTTATTTGTTTGTAATGATTAACTGCGAGCAATGTACCTTCATATTGTTGGCATGTGTTTGTGTGGAATAGGAGGGATGACGGCACCTGTTGTGGTGGGAAGGACGAACATGTCAAATTGAGTGGTTGAGACTGCGATAGACTATCATGGAGCAACTATGGAGCAGTGCGTTCTGCCTTATGGTACTTTACCCGGTACAATCTTTTGTCACAGTCAGAGTTAGCTGTTCTTTCACTCATGGTCGATTTTTCCCAAGGAGATTTCACGCTCGTGCCTCACAAGTCGATCCTTTCAACTTCAAAGATTGCATTGACTACATAATGAGACTTTAAACTGCAAATTGGCTGTCAAACTACTAAGACGATTTGCAGCTGTGGGGTGTAAAACAGAGTGTGTAAAAAAATACACACTGAAAATTATCAGTGTGTAAAATATATACCTCCTCGGCAATTCATGTGCAGCAGTCAGATGCAAGTAGTTAGCCTTTTTAACTCTATCATTATTTCTTTAACTCTATTTTAATTATGCCCTTCCTGCTTTTTCCTCTCTATTATTTCTCCCAGCCCGGCCCCATCTCCCATCATCATCCTCCGTCCTTCTACACGATCGACCATTATCCTGCCTCGTCATCTATATATAAATAATCATCCTACATTGTTGTTTTCACATCAACATTATTGTCTCATTCGCATTGTCAGCACTGCAGATTTCTTTCTTTAGAGAGAGGTGTCTTTAATCACTTCATTGGTGTGTCTCCTTCCTTCTTTGCGCATCCTTGTTATTTCACAATCAACCTAGCTGAGGAAATCAAGACGAACTTGTTTGATTAGTCCATCCTTTAGTCGATCCATCATTGTTCCATCTGGCTATTCAATATTTAAGAGATATGAGGAATTTTGGATGTTCGTCATGGATATCTTAGGAATGGGATTAAAACAATTAGTCAGAAAGATAATTTAAACTAACATTATTACATGATGTATGCATCGTCCTTGCTAGATTTGCCTTTACAATTCAACAGCAAAATCTACTCTCCTCACGTACTCATCAGCCTCCACAAAAAACTTCTTCACCGCCACGCCATGACCATCATAAGGGATCAAAACATCATTGACATCCACCATAATGAGCCCAATTTTTCCTGGCAAAATACTGGAGGACAATTGAATCTGCCTTCGTGTCTTGGGTTGGATGCAAAAAATTCGAACATTGCGCTTCAGCGAATTGAAAAAGGTGGCCACAATACCATCACCGCCTTCTCTTCCCCAGCAGCAGTCATCGCCACATCTCATTTCATCCTCATCTCGATCTCCAATTCTTCTTCTAAATCTTCTCCGCAAACCAACGACAAAACAGCCATTCCACATCCAATGTGCAGGATCAACCACTCCAATACCATTTGCACATCTCCTCCACCGTATCCTCTTCTTCCACCAACGTACGCAACGTCCCCATGTGCACGTGCGGCCCCACCGTCGCATGTTCATAAAGCACGGCCACGTCGGTCGGTCCAAAGTTGGACACACCAATCGATTCCAATATGTCACGATGGTACACCTTGAGGGCGCAATACGGTCATTTTCATGCCCTCTTATCCTCGAGGGGGAATCGATGAGGAGAGAGCACCAACACAAATTGAAGATTTGGTGGAAATGGACGATTTGAAATGCACCGACGCACAAAATGCACACCAACACAACTTGAAGATTTGGTGGAAATGGATGATTCAATACGCACCAACGCACAAAATGCAATGAAGTGCGATGAACAAGCAATAAACATAGAGTAGAAGATCGACGATTCCAAGTCCAAGATCATCGATCGTGTGTGGAGAGCCAATCCTGCGGTTACACGTGGAAAAACTATATTTTACACCCTGGAATACTCGGGGTGTATATTTTTAAACACTGGGTGTAAAAAGGAGCGATTTACACACCGGTGTAAAAATTTGCCTCCAGGGTGTAAAAATATTTGCCTCCTGAACTTTTACCTCCTCGGCGTGCACGTCGATTTTTTCTGATTGAGTGTGTAAATCGAGACTCCGACCAAAATATTTTTTACACACTCTGTTTTACACCCCACGGCTGCAAATCGTCTAAAACGGCACTTAATAGATCCTGAAAACTAAAATAGATGGATTTTCTGTCCATCGAACTAAGAATATGCAAATTTTTATACTGCAAACTACGAAAACTCGTTTTTTGATCCTCTAAACTAGGCGGAGCAATTTTTTAATCCTATAATTTATCCCGAAGCATTTCATTCTACTCTTAATTACTCCGATGCAACTTTTCAATCCATTGAACACAAAATATATCCAATACCACTTATTTTCGTCCATTCCCGCAGCTCCTAGGGCTGCAAACGGTCTAAGGTCATGCCCAGGTTACTTTTAATATAATATATATGTCTGTGGTTGGCTACCGGAGGGGCACACTGCTGAGTAAGGAATGACTCTTCTTCGAGATGGGTTGTCGTCATGCCAAAGATTAGCAGCCTTCTCACTATGTTTACTTTGCTAAGCCCTCCTATCAGGGAAAGGATATGACTAGGTCTTTTTGTCGTAGGACCCTAGAGACCCCCGTCCTTCCGCATTATCTTACGTTATCACGTCCCCTGTCCCTGGTTTCGAATTAAGTATAGTACCACCTGACCCGTCTCCCACATAATTGGCCAATTATTTCCAGGGGACGCAACACCCAAAGGCACTAAGCGAGCAATCTCAGACAATATTATACGATCCATACGCCCATATTATAAGTACCATTATATAGAAATAATCATTAGACTTCATGCAGGAAAACCTTCCGAAATGTCTCTCGAGAGAGGGGACGGAACCGTCTTGGATCATTCTATGAAGTGTTGTCGAGCTAGAAACAAATGCAGCGATCACATATTAGAATCTTTTCATGTTCGGTAACAACTCATTTTTCCAGACTCCAGTCTCAAATCTTCCTTCTTCGTTGAGGAAAGCGAATTCCTTCTTGTCAAAGTGATAAGTCTCGATCATCATAATCAAAATACAACCCACGCCTCTAACCCACAATGATGTACTCTATCCAAGAAAAGTCACTACTAAAACTCCGTAACAAAACTCCCACCAAACTCGCATCCATGAAGAATCCGCTCGGGCTCTTCAAACGGGGGAAAGCGATGGTTCACAAGGATTTGGCGACTTCCAACATTAAAGTAGAGGAGTCTCATATGAAATTGCCTCACACTCGTAACCCTTCTATGTCGGATGCTGACGAGGAAAGCTTACTCGTCGACAAATATGGCTTCGTCTTTGAACGTGATACAGAAAGCAGCACTATGTCTTCAGTAACAGTCGAGGAAGATAAGGTTGGATCAGCAAGTGAGCGAGATTTGACGCCGTCCAGTTACACGCCATCTGCGATACAAGATACGGCGCTGGATGTGGGTAATGGTCAACCAAGAGGGTGGGCAGCCATGGTGGGATTAGATGAAATCATGCATAAGAATGAAGGTGTATACAACGACCTAGTTGCTCTGTCTCAAGCAGATCCTGATGACAATCAAGATTTCCTTCTAGGCGATGTCTTCAAAACCGAATGGGAAGACATCGAACGTGACCTGAAGAGAACATTTCCCTCTCATTGTATGTTTCGCGAAGATAGGGAAAAGGGGGAAACATCCAGTGAAACAGACGGCAAGCAAGCACTAAGACGTATTTTGAGAGCATACAGTATGTACGACAGGGAGATTGGATACTGCCAGGGTATGAACTTCATAGCTGGAACACTACTGATGTTCTTGACCGAGATTGAAGCGTTTTGGCTTTTCGTTAGTAAGTTTGCTCACTTATGAATTTTCCGTTGCGCTGTCGAACTATAATTTATATGTACTGTCGTGGTTGTTAATTAGCTGTCATGAATGAAGAGCCTTATAATCTCCGGGAGGTCTTCAGCAGAGATATGGCTGGTACTCACGAAACACTTTATATTGCAGATAAGTTGGTGAATTGCTTCTTGCCTGAGCTCTACCAACACCTTGAAGATGAGCAGGTCAACACGAGCATGTTCACTACCCAATGGCTGTAAGTTGTTGAACAATTTCGTTCGCGTGCCTGACAGCCTCTTCACAATACTAATCCGATGTTGACATTTCATGGTCGCTTTTCAGTATGACAATTTATACCTCAACCTTCCCATTGGAGCTCGTGGCCATAGTCTGGGATTCTTTTCTAGTAGAAGGATGGAAGATTATCTACAAGACACTAATTGCCCTACTTAAACATGCCCAATATGACCGTGATTTGTTGAATTGCAACATGGAGCAAATCTTGACTCATCTCAGGAATTTTCAATCGAAAGTCGATGCCCAGCAGATTACGTCAGTTGCCAATACAATCCCATTGAAGCAGCGCCACATCCAGAGATACGCTTTAGAGTTCAGAAAGTTCAAAGAACGTGGCGAGATTGAAGTCCACGAAGTCTTTCATCGTTCCAACTCAAATAACTCATCTAGTGCATCACCAATCAGTATGAACTTACCTAATATTGGCAAAGCCTATCGTTTCATCATGAAGTTGAAACACGCAGAGAGGGACATTTGTGTACAAGACATGTCTCCTAAGTTAGTTCCAGTTGTTGGCTCAGGCAAGTTCGTAGTGCTTCTGAGAGATGCTTTGTCTCTAGAGGAGTGTGGGTCTTTGCTCAAGCGAGTGAAAGGCGAACAATTCCAGGATGTTCTTATTCGTCAACAACGAAATGATGCAGCGGCGGACTTTATTAAGTTCAAACGAGCCAGCCTTGATGATCAGGATCTCGCTGCGGTTTTGTTCGATCGAATTGTAATCGCATTGAGGGCGAAGCCAGATCTATGGAAAAAATTCTCTGGGGCATCGTGGATGGACGAGACAGTTGAATCTCCCTTTGGCGTTGCTCGCCTCAATCATCGCTTTCAGTGTCTCAAATTTGGAGTCGGAGACTTCACTCCTCCTCATTCTGATAGTCGCTACAGCAGTGGGGATGAAAAGTCACATGTCACCATGCATGTTTACTTGAATGACAATTTCGAAGGTGGTATTACGGGGGATTTTGTTTTGTGAGCTCCCCTGAGAAATTAAGGGTATCATTTAGTGGAACCGGCAGTAACAGTAAGCGATTTGCGGATGTCAAGGCCAAAGCTGGAGACATCCTATGAACATATTCAATTTTCGTTCCACACCACGTTCCACAGGGTCATACCTACTAAGTGTCGAAAATGGACATAGTATGAACAAGCAATACTTCGAGTTTGAAAGGTCTAACAAAAAGTGAAAATCACCATGACACGATTTTTTTTGCCAAGTCATAACAACATTAGACGACTACTGTAAAAACTAAAACATAATATCTACTAGTAAGTTAGTGCCAATTAACTTAATGAAGGCAACTTATCATCCTAAATAAAAACTAACACTTTATTTAAATCAGAATGTCGTGAACAAGCCCAAATAGTCCAGCGACACTTAAAGTGGAGCAGACAGAGCTGGGGTGGAATGGCTATAATTTGATATTTCAGTCAGTGTTGTACAAATAAAAATCTTGTCTAAGAAACTTACCCATACCCATACCATTTCACTCCTTCATATGGAAAATAGTTCTGCATGGCACGGGGATTGCTTTTAGTCAGTAGGTTGGGTTCTGTGGGGACAGAAAGAGTGTGGGGTGACGGATCACCAAAAGATGAGGTGAAATGTTATATAAAAATGTGCACATCAAAGCATACGACAGCTGCAGATTTAGCATTCTCCCATTACATGGACCCATTAAGAAAGGAATTCAAGTCAGGGAAAGGTGAGGTGGGACTGTAGGAAGGGACAGGAACCCTGGACTGTGGGTGTGGGATGATAGAAGAAAGAGCTGACCAATATTGAACTAAACAATGTGTTTTTCCAGAACAAGAAATAGCTGCATGTTTGCATCCCCCCAGGGCAATTCAACTTGGCACATTGCATGGGGTTGGAGGAGTTTTCTCTGGTTTCTGAAGGCAAATAGTACGTGTAGTGGCTGAAAATGCGAGCAGGCAAGTGGAAAGTGAATAATGAACAAAGTACAATTCAAAAAATTGCCAATAATTCAACCACCTCTTTTGCAACAGAAACGTGCTTCAGCCGCATCAGATTCTGCCTCAGGCCCTGTCCTTGAATGATGATCAATATGATCTGTGTGGATTGTCTGCACAACATTGGTGGTGAAGATGAGAGGCAAGAAACTTCTCATCTAATGCATTCTCACCTAGAGTGAGCTAGCAAGAGATGGCAGAGTGGCACATGGTACTGCTCTGCAAGCAAAGTACACTGTGTGGCTGTCTGTGTTGCTGGGTGGTCACTGCAGGTTGAGAGATGGAAGGACACTCATGGCTGATTGGGGGTTTGGAAGGGGGTCAGGAGAGGCTGGATTCTATCAGTTATCAGGAAGAACTGATCTGCAGAGAGGTCTGCAGAAATTCCTCTGCAAAGGCCAACTATGATACTACTAGTGGCAGTTGTTGTGTTTGTTGTTGTTATTGTGGCTGATGTAGGCTCTGCTTCAGTGTTTGTCGTGAATGTGATAAATTGATTTTTATGGTGTTGTGGTATCATCCTGTTGTGGTTCTTATTTAGACTGTATAACCAAAATACTGTGAAACTGGTCTTTTGACATGAAGAGTTGTTTGTAAAAATGGCATTTGATATTTTTGAGAATGAGAAAAATGTATCATATGCATACACATACTAGTTCCATCCACAACACAACTTTGACTTAGCCCGCACATCTATACTTTGAATTGCTAATAACTCTGCAAACAGCTACATTTAGCATAAAACAACTACATCAATGGAAAGTGCCCCAAAAGAGTTTTTCCTTCCTATATAAAAGTGTTAATGACAAAAAAGGCGTGAAATCTAATTTCACTGAATTTTGGTTATACAGCCTTGTTATTATTAATTTGTGCTCTATATTTTATGTTGTATGGTATAGTGCCATACTATAATTTATTATTATATGTCGGTCAAATTAGAATATTAGGTAACCTTACCTACCATACGTATACCTCTCTAGGGAAATTGGCATGGCATGTTGATGTTGGGAAGAGTTCTGATGACTCGGCCCATAAAGCTTGTGGAATTTTTGGTGATGGACAGACGGCTCCATCTTATTCAGTTAGCCTATTTTTGTGGAGATTTCCACGCTACGAACCTACAATTGTGTAAGAAAAACTATAAGATTATCATCGTAGAGGACTATGGTATTAGCTAGTCATAGGTGAGTAGTATGAGGAAATCACGAGTTAAAAATTAATTCTCATGTTGTGGAATTTTCGGAGTAATATGATGATAATCATGTGACTAAATTTTTATAGGCTTATATCACCGTTGAACTATTTATAAGATAGCATAATATTGGTGGTCCAATTTTGCAATGCCTCGTGACCTATTGTTGTAAGCCTCATGACCTATTGCCATGAGTGCCACTTGAGATGCTACTGTTCACTTTACAGAGGACTGGCATGTGTAGCACATCCTTGCAGTGGGAAGATTGAGTGGGACTGGCCAGCAGCAAAGTGGGCATACCAGGTGGGTGTGGTGTGGTGAGATAAATGAATTGCATGGTATGGTTATGGATGGCAGGATGATGCTTGGTGAAATACTTGCACCTGTTGGTTGCTACTGCCTGCCAATAGGTGCAGAATTTTTTTGGCTCATCAGCAGAGCCAACGAATTTCATGTCCATGGCTTTGGTACATCTGAGCTGAATAGTGTTGGTGACAACCTCAAGTGCCCTTGAATTATCAAATTGGATAGGAGTAGGTGGTTGAAATTGACAAGTGGAATAGCTTCTCATGAGTTGATGTAAAGAGCCCCCAGCTTGGCTCCTGCAATGGAGGACGTGACAACTTTGATGATCTGAGAGATGGATGAAACAGATCCATTGTTCAAAGGAAAAATGTTATCTTGAGAGAAGAAGAAATGGCCATCGGTACAGCTACGCGCTTTGACTTTGGATAGATAGATAGGATGCATCACTTTAACTATATGCATCTAGTACTATGATACTCAACCAATATGCAATGATCCATTGTTCAAAGGAAAAATGTCCTCTGAAGATATGGCTGCCAGCACAGCTTGGTGCTTTGGTTCTGGATAGGTAGGATGTATCACTATGCACAGCTTGTACTGTATTGCTTAACCAATATGTGACCAACACATCTGGATGGGATGCGGCATAGTCAAGGAAATTATGGTCTGGGCTGGGTTGGCCTGTTGAGAATCAAGTGACCCAAGTGCAGCAAGCATGGTGCAGTAGACCATGTGGGCATGATCAAAAAAACACCGATCACTTCTTGAACAAAAGTTTTCTCTGTTTTGCTCAAGGTTGGGGAAGTGTTGGCCATGTCAGCATACGAGCTGTGAGTAGGGGCTCTGTGTGGATATGGTTGATTCTGCCATTATTTGGGGGGTGCAGTGTGGTGAAACCAATGTATACCCTTATTGCAGTAGCCCAACATGGAGATGTTCACCTGTCGCTGGGCATATTCCCAAGCAATAGTGAGGACAAGGTATCTCATGCTATCCCACTCATGGGATGTTTGATAGTGCAGGCTTTGTGTTTGCACCAGGTGATACACATGTTCTTTACCAACCTATTAGACGCCAAAATTGTCATCACAGAGGGTAAAGAAAATAGGTTTCAAGTCATGCTTCTGGTAGCCAGTGGTAGTTGCGCTTTGATGGTACCCTTTATCAACTAGCCATGTTTTGGGCAGATGCTATGCACTGATGCCAGTTTGTGGCAATCCATACATGCCATTCTTGAATATCATGCAGGAACTTGAGCACATGCTTGAGTTCATTTGTGAGTATTTGCCCATTTCAGGGGTAGAGTGGGATTGTTGCAGATTGCCATGCTCAATTCCATCCAGAGTTGGAGAGGATAGGTGATCAGTCGAAGGAAAAATTCAATAAATTGTCAAGAACAAAAGCCCCAACTGGGGAACCCAACATTCCTCCCACTGTCCAGGAAGCAAAGGCGATAAGGTTGCTTATTATTAAAAAGACAGAGGGAGCCACTGAATTGGAAAAAAGAAGGCTTTGCTGCAGAAGATGCGGACAAGGTGAGGAAAACAAACAAAGGTGGAGAGATCAGTGACGGGAGTGTTGCAAGTAATTCACCGGGAGGTAAAGTAAGTTATTAATCTTTTGTCACTTGTTCTGGAACAATTACTTTTTGTGCTGTACTTTCCTCGCCCACTTGTCGAGTGTCACTCCCATCACAAATCCCAGGGGATGACATCATAGGCAAGGCATGCAAGAAGACAAGGATCCATCATTCTCCCAAGTCATGTTGATGATTTCAAATCAACAACAAGAAGAATGTAGGCAGCAGAGGCAGGAAAGAACTTCATGAGGTGATGAGACAACAGTCTCAAATTGTGACAACAATAGTGCTGGCATGATTGCAGGTAACACGCCTATTCCTTCTGCTCCCCTAAGTCTTCCTCCATTTGTTTAAATAGCAGTGATGAACATGGACACAGGCAGGAAGTAGGACAAGATGGGAGAGGAGCAGGAAAGACAGAAGAACATGGGAGAGGAGAAGGACAAACTGGAGAGAGTGAAGGAGAGGCGGACAGAGAGGAGGACAATTAACAACGGAGGTTTATATTTATTCCATGGGAGAATATCACATGATGTTTAAGAAGAAGTTACTTTGTCTATTCTGAAGTATTATTATGATTAGCATTAATGATAATGATTTGTGTCAATGATATAATTGACAATTGATGTAGAGACATGAATAATGTTCTATTTCACAAATAGCAACACAAATTGTCCAACTTGTATCATTTAGTTATGGTGCTTGAACACACTATATGTTGGTCTCAACATCTAAATGCAACATGAATACGGATTGAATCCAGTTGATATATTGAACAGCAACAAGAAACTTGTTGCAATCCTTTTCCGTTCTCCATACTCTTTGTATGGCAATGTATCCTCATGATTGGACAGTTCAAATACCCCATTTGGCCAATTGTCACATGAATGATGCTTCTTGACTCTTCTCAATATCTGCCAAGTGATCATCAAAAGTCGACTTGTCTGCACCAGCAGTCAAATCATCTCATGACGACTTGATAAAAAAGGGAATGTTGATTGTGCAAAAACGAAAAATCTATAACCAACAAAACCTTGTTCCAATTTATTGTATAAATTTCCCAAATCAGCAATGGTACTATCCATCCGTTGTTCCCTGTACATCAGGAATGCCTCTCAATCATTGCACAATTTACCTTGAGTTTCTACTCAGAAGGGATGACAATGTTGGCAATGGGGTCCCGTTTCAATGCCTTTATCACAATTCTGTGTGCAATTTGAATGTATTTAGAGACAGCAGAGCAAGTGACACCAAAAAGCAACTGTAATACCATCAATGGTCCATGCATATATGACCATGAAATATTCAAACGGAGACAGTCTGCTGGCTTCATGAGTGAGGTTGCCCAGCAGAGCTCTTTTTGCGCAGTATGAAGCCATTCATATCAACAAAAGGCATATACTCTTAGTAGACTGGAGAAAACTCCAGAAGGAGGTAGTTGGAAGCTTCCAATGTGAAGCCGGTAAGTGTGATCATGGCTTGATTTTTTGCAGTCGAAACGCTTTGTGCTACTGACTGTTCTTCGCAGCTGTCAGAGAAGCTCAAATGATACGTCGATGACAATGCCTGCGATGATGGAAATTCAAGGCCTGTCAATGCACCTGCCTGTACAGCGAACAACAGGCCTTCACTTGGAATATGAATGCACCTCAAACAGGAGGAATGCTGCAACTTGAAGCTTGGTGTCAAGTGGATAGGGGCATGCTGGGAAGAATCGTCAATGTATTGAGGGAATATTCAATCACGTTGAATGGCATGGCAATGTTTATTTTGTATGATGGGTTTCTGTGGTGAATCATCTTGAGATGAATAGGACTTTAGGATAAAAAAGTTCTGTCCCATGGAACTACCTCACGAGGCAGTTTCAAGGGACACAACATAGGACACTACTTAGAAAAAGGTACATCGAGTTAAGGCTGACTCTAGGCTTAAAACTTTTTTGTCTCCAGGGAATAGAGAAATAGTACGTAGGGACTTAGGAAATATTTAGAAGCATCCAGGAAGATCCAGCAAATTGTGTAAGACAGAAGTATTGAAAAGAAAATTGTGTGAACACAGTAGAGTATTGTAGTAGGTTATTATCTAAACAAAAGTAAACTTACAAAATTTTTCGTCTTACTTAGAAATGGATATAAAATAGAAAATTGGTAAGCGTGGCAAGAAAGATGTTTATCAAAGAGTATGAATACCTACGTGAAATGTTTTTAGAGCAACTTTAATTGGCGATGACCATGATTTGAAGCCTATGTCTTCTGGAACATTTTTTACTTTTTTAACTTTTTTAACTTTTTTAACTTTTTTAACTTTTTGAACATGTGCAAAAATGTTCAAAAATGTTCAATACCACATAGTCAAAGTACAAACCATTATATTTGAAAAGTTCAAAAACGTTCAAATAGGTTTCTAAAGTGTTCAAATATTTTAAAAAATATTCAATCGAGTTTGGCAGCAATGATCGATTCTTTCCTAGAGTGAGCATACTGGACTGCATCATTGATAGTTTTAATGGATGATTATTGATACGCTCAACATTCTCTTAGTATTCTTTCATTGAAATCAGCAAAATAATCTATATGTACAATAGATTTAAATTTGATTTTGTAGGATTACTTTCATCGATATCTTCTCACCAAATGTTCCATTGAAGGATTATTTCTCATTCTTACTTCCTTCGTTCCAAAATTTGCTGGATCTTCCAGTCAGATAACTCTACACAAAATCTATTGCAAATGAACCTACAACCATAGAAAGACGCTATACATAAAAATGCCAAGAAAGCACGACCCCAAGATAGATTCAGGCCCAACCTTACAGTCACCTCTACAGATACCCGAAGTTCGATATTTTGTGTAGTTTGGGTATGTGTACATGAATCTCTGCCCTTGCAACCAGGAAGTTCACCCGAAATAGAGGGGTAACTTTCAGGTAACATGTTATGAGCGCAAGATCCACCAGAAAATGACTTTCATTCTCGGGTGAAATCAGAGCTCACCCAAAATCAATTGAATTTTTGGGTACCTGTGCCTATCATATTTCGTTACTGTCAGGACAGTACACCCATGGATTACAACACATTTTACATGTTGCTGTCACAGCATCACGCGACATTGTGAGTCGTCGTCCAACCTTTTTCAATCTTTTCATTTTCACTTTTTTTACAAGGAAATTGTGCAACAACCACAGCTTCATTACAAGTGCTGCCAAGGGTTGTCCTGGCTACTGTGGAATTGCTTACATCCAAATAACTCAGGCGGGCATTGCTCAGACGACAAAGGCAGTCGTTTGGGTCTGCAATGCTACCACACCATCTGTTCAGAATCACCACACTCTGGACATCTACCGTTTGGCCTATATCAACATACCACCAAGCATTTGCCTCTGTTGTTGAGGTGTGAGAAAAGGTGTCATTCCTTCCATCAACTGCTGCAGTTGCAGCAAACTTTGGTAGGTTCGAGAGTGTCGTCGATTGACTAGCAACCTTTCCGAGGGCCACGTTTGCACCAAAAGAAATTGCCTGAAATTCAAACATTTGGATAGGGGATGTTCCCGTTGTCTCCAGCTTGATCCTTCTTGCAGAGCAAGACAATGGCAGAGGTGACTGTGTTGGTGAATTTGATGGAGACTTGGTTGGAGACGTCGTAGGTGATTTGGATGGTGACTTGGTCGGTGATTTTGATGGAGACTTGATTGGAGACGTCGTAGGTGATTTTGATGGAGACTTGGTGGGTGGCTTGGTTGGAGACTTGGAAGGGGACTTTGATGGAGAAACTGTGGGTGCCTGGCTCGGGCTTTTGGATGGAGACTTCGTGGGAGATTTACTGGGGCTTTTGGAGGGTGATGGAGTGATGATGGCACAAGGAAACTGTGCAACAACCACAGCTTCATTACAGGTGTTGCCAAGGGATGTCCTGGCTACTGTGGAATTGCTTGCATCCAAGTAACTCAGGCGGGCATTGCTCAGACGACAAAGGCAGCCAGTTGGATCCGCTATGCCACCACACCACCTGTTCACAATTACAACACTCTGGACATCTACTGTTTGGCCCAAATCAACATACCACCAGGCATTTGCCTCACTAATGGAAGTGTGAGAGAAGGTGTCATTCCTCCCGTCAACTGCTGAAATTGCTGCAAACTTAGAATTGTCCGAGAATGTTGATGATTGGACAGCAACCTTTCCTAGAGCCAAGTTTGCACCAAACGAAAATGCTTGGAATTCAAACATTTGGATAGGAGATATTCCAGTTGATTCCAACTTAATCCTTCTTGCAGAGCAAGTCAATGGCAGAGGCGATTGCGTTGGTGAGGCGGATGGAGACTTCGTTGGAGACTTAGTTGGTGACTTCGATGGAAACTTGGTAGGAGATTTTGTGGGAGACCTAGTTGGAGACTTCGTTGGTGACTTCGAAGGAGACTTTGATGGAGACTTGGTGGGAAATTTGGTAGGGCTTCTCGATGGTGCTTTGGATGGAGTCTTGGTGGGAGATTTCGATGGAGCTTTCGATGGAGACTTCGTAGGAGTTTTTGATGGAGACTTGGTGGGAGATTTGGTTGGAGACTTCATTGGAGACTTGGATGGGGATTTTGATGGAGACTTGGTTGGTGTTCGAGTGGGGCTTTTGGATGGGGACTTGGAGGGTGACTTGCTGGGGCCTTTGGATGGAGACTTCGTGGGGGATTTGCTGGGGCTGTGGGAGGGTGATGGAGTGATGATGGCACAAGGAAACTGTGCAACAACCACAGCTTCATTACAGGTGTTGCCAAGGGATGTCCTGGCTACTGTGGAATTGCTTGCATCCAAGTAACTCAGGCGGGCATTGCTCAGGCGACAAAGGCAGCCAGTTGGATCCGCTATGCCACCACACCACCTGTTCACAATTACAACACTCTGGACATCTACTGTTTGGCCCAAATCAACATACCACCAGGCATTTGCCTCACTAATGGAAGTGTGAGAGAAGGTGTCATTCCTCCCGTCAACTGCTGAAATTGCTGCAAACTTAGAATTGTCCGAGAATGTTGTTGATTGGACAGCAACCTTTCCTAGAGCCAAGTTTGCACCAAACGAAAATGCTTGGAATTCAAACATTTGGATAGGAGATGTTCCAGTTGATTCCAACTTAATCCTTCTTGCAGAGCAAGTCAATGGCAGAGGCGATTGCGTTGGTGAGACGGATGGAGACTTCGTTGGAGACTTAGTTGGTGACTTCGATGGAAACTTGGTAGGAGATTTCGTGGGAGACCTAGTTGGAGACTTCGTTGGTGATTTGGATGGAGACTTCGTTGGTGACTTGGAAGGAGACTTTGATGGAGTCTTGGTGGGAAATTTAGTAGGGCTTCTCGATGGTGCTTTGGACGGAGTCTTGGTGGGAGATTTTGATGGAGCTTTGGATGGAGTCTTGGTGGGAGATTTCGATGGAGATTTCGATGGAGCTTTCGATGGAGACTTCGTAGGAGTTTTTGATGGAGACTTGGTGGGAGATTTGGTTGGAGACTTCGTTGGAGACTTGGATGGGGATTTTGATGGAGACTTGGTTGGTGTTCGAGTGGGGCTTTTGGATGGGGACTTGGAGGGTGACTTGCTGGGGCCTTTGGATGGAGACTTCGTGGGGGATTTGCTGGGGCTGTGGGAGGGTGATGGAGTGATGATGGCACAAGGAAACTGTGCAACAACCACAGCTTCATTACAGGTGTTGCCAAGGGATGTCCTGGCTACTGTGGAATTGCTTGCATCCAAGTAACTCAGGCGGGCATTGCTCAGACGACAAAGGCAGCCAGTTGGATCCGCTATGCCACCACACCACCTGTTCACAATTACAACACTCTGGACATCTACTGTTTGGCCCAAATCAACATACCACCAGGCATTTGCCTCACTAATGGAAGTGTGAGAGAAGGTGTCATTCCTCCCATCAACTGCGGAAGTTGCCTTGAACTTTGCATTGTCTGAGAAGGTTGTTGATTGAATAGCAACCTTTCCAAGTGCTATGTTTGCACCAAACGAAAATGCTTGGAATTCAAACATTTGGATAGGAGATGTTCCAGTTGATTCCAACTTAATTCTTCTCACAGTGCAAGATAATGGCAGAGGTGACTGTGATGGTGACAGTGATGGAGACTTACTTGGAGACGTGGATGGAGACTTGGTTGGAGACTTTGTTGGTAATTTGTTTGGAGATGTTGATGGTGACTTGGAGGGTGCTTTGCTTGGGGGGGTTGTGGGGGACATTGTAGGAGAATTACTTGGGCTCCTGGAAGGAGTCTTGGTGGGTGGCTTGCTGGGGCTTTTGGAAGGTGTTTTGCTGGGGCTCATAGAGGGGGGGTTTGATGGGGACACACTGGGACTTGCTGAAGGAGAGGTACTGGGTGAAAATGATGGAGATGTGCTGGGTGAAGCTGAAGGAGTTTTCGAGGGTGACTTGCTGGGCCCTTTGGATGGAGACTTTGAAGGTGATAGGGTAGGGCTTGTTGATGGTGACAAGCTAGGAGAAACTGTTGGTGAGGTGCTGGGAGACACTGATGGGGAGGTTGATGGTGATACACTGGGACTAGAGGACGGGGATGTGGAAGGGCACACTGGGACTTGTTGAGGGAGACATGCTGGGAGATACCGATGGAGATGTACTTGGTGAAATAGAAGGAGACATCGACGGTGATACGCTCGGGCTGGTGGATGGTGATTTCGAAGGTGACAGGCTAGGGCTTGTTGATGGTGACATCGTTGGAGAAACTGTTGGTGAAGTGCTGGGAGACACTGACGGAGAGGTTGATGGAGATACACTAGGACTAGAGGAAGGGGATTTTGAAGGTGACACAGTGGGACTAGAGGACGGGGATGTGGAAGGCGACACACTCGGACTTGTCGAAGGGGACATGCTGGGAGAAACTGATGGAGATGTACTGGGTGACATGGAAGGAGACATTGACGGTGATACGCTCGGGCTGGTGGATGGCGACTTTGAAGGTGATATGCTTGGGCTTCTTGATGGTGACATGCTTGGAGAGTCTGATGGCGATCTGCTGGGAGACACTGATGGGGCAGTTGATGGAGATACACTGGGACTAGAGGAAGGGGATTTGGAAGGTGACACAGTGGGACTAGAGGACGGGGATGTGGAAGGCGACACACTGGGACTTGTCGAAGGGGACATGCTGGGAGAAACTGATGGAGATGTACTGGGTGACATGGAAGGAGACATCGACGGTGATACGCTCGGGCTGGTGGATGGCGACTTTGAAGGTGATATGCTTGGGCTTCTCGATGGTGACATGCTTGGAGAGTCTGATGGCGATGTGCTGGGAGACACTGATGGGGCAGTTGATGGAGATACACTGGGACTAGAGGATGGGGATTTGGAAGGTGACACAGTGGGACTAGAGGACGGGGATGTGGAAGGCGACACACTGGGACTTGTCGAAGGGGACATGCTGGGAGAAACTGATGGAGATGTACTGGGTGAAATAGAAGGAGACATCGACGGTGATACCTCGGGCTGGTGGATGGCGACTTTGAAGGTGATATGCTTGGGGCTTGATGGTGACATGCTTGGAGAGTCTGATGGCGATGTGCTGGGAGACACTGATGGGGCGGTGGATGGAGATACACTGGGACTAGAGGACGGGGATTTTGAAGGTGACACAGTGGGACTAGATGACGGGATGTGGGCGACACACTCGGACTTGTCGAAGGGGACATGCTGGGAGAAACTGATGGAGATGTACTGGGTGACATGGAAGGAGACATCGACGGTGATACGCTAGGGCTGGTGGATGGCGACTTTGAAGGTGATATGCTTGGGCTTCTCGATGGTGACATGCTTGGAGAGTCTGATGGCGATGTGCTGGGAGACACTGATGGAGTGGTTGACGGAGATACACTGGGACTAGAGGACGGGGATTTTGTAGGCGACACAGTGGGACTAGAGGACGGGGATGTGGAAGGCGACACACTGGGACTTGTCGAAGGGGACATGCTGGGCGAAACTGATGGAGATGTACTGGGTGACATAGAAGGAGACATCGACGGTGATACGCTTCGGGCTGGTGGATGGCGACTTTGAAGGTGATATGCTTGGGCTTCTCGATGGTGACATGGTTGGAGAGTCCGGCGATGTGCTGGGCGACACTGAAGGTGATGGTGAGGGATTATTGTTGGGGCTATTGGAGGGCGATTTTGAAGGAGATGTTGTGATATAGTAGTAAGGATAGAGGATGCGAGCTCTACTGTACTGATCAAACCCAATTTGAGTTAGAGGCAATTGATGGTCAAAAAACATCTTCGTGGTAGTATGAAGTCCTTTGTATGCCTTTAGCCACCGTTTTCGCGCGAAGGAAAATTGTGATGGGGAGGTAGCATTACTGTTGTGAACCCAAGGCTTTCGATCTCCATAAAAGTGAATGAAGCCATATGAATGGAGGGTGTCGTCATCCAGAAGAAAGAGTAGGTCTGAATCTCTTGCCAGTGGGTTTTTCCTCTTGGGTAGGGCATAGAAGTAGTGAAACAATAAGCCTTGCTCAGAAGAAGAGAAGAAAAACTTGTCAATGAATACTTATTAAGGACGATGCCAAAACAACAGCGAAGTGACTTGCCTTGCTCGAGCTGTGACCCATAAAATTCCCAATTACCAGCAAGCTTTCGCTCAGAAATCCACCCTGGGTACTCAACAGGGAGGTCAAGACTATCCCAGCCATTGTCATCATCAAAAACTCCGCGGTTTAGGATCTGTTGCATTTCCTCAAAGTCAACTTCTGAAGGCTGAATCAAGAGCCAACCTGCACGGAGAGGAGAGTCAGCACCAAGACCCTCTGCAACCAATTTGGCGTCGAGAAAAGAAGTGAACAGCTTGTCCAATTGATCAACATCCTTCACAAATGAATCAGCATCAAGTACTTGCACACGTTCATACTCAGTCAACTCAAAAGCTCTAAGCTTTGCTAGCGCAATGTCTACAAACCATGGTTCAAAGTGAGGCACATCAAGAGCATACCGAACAGGCTCAATGCGCTTGACAACAGCATTCTCTGCCTGGAGCAACGCGGGCCTCCCCCTCCCAAAAAAAAAAAAAAAAAAAAACCCCCCCCTTTGGGCACCCGAACGCCAAGAAAAACCTTTTTCTTTTCCTCCCCCGGGCCCCCCCAACTAAACAACTCTTCCCCCCGAAAAAACCCAAGTCAGATGGAATACAAACTCGATGGCTTAGACAGCAAACATCGCACCTCGTTATCATCTGACGCTCCGTACTTGGCGATAATGTCCAGAGCCTGATGCAGATTGGTTGATGCCAACATGGGGATGGCATCGTAGTCAGATTGAGCCTTGACAAACGAAAACAGGGAAAGGGCTTCCATGTCGTGAGGGTCAAGGTTGTGACAGGTCTTCGAGTTACGAGTGCATGGGCGAGTGGCTCCAGTGGTGACGGTCATGTTGCCGCAAGACGGGTATGTTAGCATTCCAACAAGACGACTTGCAGGTTTATCGACCACCGGCTCGAAGTCAGGGTTCTTGATGTAGAACTCGAGCACATATCCAACCAACCAATCAGAATGGAAACAGAAATTTTCAACAGAAGAGTACAAGTAAAACAGTTCGAAAAGGGTCATGCCGTCTTTGAAGATGCCAGCTTCCCCAATCCGGTTCTCGTCAATTTGCGCACAAACGCTTTGGTGTTCGGATGAGCCGCCACTGCAGTTGATTGGCTCGGAAAGCTGCTGGATGGCTGCCTTGTTAAGGATAGTTCCAAATCCGCCATACGGTATGTTGAAAGGGACGACATTGCTATTTCCGACGGCAACACAAAGTGGGGTAGATCACAAAATGAGCACTTCACATGAAACGAAAAAATGACACATTTTCACATCTTGTGTAGCAGATAAACTCACTCCTCACTCCCTTGAAAAACGCACCCGCCAGAAGCAAACGCAGCCCCCTTCCACTCCTTCTCCTCGTGCTGTAGAGATCTTACAACAGCAACCATATCCATGTACGTATCATCATCTACCAGAGCCAAGTAATCGGGAATCGATGTCTCCCCCCCTGCATACTGAGAATGCAGCCATCCGAACGCTCTCCCCACACGACGCTGCGCGCACACCCACCCAGCGTCATCGGTACGGTCGCGATTCCCCTCCGTAAAGCCGTAGTACTGGGCGAAGAAGGATTCCGCGCCGTTCTCATCTTGCTGGATTGTGCGATGGAACTTCCTGCACGTCTCGACGAATTCGTCGAGTTTGTTGCGAGGGGTGGAGGTGCACTCCGGTTCGTAGTCTTGGAGTTCGGAGAATCCCCAAAAGTGACGAATGGAGGTATGGCTTGCCCATGTCTTTATTTGGGCAGTGAGGTAGTCAAGGCGAGTTGTGGAACCGAAACTGATAACGTCCGTGGAAAGGGCGGCGGAGCTCGAGTCTGTTTGGGAGATGAACGACGGGGGTTCCAGGAGGAGGGCCTTGAGAGAAGTCTCGTCAATGACGAATGAGCCGAGCTTGGAAGCTGACTTGGAGGCTGATGCGATGGAGAAGGCTGTAGTGCCAAAGAGGATGGAGTGCGCGAGCTTCATCGCCCCAGTTTGTTGTTTTTGTTGATCGCTTGGGGTCCCTTGGTTTTATGGGGGGTGGAAGGGGGGGGGAGGTGATTAAAATAATATGGGAGGAAAAAAGGGGGGGATGGGGGGGGGGGGAAACCCCCCCCCCCACCCCCCCCCCCACACCCCCCCCCCCCCCCCCCCACCCTTAACTTTTTAAAAGAAAGAGTCATTAAAGAGGGCCACCCATCAATTATTTTTAATTTTTTTTTTTTTACAAAAAAGAAAAAAAAAAAATCTTTTCTTCTTTTTGGTCGGGTTGGGGGGGGGGGGGGCCGGGGGTTGGAATTCGAATTTGGAACATGTGAATTTTATGGGACAGATATTTCTAACGTTACATGTTGTTATTGTACCAGTTGAATGTTGAAGAATTTGACATAACGGTTCATGCAACAGGGATATGAAAACCCGAACATTATGTTTACCTAAAGCTATATTATATCCTCTGTAGGAATAAATATGTCAGGGTTAACTTGGGTCAAAATTTGAAAAATTGTAAATTATTTTCTGGTCATAGGGCCGTTCCAAGCCCTATGCAAAGTTTGTGTCATGCAAAGGCGTAGAAAGGCAAAACCGAGTCGTTCACGAGAATCAAAGATGTGCGAAGGACCTAAGAGCCTCTAAAGTTACGTCTTCCTTCGATTCTTCCCTATTGATTTCTTGTGGTTCGATTATGCTCCCAGGAATGCAACGGAATTCGGCATTGAATCTTTCATCGTTTCTCCGCTTTGATCTTGAGCCTCTTCACGTTCACTCAAAAAATAACTAACATAAACTTAAAAGTTCCTCGTATCAAGAATTTTTTAAAAATCTTAGTTTATCACTGAGCAGGTTTCTCCTTCTTCTCCTGTGTCTTAAGACCTGTTTTTCACTACTGGATTTTATGGGTGAATTTATATATACACTGATGTAACTACCCATAAACGCATAAGTGTTTTGGTTTTTACGCATGGGTATTCAATTACAGTTGACATGTGATTACCTCTAAAATTATATCCAAAATTAATTTATAGCATGGCCAAAAATTGTGCTATTGAACACATCACGTAAACGCATCATGCTGATCACTTTGCCAAAAATTATTTTCAATCTCAACGCTTATCCAAAAATGGTCAATGAACACATCATGTAAATGCATCATGAAGATCACCAAAAATATTTTTTATGTTAGCCCAGAACGGAAGACGCATAACCAAAAATTATCTTCAATATAAGCACATTCCTTATATCTTGAACCACATCTCCAAAAAATATTTCAATGAACACATCATGTAAATGCATTGCGCTATCGTAAATAGACACATCGCAAAGAATGATTTTCAACGTAAGCACATTAATTACATCTTGAACCACATTGCCAAAAATATTTCAACGGACACATCATGTAAACGCATTGCACTATCGTAAATAGACACATCACAAAAAATGATTTTCAACGTAAGCACATTACTTACATCTTGAACCACATCGCTAAAAATATTTCAACGGACACATCATATTAATGCATTGCGCTATTGCAAATAGATGCATCATTAAAATGATTTTCAACGTAAGCACATTACTTACATCTTGAACCAAATCGCCAAAAATATTTCAACTGACATGTCGTGTAAATGCATCGCGCTATTGAAAATAGACACATCACCAAAAATGATTTTCAACGTAAGCACATTACTTACATTGAACTACGCTTTACCAATCAATTACAGTTGACATGTGATTACCTCTAAAATTATATCCAAAATTAATTTATAGCATGGCCAAAAATTGTGCTATTGAACACATCACGTAAACGCATCATGCTGATCACTTTGCCAAAAATTATTTTCAATCTCAACGCTTATCCAAAAATGGTCAATGAACACATCATGT
>JABMIG010000068.1:198151-289745 GCA_013187285.1 Cyclotella cryptica
ACTTGAAGTAATTCATGAGGAATGTCAAAAGCAGGGCTGCATCTCAGATATGTTCCAAGAAAAAGATGCACAGACACTTAGAGACTGCAGATCAGAGTCTCATAGGATGGAATTGAAGGGCCATGTGATGGAATGCAAATGTTGTGCTGAAGAAGGATTATCAGGTGAAAATACCGAATTGTCAACATTCAACCTTACAAATGTGGCTATGGAGTCAATGAGAAATTCCAGATGTGCTGAGCCTATTAGTGTTGAGTTTCCATTGTCTCGAGAAAGATCAGATTTAATGACCTATCGATACCCACTAGATGGAGCTACTGAAGAAACAGGATTTCTTTTTGACAGTGAATTCAGGCATTTGGTAGCAACAAGGAGAATGAATGAGCATGACTGGAAGCATAGGACATCTTGCTTCAAATATGGCAAAGAGTGTCGTTTTCCATTTCCAAGACCTGCCATTGAAAAAACGACATTTATAGAAGACAATGATGATGAAACAAAGGCAACTGTTTGGAGATCATTGCAGAAAGGCAACACAACCATTTACCCTTACACTGTGGAGAGCAAGAGATCATTGGGATCTCAATTTTTGAATACGCACTGCAAGTACATAACCAAGACTCTTGGCTGTAACAGCAACATTCAAATCGGTAGTCCCAGGTGTGTGTTTTATGTTGTTCACTACTCGACAAAATCTACCCAAAAAGAAGACAGAGGTGTTGATTTTGATAGAGTGGGAAAACAAGTCATTCGTCGCATCCAGAAAGAAGAGGAAAAGTTGGTGGCTGAAGGATTGCAACATACACCAAACATGGAACAAGATGCCTGTTTCCGGGAGGGTTTGTGCCGTTTCCTCATTGGAATGAGTGTTCACTTGAGTCAAGATGTTGTTAGTGCAACCATGGCTCATCTTCTGTTGTGTGAGAATGGTTCTAGATTTTCATTTTCACATGATTTTCAGGATCTGCTAGTTGGACAAATGCTCAATAAGCTACAGGGTGAAGCCCCAGGTGACTTTGTACTCCGCAGAAGGAACAGGGGCGAAAATGGAGAAGTTGTCATGTGGGCAGATTACTCTGTGAACGATTACTTGTTCAGGCCAGACTGTTTGGAAGATTTGAGTTTCTATGAATTTGCATTGAAGTTTGAGAGGATTCCATTTTCTTTTAATAGAATGAACAATCGAAATGATAGTGGCATGCCAGTACTCCAAGAAGATGAATTTGCCTTCAAAGATGATCATCCAGGAAGAAGATACTGCTACCTCAGAGCATCCAAAAAGATGAGAATTCCAAAATTGGCAATGCCCAAAGGAATGCTATGTGACATTGAAGATTTAAAGTTAACTGATGATGAACCAAGTAGAAGTGCGCTCGAATCAAGAGAAAACTATGCAAAAATGGCATTGCTCCTTTTTCATCCTTTTAGAGATGAATCCATTTTACATCATGATGAGGATTCTTGTTTGTGGGATAAACTTATGAATGCTATGAATGAGAATATTGAATCTAGCAGATTTTGGAAAAATGGGAGGAAAATTCTTCAAAACATGCAAGACAATTTGCAATGCAGAAAGTGCAAGGTTCCCACTGATAGAATCAAAGCAACTACAACATCAAGAGAGAGTGATAATATGGATGGTCATGCAGGAAGATTCAATGATTGTGACAGTGATTATTCAGATTATGATGATGCAGTTTCTGTTGATTCATTTGATGAAAATGAGTTTGAAGAAGATATTTGCCAAGATGAAAGTTGTATTGAAAGATCGTTAAATGATCTCAAAAAAGGAGAATTTTTGTCAATCAACAAAACAATCAATACTAGGTCACTTGATGCAAGTTCAATCTTTCTAGCTGGGAATAACTCTTCTACCAGTGGGAATGAATCATCACGGAGTGAAACAAGATCAACGAATGCCCAAACTGACAACAGTGTTTTTGGGCATGGGGCAAGTAAATACAAAACTCTACTTGCTTTCATCAGTGGTGCTACCATCAGGAATAACATGCAAGAGGATATACAAGAATTGGACTTTTCAGAAGAGGGAATCGTTGATGGTGATTCACAAGAAGATTGTATTCTCGAAGATAGGGAATGGGCAGAACTTGGATTTTCTTCAAATTTTAACAGAAGTTCAATTCCAACAATGCAAGGAGTTGCTAATCGTATTTCAAGAGAAAAGCATATTACATTGGACAGAATCCAATATATTGCTTATGAAGTCATATGCAGCTCATTTCTACTGAATCTGATTCGTGAGAGTCTGGACTCACAGTCATCCACTGAATCTGGATTTGCAGATAGCGATGAGGATCTCAGAGATGAAAGAACAACTTTTATAAAACAGAAAGTGGAACAGAAATTGAAGGACCTAGGTGCCAAGGAGCAATTATTGATGTTTGTCACTGGACCAGCTGGAGCTGGCAAAAGTACTGCAATTGATGTTGCACAACAATTTTGTTTCCAATTTTGCAAATCTATGGATATTCTTTGGGGTGATAAGACATTTTTGTTTACTGCTATCACTGGATGTGCTGCAGCCTTGTTTGGGGGTGTTACCTTACACAGTGCAGCTTACCTTAATTCAAAGTCCAAAAATATCTCTCCTGAGATGCTTCATAACTGGGAACAAGTTCGAATGCTGATCATAGATGAAATCTCATTTTCGACATGTGATCAGATGGAGAAACTGAATTCCGTCTAAATATGATTCGTCGAAGGCTGTGTTCAGGTGGAAAGGGATTGTCCCCAAATATGATTTTTGGGGGTACTCAATTATACTTTGTGGTGATTTCCGTCAGATACCACCAGTGAAAGCAAGAGAAAGCCAACTCTTGTATTCCAATTCATCCTTGTGGGAAAACTCAATAAATGTTGCAATCATTCTTAACAACAGCCACCGATTCAAAGATGACCCTGAATATGGAAGGATCCTGAAAAGAATGTGGGATGGATTATTCACAAAAGAAGATTGCAATGCCATCAATGAACGCCTCATTGGTCAGCAACTTCAATTACCTGAAATCCAACATGATGCTGATATTGCATATGCTTGTTGGAAAAACTCAGAGAGGGTGTCCATTCATGCATCTGTATTTCAAAAACACATAAAAGACTTTCCATCAGTAGAGAGTTCCGACCCTCCACCAGAACATACTGTTGTCATTGAAGCAGATATAAGAAAGGCTCCAAAACGGCGGAAATCAAAAAAGACTTTTTCGGAGGGAACTCCATTGCCAGCAAGAGTGACAACTGAGTTAAGAAATAAAATTTATGCTAGATGTGGTGACTGTGATATGAAAGACCAACAAAAAATGTTGACCCTGCATTAAAACTTTATGTTGGGGCTCATTGCATGATAATTGACAATGATGACATATCAAGGGGAAGAGGAAATGGTACATTGTGTAGAGTCATTGGGGTGAAAAGGAAATCCGACACACCTTTGAATTGGAAAAATTATGATGGGAAAAAAGTGTATACAATAAATGTTGCTGATGTGGATTATGTTGAGTTTGAACACTTTCCGAAAAAGATTGAACAAATCAAGCTTGAAGAACAGATCTCTTCATTAGAAAATCTCCTCCAGAACGATCCAATGAACGAAGACATAGAAGCACAGCTGCATGGGTTTCAGACAAGATTACGAAAAATTGTTTCCTCAAGAAGATTCAAGCTGAAACCAAAGAGGTACTATTGCACATTCTACAGAAGTGACATTGATCCACCTGACAAGGGTATGAAACAGAAACAATCCTCAAAAAAGGGTGAGCACAAACAGAAAGTGATCATGATTCAATTACCAATCAATTTGAATGAGGCCACAACTGCTCATAAATTACAAGGCATCACGAAAAAAGAACTCATCATTCATAATTGGAATTATGGACATGGATGGGTGTACACTGTCTTATCAAGGGTGAGGACAAGACTAGGATTGTTTCTGAACAAACCACTACTCTACAAACCAGAAGCCTTCAAACTGCCTCCAGCTTTGATAGCCTTTCAACATAGACTGCTTGCAAAAATTCCAAATAGAGCAAAGAGATAAAAATATTTCATTAAATAAGAGAATTGAGAACTGTACTAGTTTCACACAAACACAAATTATCCAAATGATACTAGACAAAGGAAAATGCAATGCCACTATCACATTTTCAAACACTTGTGATCACATTTCTTACACCTGTACAACCTTGTGACAAACTGTCCATACAAAAGTACATAAACATCCACGACACACTGTTTTTACAAAAGTTCATATGCTTCATCGGATATGTTTTCCAGTGCTTGCCATCCTTCATCAGCAGAGCCAAACACCTCCTTGAGGATAACATCTCGATGCTCATTATTGTTCAGCGCATCTTTGCTGTCACAGTTTTCCCAGAATCTCTTGATGAAACTGATGCAATCATCGTTAAGTAAGTAGGTGCTCAATGGAACAACAGTTGGTGGTGTTGCCCTACCTCTGTTAACAAATGTAGGGACTTGATACTGCCATTGGGGTCTCACTACAGAGTTACGGGCAGCATCATTGAGCACATTTACAAGATCACCAATTGCAGAAAAGTAGGAATACTTTGAGTCATCCAGGGACATCACAATGACATCAGTGGAGTACAACTTCCCAGTTGCTGATGGTGTTTGCAGAGGAGTGTTTGTCCCAGTTGGATCACGCAACTGGGCAAGGAACATGATATGGGCTGCAGCTTTTTCATCCTCAGAATCATCCAAATAGCGAATGATAGGAGCAATATAAGAAGGATTAATCCCATCTGGTTTGTAGCAGAAAGCAAGACAGACTCCTTCGATTCCAACTTCTTTGTAGCGAACAACCTGGTCTTTGGATGATTTTGCTGTTTTTAGTGGACTGCGGTCTATAGCACTCTTTCTTGGAGGAGTCGCCGCTTTAGCTGGAGGTTTGCCTTTTGTAGGGGTTGACGGTGAACTGTTTTTGGTTCCTGTGTTTGCCATGGCTGTTTTTGTTTACAATTGATTCAATTTAATGTTCTAAACTGAAATTTATGAGCAACTCATTCCAGCAAATGTGTTTAAAAATGACCTGGAGTTTGGGTGAACAAGAATTGAAACAACGTCTCAGACTGCAACGTCTTCTCCAAAAACGTTTAAATTTTACAAACACAGTAATGAGAAATTATTTTCTCAATTTTTTGTGACTTTGAGAAACACACTTTCTGATTTCTTGGAAAATTAAAAAATAGTGTGCCGTGCACAGAAAGGTATCTTTTCAAGAATTAGATACCTATATGCCAAATTCTACCTGTGCCTTTTCATATTAAATTTTTCAATTTACAGCATCTTGCTCACTTGAAAGGCAAAAAAATTTCAACGTATCCTTTCAAAATTAACTTTAATACTGAACATTTTGAAGAAGCCATTCTGAGCTGCAGAGTGTATCAAAGGGAAAAATGTTTGAATGTATCATTTTTATATTAAACGTTAATACAAAATATTTCAAAGAAGCCAAATGAATTTTTGACGCATAATCACAGTGTAATTAAGCTTCTGAACTGACATATATATATCAATATATAACAATCAGACTGAACGATATTTTGTTTTTCTTATCATAATTTTATTGTCATGGAAAGAGTGAGATATGTTCACTACATTTTTCATTAGAGCAGAACAACAAGTGCGGTCTTCATACCACCATCATGACGTAACTTGGTGTCTCAAAAATTTCTTCTTCCAAAATATATTAGAACTTTCTTTCACTTGGGTTGAGAGTCAACAACAGAATGAACATGTTTCACTCTTAGAAGCATTTCCAGTTAGATTGCTGCTGAGATTGGCATTGCATAACAAAATCAGTATTTGCCAATTGAGAAACATCAGTTTGTCTGTAACCATATTATATCATATTTGGAAAATCCAGCAACATCAAAAGCACGAAAGGATCCTATCACAATGAGTTGTGCTTGTTTCTTCGGTCAAACAATATTTGCCAAAAAATGACTCGCTCATTCCGGTTTGGAGTAAATATGGTGATTCCTACGGCAATGGCAATGCCATGCATGCTCAGTTCCCTATCAAAAACTGTCGCGTCCATACAAAAAGATTTTGACTCCTAATATACCATAATAAGAGTTTAGTTCAAAACACATGTGTTTTCTCTTATACAGTATGCAATGTCCACTTTCTGATTGACTGTAACTCTTAAATTTTAAATAACATATAGAAACATTGTAGTATGAAAAAGTTTTAAATTGTTGCAAATCCATATCTTATGTGTAGATATCTCTGTCTGTTTTCTTTCCACACCTCTTTCTGTGAATACAGGATGAGTCTAACCTCAAGGTACAAGTGTCCTCATAAAAGTCTCTGAAAGATTGGAGCCACCTGAAACAGTAACCAACTCTATACCATTGATCCTTATTTGCCCTCTTGCTGTAAACAAAGCTTGCTCCATGTGTCATCATGACATCATCAATGGGGTCAAGAACTGATATTGTAAACTTTCCACACGTGAAATGATGCCTTGGTGATGTGACATATGTGCTCTTTTTACCTTGAACATTTCCCAACGATGGAAACTTAAATGCAAATTTCATAGGTTTACTGCCCATTGTCAACACCAAGACATTTGAGCCAACAATCTGAGAATTCTCCCCACCACCAGAAGGATGACCACTCAATGTGACAGATTTGCCAGAAACAACATTTTTAATGAATTGAACATTAAAATTGTCTCTGTGATAACCTATCTTAGATTTCAATGCTCCATAATAAAATAGCATTTGACAATGTGTCGGTGGACTTCTTCTCGAAACTTCCGTGAGATAATTCCAACATGCTCTCCAGCAAATAAGACTAGCAAGAAAGGTGGAATTCTTCATAGGCCTTCCATGCCAATTGTCTTGATGGCGACCATAAGATGTGTAGTTTGGAAGTGTTACAATTTGCCTGCCTTGCCCCTCTCCATCACTACCACTATATTTATGCACTGATCGTTTCACAATTCCTTCAGATCTTCTTTTTGGCTGATGTGATGTGAGGGACCCATTAATTATAGAGAAGGAAGGATTGTATATAACAATATCATCAAGATATTTGCTTCCAGATATTCTCATGACTAGTGTTTCTTTGTCATCTGACATTGTGGGAATAAGACTGTTGTCTACATCTTCAAAAACTTTTTCCAAAATAGTCCTGTCCAAAGGACTCACTATGCCAGTATTGCAACTCCAAAGCCCAATGTGACAATTGTTGCATTTGTAGCATCCATTGAAGCGCCCTTCCAAAATCACACCAAAAGTATTTGAATTGCATTCTCCATTTGTTTCTTCATCTGTCAGCTTGAAATGACATAAATCATCAATCAAAACCCATTTCTTTCTCAATTCAGTTGGCTTTTCTAAGAATGCCGTTTGAAGCTCATCTATCCTTTCAGCAATCCTTCCTGGCATCAAAGATTCAGTCCTCACATCAAGCAGTCCAAATCCATTACTATTTCTCAGGCTACACAAATAAGTGTGAAAAGACAATTCGTCATCATCAAGCTTGGTCTGGTCCATATACTGGAAAAACTGACTTGAGCAAGACATGCACACTACAAAAGCAAGTATTACTTAAATCGAATAAAAAGAAGCCATTTTCATTTTACACCACAAGATTACATACCAGACTCAGAAGTACCAGACTCAGAAGTATCCGTATCCATTATGTCAACTTCCCCATCAAATTTGTCGATCAACTTTTCACGAGGGCTGGATGAGGATGATGCTGCACTCTTAGAATCCAAGTCAGAAAATGTTCCATCGTTTGTATGAAAGATTTCATAGGAAGAAATGCTCTTGTCAGATTTGACAGATTCATCCAAACTCTCTTCCCCATCGAATGCTTCTTGATCAGAATTAACAACAAGTTCACTGTTAGTGTCTTCGCTAGCTGAATTGATGATATCTTGAATTTTGGTTTTACTTGCTTTTCCTATGAGAGAAATGAATGTATCATGAAAATGTTACTCAATAATTGAACACACTTTAAAGTGCTTACCTTGGACCTTTTGTCTCTTTTTTCTGACAATCTTTCCCTTTTTGGGAACATAGTCCGAATCAGAAGATAAAGCACTGTAATGATGGTCACTTTCTGATTCATATTTAAAACCACCTTGATCAATGTTGTCACTGTCAGTTGGTAGAAAATAACCACCTACGTTCAATCCAAATGCATTTACGTTGGTATTCCCATATTCATCATAGTCAGGATGGTGGCAACCCAAAACCTTGAGGCAAACGTAGTCAATATTCCCCAATCCAAATACATCATCTAGCAACACCAAGTTATCCCGATGAACATCATATCTGTCTTCCAGTTTATTCGCCGATGCCTCATTCCTGATTTTTGCTTTCGTCATCTTATCGAACATATCAAGATCATAATTGTCCGTTTCCTGACAGAATGACAAAGAAATGTTGAAAAGACTGTTGTTTCCCATTGTACTAGCAATCAACGGATAAATGGCGAAATACTGGGATAGGACAGGCAGATTCCAAGTGATGGCAACAGCAACAGTTCTGTTCCACGGAAGATATAAGCCTGCTGATTTCCACAAATTGGCGTATACATCCAATACTTTCCCTTCGCTGATGTGGAGGGGACCATTAACCTTCACATAATCTCTTAATGCACCCATTTGAAATTTTTGAAATTTCACCAAGGTAACAAAGTTGTCAATCAGCATCTTCATTTCAGGGTATCGAAACTTGCAATGTTCGTTGACTTTGTATGGGTCCAGACAGATCTGAAACTCCAAAGGTAAGAAGGCAGTAAAATGCAAAGGGTTCCAAGCGCATGAACTTACTTGGTATAATAAGGTCTCTTGGAAGTCTTTGCACTTTTGGTGAAGAACGGTAAGTAAATTTTTTCCACGAGGAGGCAATGAATAAATGCAATGCCGGTCTTTTTCACACAGTAATACTGGGATAGCCAGCATCGTCATTCCCAAGAGCTGCGGTAAGAATGTACAGACTTGGGTATTTCTCAGCACATATGTTAATGCGTCTCAAATCCCTGACAAACAATGGCTTGAGTTTCACGTCTGATTTTGGATAATACATACCAATAAACAAGCAAGTCTGCAGTACTATGGACACAGAAAACAGATGTGTCAATATGGGGTAGTTTAATTTTAGAACACTAAAAATTGTCCCTCTCACCGTCTTCTTCTGCAAGGCCTACATCTTCACAACATTTCTTACACCACGCAAAGAACTCTTTTCAATACATCAGAAGGTGAGGGCTTTCAGAGCATACCTGGTCAAGTTTGTTTTTTCGACTTACTTGACTGCGCAGAGCTCATTTGTTTCGATTTTTTTGTCACACCACTGCCAGAAGCCTCCTTATCGGTTTTCCTCTTGGCCTTGTGTTCAACTGGAGAAAAAAACCATTAGTTAAGTGTAACTGAATGAAGACAAAAATAGATTCAATAATGACTATACCTGATCCTGGCTGTGCCAGACCACTGGCAGAAGCCTCCTTGTCAACTTTACTCTTCTTCTTAAGTTGAGCTGGCAGAAAGAAACATAAGTTAATTGTGACATGATGTAAATAAAAAATTCAAAGACAAATATACCTGAACCAGACTGCTTCCCAGGATTCCCATACTTCTTCATCTCTGCAACAAAATCATCAGCAGTTGCAGACTCTCCAAAAGGCTTGCCATCACCATCGTTAACAAGAGAAAGAAATTTTCTCTTCATCAGAAACACATTAGCTTCCATAATTGCCATACAGAATGTCTTATTGTAATTGTGAGGATCACTGTTTTTGATGCAGGATTGCAGCTCGAATAAGGACCTCACAAACATAGTCTCCACCGCTTTACCAGAACAACACACAGTGAAGAACCAGTACAACGCATCTGTGAAGTCAGTTCTGAAAGCAACACCTTTCACTTTGGAAAACTTTGGTATGAGGTCTTTGACCTTTACACCAGTTGCAATAAAAGTCTCAAGTTGCTTGGGATCTTCATCAGCAGGAACCACCCTCTGCACAACTGTGTCCAAATAATCAAAGCCACCTTGATTGGGAACATTAAACACCTTATGAAAAAACGACTTCACTTCCTTCTCTGGTAGAACGCTGTCTCTGAGTGATTGTGGAACAATAATTGACAGTTTGGGTTCCATGCTGACATCCTCTTGGTTATACCATAAGTCAAACACAGCAACACAAAGCTTTCCATCCACTATAAGAAAGGCTGCCGCAAATTTGTTCAGAACTTTTGGAAGCTTCCAGTCATTGAAATCACACAACCAAAGACTAAGGATATCCCCTTTGTATTTTGGCTTCCAATTTAGCACGAACGGCAAAATCGTCTTCGCCTTATCGTCTTGGTAAACACTCCAACCAGCAGCTGCCAGCACGTGTGCTATATCAAGAAATGATTCAAGTTTCCTGGTAACTCTGGATTGTCCTCCAGAAAACTTAAAAACTTCGTCAAAAGAAGGCAAGCAGTACTCATAAAGCTTTCCATCCGGACGCTTCAACACCACAGAATACGACCCATCATGTGGCTCCTTTTCGTCATCTTGCCCATCATTGCTATGGTTGCCTTCTCCAAACTCAACAATACCAGAATCAGATTCTAACAGCGAAGTACTGTGTGTGTGTGAAAGGCACTCAATCAATCTGTCAAATCCTCTCTGCACCAACAGGTTATGTCGTTGAAGTCCACTAAATCCAGTCTCCAAAATTTGCTGTTGTCGAGCTAGAGTGTCGGCCAAAGCTTGCATCACATTTGTCCAACTCTGACTCATTGTAGAAATGTTTTGAGAGAGATTCGTATCATAGGAAACAAGGGAAGTGGACTCATGGTGCAAATTGGGAATCCTACCACCTCCATGCAAAAATGTGAGCACACGGCGGAATGTCTAAAAAAACACCTTGTAAGAATAATAACACACAAAAATTCAACTTCCCCCAAAAAACTCACAATAAACTCCTCATCTGTCGGTAAATAATTAGCATGATTTGCCTCTTGCAAATTTACACCAACATCAGGTGCCTCTTGCACAACAGTCGGCTTTATGATATCA
This sequence comes from Cyclotella cryptica, assembly GCA_013187285.1. Lineage (NCBI taxonomy): Eukaryota > Bacillariophyta > Thalassiosirophyceae > Thalassiosirales > Thalassiosiraceae > Cyclotella > Cyclotella cryptica. Next base: position 209,218 of record JABMIG010000068.1, read on the forward strand.
AAGTAAGTCACAAGGTGATGTATGTTAACAAAGTCACTTAACAATGCAAATCACTTACATCAGCTTCCTTCTTGCCGCTGTCACCAGCAATATCGATAGAAGCAGCACCATCTGTAGTCCTCTGTTCTTCAAACATGACGCTGTTGGTGATAATATGAAAAAAACAGTGTTGTTAGATGAAACAGCTCACAACTTATCAGCAACAAGCATTTCGAAAGAAATCGTCATCAAAGGCAAGCAAGCACAACCAACACCACACACAACCAGTGACAAGCATAGCACATCCATTATGGTGCAATATTACGAAACTACGAACCGGCACGGAAGCACCATAGAAACAAACATGATAACCATACGCTAGAACTGTCACAATAAATCATAATTGTTGTGTCTCCTGGAACTGTAACACAAACCCCTCAAAGCAAAAATAAATTATCAGTCTTCTCACCCGACTACAAAACGGCAAGTATTATGTGAGTGTACTACATCTGATAAAAAAATGACACACATCGATGGAAAGAGCTCACCTATTCCGTGTCCTATCTATGAACAAATATGATGGGTAAAACAGTGTGATGGATTCTGTATGGCAGGCTGAATTATGAGAAAGCAGCGTCAACAGTCATGATGAGAGAATTTTGGATGCATCAATGAAGAACTAGCCCTATACTAAAAATCACACATAGCTGCAGCAAACATGACACACTCATGAAAACTGGCACACCACGCCAACCTAAGCCTGAATTTTTGAATTCTGCCAAATTGTTGGTGGCATCCCAGCTCAAATTTTAACATGCCCCAAAATGCAGTAAATGAAGGCCAACACATTATTGACGAGTGACTTGGCAAGTATAACACTCATTGCTGTACCACCGAGTAAGACCACTGATGATTGTAAAAAAGTGTGTGCAGATAACACCCAACAATATGAGGAACCGAGAAACCACTACCACCAAACCAAATTTCTCACAACATAATAATATACAAAGTGACTAAAATGACGAAGACATGACACAACACTATGCGACCATGAACAAGCACTACAACAACACAGAAACAAGCAGAATAACCACCAAACAGAAATCACGCAATAAATGATAATTGTTGTGTCTCATGACTCTGACATAGAACTACCTCAAGGCAAAAATAAATTTTCAGTCATCTCACCTGTTAACATATATAGCAATTTTTAGGTGAGTGTATAACATCAAAGAAGAACATAGCACAGATCAGTAAAATAAACTCACCTATTAAATGTTGATCCTCCAGTAAACGGTGACGGGTAAGACAGGGTTGATGGGTTCTGTATGAAAGGATAATTACAAGAACAGATTGAGAATGTTCATGATGAGATAGTGTTGGACAATAAAACGCAGAACTAGACCAAGAGTGAAAATCAAACAAAGCAGCAACGAAAATGACACCATTCATACCAATGAAACAAACTCACCTATTCAATGTGAATCCTCTGTTCAAAAAATTGATGGGTAAAATCAGTGTGATGACTTTTGTATGTCTGGCGGAATTATGAAGAAGCGGTGGAAATAGTCATGATGAGAGAGGGCTGGAGACTACAATACAACTCAACAATGTTGAAACCCCTTACGGCAACTGAGACTCACAGACAATGCAACAACCACAATGAATCATTGCAACGGCCGGTGCACCAACGAAGACGCACCACAGCGACTGCATGAAGAGACGGAGAGCAACCAAAGACGACGAACCACATTCACCAAAACGCCAAAAGTCACCACCAGGACGACAGTATACAATACCAACAGAAGACCATGCAAACGATGAAGACGACTTCACTCTGGCACAGCAACGATGCAACAAAAACGTAAAGTCCAACTGGCGAACCGGAGACGACGCACCACCGCCACCACAAAGCAAAGACACTTCGCCATAACAACACCCAACACAATCACTTCAGCACACCACCCAAACAACGAGATGATCTGATTCCACAGCCATTAAGACATACCGCTGCTAGGATGATGGCAATTGCCGAAGCCACAGTTACATAAAGCAAGCTTACCAAACAGAGTGATTAGACAGCTTGTGTTATTGTTTTGCACGCAAAAAAGTTGAAAACTTCAAGAGACTTTGCCTGTATGACAGCAAACACTAAAAAATAAAAGATAAAAACTTCAAAAGACTTTGTATATATGATATCAAACACAATGATATGATGTCTTCACGTAAAAACACGTCACACGGCAGTTAGACTACAGCTCACAAGACTAATCTATTGCCCAAGTAAAAAATACATTCACGTTCTATGATATAAAAACTGCATAGCCGTAGTTAGGACTGTTATTCATCGTCATTTTTCACGATCAGCAAGAATATAACAACACGTCACACGATAGCTCTACTAAAACTCACAAGACTACTCTATTGCCCAAGTAAAATGGGCATTCACTTTAAAAACTTTATAAAAACCGCATAGCTTGTGAAAGTGTGTTCTCACACTGTCACTACCGTCATCTTTAAAGACCAAGCTAACTATGACCAAAATCATTGGCTGCTTGAAGCGATAAGCACATTACTTTACTAATTATCTATGACTTCAATTCTACACACTCAGCCATACAACGCATCTAGTGCTAAAAAATCTTGCAGCGGCTGCTAGTAATATTTTTATGTTCGTTATAATGGGTGACTACCGTAATTGGTCTATTGGTCTAGATGTCCAGATCACGCTGAAATTTAGAACAGATTTGGACCGTGTTTAGGAAAATGGTTATTACCGGTCGTCAATATCGTAGAACGATTCTATGATGATTTACCTATATAATTACGGGTCATCGTATTTCATAATACGTAAAAACGATCGGACTAATAGGTCATATAATGAACGTGTTAGGAAATATTTTTAAGATATTACCTATGTTTGCAATCATTTCGCTATATAAATTCAGAGAAAACTCTTTTCAAGTAGAAGGTCTAACAATTATTTAATCGTCTGTTAATAGGTTAGGATGACAAAATATAATATTTCACCGAGGCTGAAAATATAGTAGGAAGACTTCACGCACACAACAAAATCAATTTTCACAAGACTGAAAAACACTACCATTGCACCCACTACATCATTTACTCTATACCTAAAGCCTCCAGATGATGAAAAAACCTGTCAGTCCACCTCTTACCAAGATCAAGAAGAAGTTTCCAGCAAACAAAACAACACTATAATGATGGAAAATACCCCTACAAGTCCACCTCACAAAGAGATGAAACAATCATCCCAACAATCCAACTTTTCCAATTCTGTGGGAGCATCACCAAATGTCTCCCCAAATAGATCATTTGCATGACCTTTGAATCCGGCCACTCCCTCCACCTACTGATAGCAATCTCAAACAGCGGCAACTTTTTTGTTCCCACCTGTCCCTCTGGCATACAGTTTCACCAATGATGTAATTGATAATGAAAACACTGAGTATACAAAGAGATACGTGGACATTATTGTAGATGAGTTGAGGTTGAATAAATTCTATACTGTCAGTTAAGGCTTTGAATATGCACAAAAACACAGTTGCACAATGTGAAAGTCTGGTGGCACTCATCATCTTTCATTTCAACATCGACCTTACACTTATTGCTACCGTTTTAGAAGGAAGTTTGGCAACTATGCCAATCAATATTTAGAAGCCATTGTAATTGTTACCATCTGTAATGGTGACAAAGGATGCATCAATTCAAAAACAGAGTTATTCGTCTGAAATCTGCGAGTGTGACATGAGCCAAGGATACCTACTGGTACTTCTGGCCCACATATGCCCCAATATCAGGACATGGGCATAATTACAAAATAGTATTGTTACTCGAACCATTAGCAGCAACACACAACCTACATAAATATGCACAATATGTTAAGGCTGCAGTTACTCTGATCAAAAATCAATAAGCCTCCAAGAACTAGTTGGCACCGTTCTACCTGCTCTGTGCATTTTTGTTCAAAGAATAAGGATAATAGGAAGATGTCTTGCTTAATAAGATTTCATGTGTTGTCCCAACTTTCAAGTAGCAACTTCAAAAGGAATTAAGGTTGTGATTCTTATTAAGCTTATGTTTTGTAATATGTATTGCCATTGCATATTGGAATGAATTTGGGAAATAATATCCCTTTTTCAGATTCTAGTTATGTTACACATATATGCACCGTATTTTACAAGTGTTTTGCAAGCAAACTCATATGTCACACATGATATGTGTACCATGTACAAAATTGAGGGTTCTCTGATACCAACAGGAATTGTTGTTCAAATGGACCCCTATGGCCATGTCCAACCAAACTACCGTAAAACCCGGATTATAAGTGCCGCCGGTGTATAGGTGCACACCAAATTTTTAACTGCCCATATTTTGAAAACTAAGCAATTCTCGACTAAACGGATAAGATATTCCAGAACGCTTCCCTTCTTCTGAATGTTTTGGTGTGTCGCACAATAGGCAAAAGTGTGTCCTAGAAAAAGTTATCGCAACATTTCAAAATGGTGATAAATGGTATCTTTTGTACATTTGGGGCACCTATAATCCGGGTTTTACGGTAGTGTTACAAACAATTATTAGTTAAGACTCCATACTAGAGTGTGTATTGGTTGGGGGATGCATGGGGGGAGGTGACACTAGAAGATAAAGCTCTAGAAAGGCCCATTAATATACTACTTATTTTTATGTACCTTAAAATGTATCATATGGGGGTTAATTTGTATTATACGTAGCATAAATGGCCTAAAGATGGGGTGTAGTGTGGCCCGAAATTGGATTGTGAAATGTCATAGAACGAATCTATGGTATTGAAAAAATCGACCGAGACTGCTTGATGACTACAGGGTCCTGCTGCAAAGTGTACCCTCCCCGGGTACACTTTCTAATACTAGCTTGGATTTGGGGGGGGGATATTTTTTGGCTTTTCAGAAAATGCAGAAAAAAGTGAGAATCAGTGATTCCTTCGAATTCTGATATACACAAAGCTCCAGTACCACTCAAGAAAGTGACTGAGAAGTGTAAAAACTTGTGCACAAGAAGCATAGTGCCAGAGTACTTCCTCTGTGCCACAAAAAAGCTGTCGCCAAGTTAAACATCAAAAATTCAAAATGAATGTCAATACCTTGAGTTCAGGTACTTGCAACAAAAGGTTGTAAAGTCCTTGCAAAAAATCATAGATGACTTTTGCAGCAATAAAGAACCAGATTTAAAGAAATCATGGTATAAGTCAAAAAGCAAATTTGGAATTTAACTACTTCAATAATTTTGGATATTTTCTTACCACAAGAGCTGGAAGAAAAAATATTGAAACAAAACCCAAGTGACTAGAATTTTTCTGTCATAAGATGAAGACTTCCATAAAACAAGAACATGGAAGAGAGAGCCACCAAAGTTGTGACATCTCATTAAGCAACAGAAAATCAGGCTTTGTTGAGGACCAAACCCTCAGCAAAGTGTTGCTACAGTAACACCAGGGTGATCAGACAAAGTTTCTGAGAGCACCACACAGTTCCAACAATGGAACCACTCATATGCTTTCCCTTCCTGACTAGGCTGGTGTCAAGTTCTTGGCATAAGTCAGATGGTGTGCTTCCAACAAAATGGAAGGGCAATGTCACATGACTATGAAATTTCATGGTTATGGGTTTCTGTCACAGAAAGTGGTGATAGAGCAAGAGGTGACCATGCCAGCATATGATCTCATTCTTGGACCAAGTCCATGAATGATCTGAAATTGTTCTAGATTTTCAAACAAAAAAAGTAAAGCAATGATAAAAATCACCTTGCCAGTGATAAACATCATCAAGTCTGCTTAAAACTGTGAGCTTGGGCTGCACCAACAGCCAGGACACAAGGTATCAAGCACAGAGCTAACCACTCAAGTGCAGTGCTCACTTTGAGCAAATTTCTCAAATGTACAGAGCTAACCACTCTAGTGCAGTACTCCTCTGGAGTAAGAGAAAATAGCAGACCTTCCAAGCAGTGTCACATAGATGGTTGACACTAGATCGCACAACAAGCTCAGCAACAAACATGTTACTGAAGTTTCAACAGACGCGTGAAACTGTTTACTTGAGCTTGTGTGATTGGAAGACAGTGCCTGTTGCCCTGGATCATACCATTCAGGACTGGTAATACACCAACATAACACAGAGCATGAACAGTTGTAAACAAGTAAAATCAAGAGGGGATTAACTTTGTGAACTGGAGGTATTAGTTGACAGTCGCCGTCAGATATGGCTGGCCAACAAACACAATAGCATATCAAATTGTGCTACATACATAACAGTAGTTCTTACAAAAGGGGCAATATCAAACGACTAAGTTAGGAAGTTGTTCAAGCCTAAAGAACTCAGTACAGCACAGCAGAAGTCAATGACAGACATCTGCAGCCACCAAAAGACTTTCTGACAAGTCTATCAATCATTAGACTGGATACTGACGCATCCAGACTCTGTGCCATTGGGAGATATGAGCGGGTAGTTGCCCACTCTAATCAACATATGGATAACACAGTGTTTCCAAGTGATGAACAATCACAGATACTGAAACTAATGATAGCCACAAAGTTCCAAAAAGTGATCTAACTTGAAGGATTGACTGCTACAAGTCACTTCAAGGGCCAGCTTGGACAACCACACTAAACTAGGTTGTGAGGGTCTGTACCAGGTAGCAAGAATCAAGTTTGAACATCAAACTGTAACCAATTCTGCAAATTGACAGAGGTATATGAGTTACCCAGATATCTAACTATGCACAAAGGCATACTAAGTGCAACAATGCAGACAATACTTGCTGAAAGATCGTCCAATGGGAGTACTCAACAGTTACTGGGTGGTCCAGTACTACCGAGGCCCTTGGGCAAGACACTATGATTAGATCACCTCTCTCACAAATGAATTGTAGAGAAGGTTGTCGACAAGGCTACCACAGTCACCAATTAGACAATGTACATCAAAGAATAGAATCTATGGTGTAAGACGAATGTTGAAATAACAAAGGTCCAGAGCTACCCAAATTCGTGTCGAATGGAGGTATGCTTGCATTCTTTGGACAGCTTTCTGAACAAAGACATGTATAGACACAGATAACCAAGATTGAATCCCTGGCCATGTAAACTATTGTGGATTCAAAAGAAGGCTGTGTAAAGCTAGAGGACAGTCTCGTTGAGACAACACTCTCTGGTATGTGTTTCTCTTATGTGAACTTTGATCGGTTACACCTTCAAGTATTCCATGGAGTACAAAAATGGCATCCATATTACAGGACTCTTACGGTTGCCTTACTAGTTTTGTCCCTTCTCCAAGGAAAGGACTAATGGATGACCTTTGGTAGTGCATCAATTGTTGCACAAGCCCTACATAACGTAAGACTCAAAGGAGCAACCAACACAATGACACACAGATCCATGAACTTTGTTCTTTGAAACCACAGCAAAAAAATGGTGAATGATACTGCAACATAAGAAGACTATCATGTCCCAGCAGTGAAAATCAAACATGGTCATTTTCTCTATAGAAAGACATGTCTTACTTTGTGAGCGTTTCCGCAAAACAAAGATGAAACAAGCCACTGTATGCACATCATTGGTATACTGAATCGGCACGACAAACCTGTCAAACTCAAGTGACAACAACACCAAATATTGCCAACATGAAGAGAGTTCAAAAGATCTCTGCTGTGAAGTATCAATATGGTTCCACGTACCATTTGATAAGAGTCAAAGACTGTCAAATACCATCACTGACAAGAAAAGCTTGCAAACAACGCATTGTCATGATCACCATAAAGAGTCAAAAAGGTGTAGACCTCAAGTAAGGAGCCTCACCACTGAACAAAGAAGGATGCAATCCAAATTGAATCCCGACTCTGTTGGTAGGTAAGAAGAGAGACATTGACATATGTGCTTGACAATGTTCCTAGTCAATAACAGTTATAACTAGACATTGTTCATTTGCTGGTAGTTGACCCAAAGGGCATCTATTCCCATGGATACATAGGGGCAAAGAGCAAATAAAAAGACACATACCAGCACTAAGGATGTATGAGCTAGATAACAAATTAGAAATCTACAGTATTCTCATCACCTAAGTGACAAGACCTGGAATAATATCCACATTGTAACCTCATTGTTACAATTAAAGTGCAGTTCTAACACTACACTTGTTGCCATATGATAAGCATTTGGCATCAAGCGTACGTCAACCAGAGTCTTCCAAAAAAAAACCAACAGTGAATATCATACTAGAGATCAGCATCAAATAAATCATGGTGATGCTTGTCCTGCTGAACAAATTATGGCCTTGTTGGCAGCTTCTAGTGGCATTGGTGTCCCTAACAACCACCAATGTTCTATTCACTCATACCTACTATGCAGTGCCTACCGCCTTTGTAGTGATGCAACAAAAGAGAAGGAACTGATGTTCGGCATTCCTCTTGTTGCACACAAGACAAATAACTAGGAGACCACAGGCAACACCAAACAGACCACCCTCACAATCAGGTAATGGTCATATATTTGGTGGATGCACTATCATAGTACACACAGGTAATTAACCCACAAACAAGTAGTCTGTATGACTGTGATCCTTGGCCCACCACAAATTTCATACGATTGGACAATCAGGGTTTCATGCGGATGTAAGTCATTATCATGACTTAGGAGAGCAAACAACAAAAACACAGACATCAAAGAACACATATGTCAACAAACAATATCAAATGACATCAGTCTCCCTCTCCACAAGCACTTACGCTTATAGTATACATACATACTTGTATGCCATACATATCATGAAAAACCAGCTTGAATTTTTACTTGTCTCACCAGGTTTTTGCATGCTGGCACAGGCATCACAGGAATTTCTTTTTTCCCTCAAAGAGGTTTTCATACCCTGCAAGCCATGGCTACTCAGGACCTTTTTTTCCTCATGGAGGCTTTATTTTTGTCCATAAGCCACACTGATCCTCCAATCGTGGGGGCGAGTGACATGATCCAAGGATACCTACTGGTACTTCTGGCCCACATGTGCCCCAATATCAGGACATGGGCATAATTACAAAATAGTATTCTTACCATTGAAGGAAGAATCCCACCAAACATTTGGTAAGACTCTTGGCAAGACCAGGGAGTCCTGCAAGACCCATTGGCAAGACCAAGTAGTCTTGCCAAGATCCAATGTACAGCCTGGTCAGGTGCACTAAGATCCTGATTGGAACACAAGAATCCAACAGCGGGTACAAATAAACCAAATGTAATCGAATTGCATGTAAACTACATGATATAATTGAGAGGACTAACATTGTGCAGTCCTCAGTTTTAGTCATTTCAATAGCTTATAAAAATAATTTCCAATCAACTGGAACTTCACGTTCTTATTTACTACATAGAATTTCAACCAACTATCAGGTTAGGTCAGAGTGGTACAATCAACCGACTTACTCAGTTGTAAACATCAAAAAGATGATCAATCAAAGATTTCAGTGTAGCATAGTGAAAGAGATATATCCATTGCAGTATGTAAAGATATGTCATAATAATTGAATTACAAGAGGGTATTTGGGTATTAAATACAGTAGCATCACAAGATATGTGTGCACTACAATGAATGACCAATAAAAAATGATTTTGCTCAATGTGCCTTATTGGTGATCCATTGTATTCCTCAAATTGTATGGGCATGACAACCCCTACTAAAACAAGAAGAAAAAATAAGCACTGTATTAGTGAACATGAAATAAGGCTAAAAATTGTTACTCGAACCATTAGCAGCAACACACAACCTACATAAATATGCACAATATGTTAAGGCTGCAGTTACTCTAATCAAAAATCAATAAGCCTCCAAGAACTAGTTGGCACCATTCTACCTGCTCTGTGCATTTTTGTACAAAGCAGAAGGATGATAGGAAGATGTCTTGCTTAATAAGATTTCATGTGTTGTCCCAACTTTCAAGTAGCAACTTCAAAAGGAATTAAGGTTGTGATTCTTATTAAGCTTATGTTTTGTAATATGTATTGCCATTGCATATTGGAATGAATTTGGGAAATAATATCCCTTTTTTCAGATTCTAGTTATGTTACACATATATGCACCGTATTTTACAAGTGTTTTGCAAGCAAACTTGATATGTGTACCATGTACAAAATTGAGGGTTCTCTGATACCAACAGGAATTGTTGTTCAAATGGACCCCTATGGCCATGTCCAACCAAACTAGTGTTACAAACAATTATTAGTTAAGACTCCATACTAGAGTGTGTATTGGTTGGGGGGCGCATGGAGGGGAGGTGACACTAGAAGGTAAAGCTCTAGAAAGGCGCATTAATATAGTACTTATTTTTATGTACCTTAAAATGTATCATATGGGGGTTAATTTGTATTATACGTAGCATAAAAGGCCTAAAGATGGGGTGTAGTGTGGCCCAAAATTGGATTGTGAAATGTCATAGAACGAATCTATGGTATTGAAAAAATCGACCGAGACTGCTTGATGACTACAGGGTCCTGCTGCAAAGTGTACCCCCGGGTACACTTTCTAATACTAGCTTGGATTTGGGAGGGGGGTACACTTTAGGTATTGGAGGTAGGGTGATGGAGATATGTAGCATTTGGTTACATAGTTACTTATATTCTTTTACATATTAGTTACTACCTGTCTACTGTAGTGAAAGTGCTCCTAGTGCTGTACTCACGCCACCGCTGCAATGGGGTGTGTCCCATGTAATTTTCGATGGTAGAAAAAAAATCTCCCGTAAACGTAAAAAGAGAGATAAAATGTCACCACATCATGTCAAACAATATTTCGACGCGATGCCCAACACAAGCGGCACCACAGATCACACACTTCGATTATTCTCTCGTTCGATTACCAGAAAACATCTTATTCACCAGTTTCAAAGCTGTTTCTTTTTTCAAATGAGGATCTGCCACATCAGCGGCCACAAGACACAAGTAGCTCGACAGTGGAATTGCAACCAGGATGATTTTTTCATGTCATCCCTTCTTGATTTAAATGGACAAGACTGCCCAAAAGAGTACGCAAAAGGATAAGCTTGACAAAATGAAAACCTGGGATAAAAATCCACTCAAAGCTTATGAATGCAAGTAGAAGAAAAACCAGAACTATTACTACTTGGTGGCAAAGACAATGAACTTGTGTGTGCTGGCTGCCGCTTCAGTCGTGTCAATAAATCATGTTCAATGGTGAGGTGCGAGAAATGTTGCATAAAACATTGCCTCAAGGAACGTAAGATGTGCAAGTGCAAAGACCACCAGAAAGGAATGAAGGAGAGAAAGCAGATGGCTTTGGAGGAGTCGGCTGAGGCAGGTATTCTGGATGATGTTGATATGGAGGAGATGATTGAGGATGAACAAGCTGACTCTGAGTAGAATTTTATGTTATTGTGTATTCATATTTGTTAATGTTAATGTTAGTGACTGCAAGTTTAGCACTAAAGACACAAAAAGCTCTTAAAATGCACTGCTTTCCATGCTGTGGATCAATAGCTGAGTATGAAAGAGCTTCCAAGTTCCACCTGGAAGCTAAAACACTCCAACACAGGGGGGGGGGGGTACACTTCCAACACTAGCTTCAAAAAATGGGGGGGTACACTTTGGGTTAGGGGGGTACACTTTGCAGCAGGACCCTGTACTGCGTCACAGATTTTTTTAGATTCGGATAAATCATAGATTCTTTCTATGATGGCTAGGTAAAAAACGTGATGTCATCTATGATATTGAGCATGGGTTACCGTAATTTATTTTGGTCTATATCGGTCCAGATTTTAATTTTCACGGGATTCTGGAAGGAAGACAGTATAATTCTCGATTTTATTACGAGAGGTGCAGAGAGGAGGGCCTACAACCCATATTAACTAACATAAGCATTTATGACCATGTAGAACCATTTCCATTCCAAAGACGAGAGAGTAGCAGTTGCATGCTCCATCTCTGGGAGTCGTCCTTTTCATCCTCGCACTTATTGTTTATCACAACACTGTCCGCGATTGTTGCTACCTGTTGAGAGCTTCAATTCTTCCTCCGTGTCAGTCGCCATGGCATCATCTTTTTCATCGTGGAGACATGTCGTCATTTCTACTGTCGATGGGACTAACACGTGAAGCATTTGCCTTTCTACATGACATCGTGAAACCACCTGGTCATCCATTGCTTCCAAGAAAGAGCGGGTGTCAATGGTCATTGTCCTCAAAGGGCCGATTGGGACTTAAATATGGAAACATATAAGTATTAGTTTAGTTTTAATCATTTAATTACCCGAGCTGCTACTGCTGCTACTGTCTCCGTCGTGATCTTTCATCTCTGCCTCTTCCCCAGTCTTCATTTTCTTTTTCTTTGGCTTCTTAACATTTTTATGAAGACGATATTCCATATCCCTCAATTGCTGTTGTGTTGCCTGCTGGAATTGTTGCATCTGCAACTGTTGTGCCTGCTGGAATTGTTGCATCTGTTGTTGAACAAATTGTTGTTGCATCTGAGATTGTTGCATACCACCATCATCATTCCCATCTGTCCCCCACTCTCTGTTCCTCCACTGTTTTCAAATGCTGCTGCGATCCGATCAATGGACTTCATGTTGGAGCCCCTCCCACTGTTAGTCGATTGGTTTTATTGTTGGAGGACGAAGAACTTATTTTCTGCTTCTTTTTCTTCTTTTTCTGCCTTGGATTGCCATGAGATGAAGCCTGAGTGTTGCGGCTGCTGGCAGGTGCGGTCTCGCTTCCAATTCCAGCTAAAGCAGCAGTACTGTCAATGGGTTCTTCCTGGCTGGCGGTGGGTTCTTCCCCATCATTGGCACCAGTTGCCTCCCAAACATCTTCATCACTTTTGTTGTTTTGTTTGTATTTGCTGCTGCTACTGTCGTGGATGAAAAGTTGAGGTTAAGAGGAGGCAATGATGGCATTGTCAAAGCAGAAGGATCAAAAAGATTATGTGGTTGGACTTGGGTCCCCGGAACTACTGGAGACATTGACAATGAGGAAGACGAGGGAAAAGAGGATGAAGAGGAGTCATCTTCTTCCTCAGCAGATGATCCACCGAGGATTCCAGAGTCAGATTTTTTCATTATCTGTCGCTCGATTGCAATGCAACAATGAATGCAATCTTTTTGATCCGCTCCCATCTTACCAGTGGGTTTTTTAAAGTTATTGCACAACTTTTTAACCCAGTTCTTCTTGAGGTCATCTCCAGACCACACAATATTCTCCCCTTACTCCTCTTTATAGGCAAGAGCAACTAGACGCCAACCTTCAGCACTACAAGGCAAGATCCTCTCGACAATTGGGATGAGGACGTCGTTCTTGTAGTTTGGACGGCCAGGTTTGCGGCCTCCACGACGGGGACAAGATTCCGAATCGTCGTCCTCACTCATGGTGAATTCTTTTCTTTATTCTTGATGTTGAGTTTACGTGTAATGAGGTGATTACACGTGGTAAAAGTGACGATCTAAATATTTAGAGCACGGGTTGATCCAAAATAGACAAAAAGTGGGGGTGTCCGCACCCCCCCTCTTTTTCCAGATTTAGACCAAAAGTGTGGTGGGGTCTCAGGTTTGGAACAGATCTGGACCAGATTTGGATCGTCCAAATACTCAAAAATCCGGACATTTAGACCAATAGACCAATTACGGTAGTCACCAAATAATTTCGCCAGGCTTTTGGAAGCTATTATAGGAGGAGCGCATAGGTACGAGTATGAATTCACTTTGAACCATTGAATGTCAGGCATCTTTGACCAATGGTTTGGCTAGGAGGGATGACATAACTAACTAAGCCCCTAGCTTTCACCCAGATACTAATTTTGGTCCGCCGGAGCACTTCTGAACCTGACCCAGGGTTCAGGTCCGTCCGCCAAAGTAAACACAGCAGTACACCTAGGGTAGTGAACTCTCGGACAGACATTCCTAGATAATGCTAATGATATGTATGATGCAACATAAATCAAACATAAAGACAATAGACATACATCTCTAGGAGCAGATACATAAGGGAATAATTTCTTAAAGTATCAACTCAAGTTCACAAGCTAAAATTCTACCAAATCAGACATCCCATCCAAGATTTCATTCATAGAACAAATTCTGAAAATGCAACGCGGCCCAAATTCCCCATTTTTTTCCAACTTGACCTCTTTGTAAGACGAACCTATTTTCCCCATCATTCTCACCAAAAAGCGAACACTTTTTGAATTTTTCTTCCACACAAACTTTGTTTCATCAATGCAGACATACCATTTGTTGTAATATTTTGTGAATGGACAGAGCACTCTGTCATTTTCAATGATTGTTGTATTCCCCTTTCTACAATACAATGAGATCAAACTAACCCTTTGAATAACAACTTCGGTGCACCCAGGAGAGCCTGCCACACATCTTGCTTTGGTTTTTCTAGGCCCCTTTTAGCCTTGGCTCCCATCCAGCGTTGCTGAAATGATTTCTGCTTAGTGTCAAAAAGTAGTGACCCCTTTCCCAGCCTACCCAAATCCAGATAACCCATAACTTTCAGACAGGACTTCTGAATGTCAATATAATTCATCACATTTAGTAACTCCTTCACAGCTGCAGATATTGGTGATAGTATTGTTGATTTGATCTGTGGTATGAAATGGGAGGTGAGGCCACGTTTTATTCAACAATAAATGTCTCCATAAACCAGTGAAAATAACTCAAAGTTCATGCCTCAAAAGTGGTACAATTTTTTGGCTTTTGGTGCCCTGACGGTGCTCTAGATTTGAGGGGAGTTGCTCGTGATGTTGTTGATTCAATCTGTGGTATGAAATGGGAGGCGAGGCCGCATTTTATTCAACAATGAATGGCTTGATGAACCACTGCAAATTATTCAATGTTCATACCTGAAAAGTGCACAACTTTGCAGCTTTTGGTGCCCTCATGGTGCTCTAGATTTGAGGGGAGTTGCTGGTGATGTTGTTTATTCGATCTGTGGAATGAAATGGCTGGCGAGGCTGATCAAATGATGGGGGGGAGAAGGGGGAGAGCTCAATTTAGCTGGTGTTCTGTAGCCATTTTTTATGTAAACTATTGTACATTTTACATACTTATTCTATGTATGTTACGTACACCCAGGGGTGTTCGTCCTTCCATCCGAAGTGGTTACTGAACTGTACCATAGGTACAAGTTTTTCTGACATAACTAAGTGTAGTTAGTGTCCGTCTGCTGGAGTAAAGTCTGGAATTAGTACCCGGGTTGGCATACCGGTGATGTCATCCCTCCTGTGAGCAGGCACAGTTCTCAACCACAATTATTGCTCATTGAGCATCACACAAGCCACGCCAAAAAATGACATTTTTGACCTGACAGAGGTTTTCACAGTCTAGGTCCAGTTATTTTACTGTACTATGTCACGAAGTATGGACAGACTATCTGACATTTTTTATGAAGAGATTTTTGGTGTTCACGCGTATAATCTTACGTTGGAATAGTATTTCGCTTGGTTTGTGGTTCAAAGTCCACCCCACAGTTCAAAGTGAATTCATACTCGTACGGTACACTCCCGCACAAACATGCTCAGATTCAAAACCGGGGACTTTTTGTGGAGGGAGGGGCGGATTCATTTCAATTAAATATTAAGTTAAAAGGGAGGGATTTTTCCGGTACATGGTGTTAGTTAGTTTATCAACGGGGTGTTCAGGAATGTGCGAGCTCTTTTGACAGTGTACTACCGTATAACCCAGATTATAAGTACCACAAATTTCAAAAGATACTTTTTGATTGTACTTATCATACGACCAAACCAAAGTTACAGTAAAACCCGGAGCGTAAGTGCTGCTGGTGTATAGGTGCACACCAAATTTTTAACTGCCCATATTTTGAAAACTAAGCGATTCTTGACTAAATGGATAAGACATTCCAGAAAGCTTATCTTCTTCTGAAGGTTTTGGTGTGTCACACAATAGGCAAAAGTGTGTCCTATCAAAAGTTATCACAACATATCAAAATCGTTTAAATGGTATCTTTTGAACATTTGTGTGCACCTATAAACCAGGTTTTACGGTAGTGTTTTTAACAAGGTGAAAAATATCGGTATCTTGAAAGTTGCCCTATTTACTTTGAGGTAGGCATATTGTACCCTATGGTACCCCTCCCGCCATGTCACCCTCCTTGCTCGTCCATGCTGTCCACCCCTCCACCATGTGCGCAAGATGTGTAGTGACTTCTGACGGCATCGGAGGTTTCTCGGCAACCATTGGGAGTCACGCGGAGCGCTACATATGTGTGTGTTACTGATGACAAGCAGAAATTACGCATTGGGGTTCTTGTTTAGTTTGATGGGAGTAAATACAGGAAAAAATACAAAAGTCAATAGAATTAGCCCCTTGGGACTTATAATCCGGTGGTACTTATAATCCGGGTTATACAGTAGTGGTTCTCAAAGTTCTTTTTTTCCTCAGATGTGATTCCCCGGTCGACACTCCTACAAATTCTGTGACGTAGTATACCGGGACTCGCATGTAGAGACGATGATTGCATCTATGGCATTTTGTCACATCTTGCGGTCATTTCGCAACTCCATTGGGTGATCCAATGCCCGAATTAGCTCATTTTTAGTGAGAAACATCAGATCTGAGGCATCGCACATGATCTGAGCCGATTTTGGCTCAGCTCAGCAGGTGGTCTGATAGGACGGGGACAAATTCGACGAGACTTCATCAGACAAGACTCTTTTTCCCACCAAAATTACAACAATGGGGACTCCACATGTCTCCAATTTGAGGCAACACGTGGAGGCTTATACAAAACTTTGCCCTGTGGGGGCGTTTCACCAGGCACGCGTCATCATCATTGCAGAAGCTGGACCATTTGGAGGAGAATTAGCACAGTATCACATTGCACGCTATTCGAAGCCCTTTCAAAACGGTGTTGCCCCCAATGCGAAACATCGTAATAAATACAGTGCCACTCCTTCTGTGTGACACAGCATTCAATACGGTGTTATTAACCAGTACTAATATTTACCTTTACCGCCAATCAGAGCACTAGTCCAGATCTGGAGTGACGCAATAATCTTTAGTCCAGATCTGGACTAAAGATTTGAACTTTTTAAATCGACTAGAAGGAGGGGTTGTATAGCCCTGCTGACATCACCGATGCATTCCTCATGAAAAATTAGCCCTAGAAACATATCACCACCCACCATCTCCGTTGCACGTAGTTTGTAGTAGTCACCGCCAAAAATTACTACAAGCCCCATGCTTTCTCCCATGTTATTGGTATTTTTGGCCAGGATGCAT
Organism: Cyclotella cryptica; assembly: GCA_013187285.1. Taxonomy (NCBI): domain Eukaryota; phylum Bacillariophyta; class Thalassiosirophyceae; order Thalassiosirales; family Thalassiosiraceae; genus Cyclotella; species Cyclotella cryptica. The sequence continues at coordinate 226,485 of JABMIG010000068.1, forward strand.
GATCGGACCGAAACATGGCTGACATTGAAATTGGGGACTACGAGAAAGTGATTTGAGAGTTCTGGGAATGATGAGTCATAGGCCACGATGAAAAAATAAAGAAGGAAAAACTTGAATTACTAGTCCAGTCAAGGTGGACATAGAGATGAATGATGTTGGCTAGTGATGAGTGGCGGGGGCGTGGCCTAAAACAATCTGTGTGCAAAGTTTCCCATTGTTGAGTTGGGAGATTTGCAGAACAGAAATGTAATTGAAAAACTGGTGCGTGAAAAAAACTGAAACATCATCAAGACATGATGATTTCTCACCATTCTTTTTGTGCTGCCACTCTGCTGAATTGAACACAAGCGGGTGGCAGCAATGGTGGTGCAAAAGGCGGTCTGTGGACTTCAAAACCACAGATCGCGGTTAAGAAATGAAAGCAGCAATTTAATTGAAAAATTGGTGAGTAAAAAAACTGAAACATCATCAAAACATGATCTTTTCTTACCATTCTTTTTGTGCTGCCACTCTGCTGAATTGAACGCGAGCGGGTGGCAGCAATGGTGGTGCAAAAGGCGGTCTGTGGGCTTCAAAACCACAGATCGCGGTTAAGAAATGAAAGCAGCAATTTAATTGAAAAACTGGTGCGTGAAAAAAACTGAAACATCATCAAAACATGATGATTTCTCACCGTTCTTTTTGTGCTGCCACTCTGCTGAATTGAACGCGAGCGGGTGGCAGCAATGGTGGTGCAAAAGGCGGTCTGTGGGCTTCAAAACCACAGATCGCGGTTAAGAAATGAAAGCAGCAATTTAATTGAAAAATTGGTGAGTAAAAAAACTGAAACATCATCAAAACATGATCTTTTCTTACCATTCTTTTTGCTTTGCCACTCTGCTGGAATGAACGCGAGCAGGTGGCAGCAACAGCGGAGCAAAAGACGGTCTGTGGGCTTCAAAACCACAGATCACACGTGGGAATTCAAAGCAGCAATTTAGTTGAAAAATGGTGAGTAAAAAAACTGTAACATCATCAAAACTTGATGTTTTCTCACCGTTCTTTTAGCTTTGCCGCTCTGCTGTTATGAACGCGAGCAGGTGGCAGCAACAGCAGAGCAAATGACGGTCTGTGGGCTTCAAAACCACAGATCGCGGTTAAGAAATTAAAAGCAGCAATTTAATTGAAAAATGGTGAGTAAAAAAACTGTAACATCATCAAAACTTGATGTTTTCTCACCGTTCTTTTTGTTTTGCCGCTCTGCTGTTATGAACGCGAGCAGGTGGCAGCAACAGCAGAGCAAAAGACGGTCTGTGGGCTTCAAAACCACAGATCGCGCATACAAATTAAAAGCAGCAATTTAATTGAAAAATGGTGAGTAAAAAAACTGTAACATCATCAAAACTTGATGTTTTCTCACCGTTCTTTTTGCTTTGCCGCTCTGCTGTTATGAACGCAAGCAGGTGGCAGCAACGGTGGAGCAAAAGACGGTCTGTGGGCTTCAGTGTGATTGATCGCGGGGTGGATCCAAAACGTAACAATTTAATTGAAAAGGTTTATCATGTATTGCACTTGCAATAAATACAAGAATGTCATGGGTATTCCCGCCCTTCTTTATTATTGTGAAATCGTGTGAAGTGCAAAGTGCGTCAATGCCTGTTGAGGGCCAGACTACATAGGGTGGGGAACTACACAAATGGGAAGTGCTGAAAAAATTCTGCCTAGGTTAAGAGATTATTTAGATTAAAAACCTTGTTTTAGTACCTAATGTTAGTAAAACTGTTAGCAGTCCGTCGAAGTCTAACATTGTCCCCAAAACCTTACTAACAGTTAGCAAGAAGTGGGAAAGAATTTGTGACTCCGCCCCTCCGACCGACCGTTGAGCCTCATGTTAGGTATTCTGTAAGTAAAAAAATCTTGTTTACAGTTTAACTAACAGGCTTACCAGCCTTACTAACAATTCGTTTGCAGTGTAGAGATTAAAACTAGGCCAGAACTGGACTAGTAATAGAGATAAAAAATTACCGTTCTGATTGGCGTTAAATACTACAAAATAAGCCTATATTCCACTGCGACAGATGCTGCATGATTGCGAGCCATCTCATGGAAGGCTATGATTTGTTTACTGGTCATGGTGAACTTGTACACGTGACTTGAGCTTTTTGCTCAGTCCACATTTTTAAGGGCCCCTAGCTCAGTCATATTTTTAGGACGGGGGGATTACGGTATATGTGGATATTTTTTTAAAGGTTTTGAGAGAGTCATCATACATAGTACTGTTTCATTTTTGAAGGGCTGCACTGTATGATGTACAATTTTGAAAGAGTTCATAAGCTATATGGTACAATACAGCCACATCGATAGCCATAACACAAGTTTGATGAAGATGAGAACAAATTTTTGAAAACATTTATGTCATAAAGATATTAAAATTACAAGATTTATGGCGGGGAAAAGGGTTTCATCAAAAGTCTTGTCAAATTCGTCCCCGTCGTATCAGTCAACCAGCAGATCAGACTCGACCTTCTCAGATTTGATGTTGCCTTTTTCTCCGGTCAGCATCCGAAGTTTGGCGCATTTTTACATGTTCTCCTGCCCCACGTGTAAATCATAAACACGCCACACACACAAAATACTATCGTACCCAAACTCATTGTAATTGCAACGTAACAAATTGTCTAGAGGTAGGTTGTCTGCCACAAATAATATTCGACGAGTGCCATCGCGAGAGAATGTAAGCAAAGCTAAGGCGTGCAATGTCTACGACGAGGCTTGTGAGTTATTTTATTTTAATGAGAGCTAGTTTGAGGTGGAGGAGATATGACCATAGAAAATGGTCAGCACACTTCCAGATGATAAATTATCAAAATAGATACGTAAGGGTGGTGTCTGAGGTTGCACAAAATGTAAAAATGGGGATCTCTAAGTAATTCCCCACTCAGATGTGATGTGATGATTAGGCAGAAAATCTGATGGATGTGCCCTTAAGTAATTTCCTGGCTATTATAGGAAAAAGGAAGAGATCACATCTGAGCAAACAAATTACTTTGAGAACCCCTAGTCCCTTGTCGTTCTAATTTTCCAATACTTCCTTCCATTTCGCAGACATTTCATCTGTCTTCATCCAATTGTGGTCAAGGGAAACCTGCTACATGAGATTTAATGGGGAGTAAAGAGATTGGTCAAATAGCATCTCACTACATTAGAAAGGACATGCACTATCGCCAAGAAATAAGAATGTTTACAAATTGCAGTAATAGTCTTATTTCTCCGCGATAGTCTTATTTTTTGGAAAATGCTCACTTTTCAGAAATAAGAGGCATCTCTTTGTAGGAATAGTACATTTTCACAGGGTTCTCAGATGTCGGCTTATTTCTCGAAGTTGAGGGAAATAGTCCCATAGAGGATTGATGTTAAAGTTCCAAGGCCAGTTTCATTAATCATTAGTTGAGTAGTAATTTAGAAAAAAAGTTACAAGATGACTTTAATGCTACTTTGGAATATGATGTATACATAAAAAACCCTAACCCATGCTACTGCAACGATAGTAACCTTCTTACTCCTCCATCTGATCAGAATACTCTACCTCAACCAAATCATCACCATCCTGTTGAATGGCAATCTGGCAGAAGGAGACTGCTTTGCTTTGACTGTCTGCTTGGTGTTCAAAAATTTAGTAGCAACTTCTAATCATGCCAAATGGACGTTTTTTAGAAAGAATGATTCTCGGAAATACGTCCATAATCTCAAGATTCAGCATATTTAAGCCAAAACAGAAAAATCTTGGCGGTATGGAAGATTTTCAAGAATCACCCATGCCACAAAGAAACATCCTAGAAGTATAGGAATCATTTCCACGAGAAAATTTAAGTTTCATCCTTTTTACCAAGAATCATCCAAATTGGCCAGAAACAGATGATTCATGAGAAAAAGGATGAATCTTAGGCTGGGACTTTTTAGGTCCCAATGAACCCCTCCAACCCAATTAAGCCCCTTATTTGGATTGGTCGATCATTCTGTCACGAGTCCAACAGTCCAATCGGAGCTCCGATTGGACGCTATTTTTCCCTCGATGTTCAATCAACCAATTGGATTTTCTGTGGGCTTATTACGCGTAAGTACGTAGAATGATTGAAAGTGGCGGAAAATTCACAGACATGGGGAAGAAAAAGTTGACGTGGCAAAGAAAAAATGATGTGGCAAGAAAAAAATGACACGGCGGGAAAAAATTGATGGGACTACTGCCCTATCGGATGCAATTGGCTCGTGATTCCCAGCAATTGCTCCCACAAAGTCAAGTCCAATACAAAATGGTTCTTTAGCAAAAATTCTGTCACGGATTCCGATCAATCGATTGGGATCCAACCTTACAAAGTCCCAGCCTTAAGATTCATCCTTTTCCCAAGAATCAGCCATAATGAATGAGGTTTCTTCGAATGGATTGCTTTTGAGAAAACCATCCATGAATGGACCTAACTCAAAAATTATTTATTTTTTCCTACGCAACCTAGTACAACCATTGCTAACATGTGCCCAGTGTTTGGTTTGGCTGACAGAGAAAACACCTCTCGAGAGAGTGAGGTTTTTATCTGAACTCCCAATGTCTTGGGAGTTGTTGCTTGTTACAACTATGAATGATTCTTTGATGGAACAGTTCATAGAATAGTTTGCTTCTAACAAACAAAAGTGTTGAATTTTAGGTGAAAGCTTTAACATATATTACTGTAAGGTTCAAATGCTCAATTTTAATTTTATTGGGCCATTTCCCTCAACTTCCTTGGCAATAGTCTTATTTTTCGGAGAAGGCTTATTTCTCCAAAATAGTCTTATTTATAGTGCTATTTCAAAGAATAAGCCTTCCCCAAGAAATAAGACTATTTTTGAGAAAGAGATGACTGAGATTTTGAGTCCTGTTTGTTGATCAATGGCATGACAACTAGGTACATATCGTAACTTTAATAAATAGACTAGTTCCCTCAACCTCGTTGATAACTGTGACTTGATAATTTTTGCACATAATCCGATTTTCTTTTATTGTTTGCAGGAACAACCTCACAGATTTTTTATATTCACACATATTCTGAAGTTTTAGGATCCAAAAATCTGTGAGGCTTCCCCAATTTCTGTGACCTCCTTTCAATGTGCCATGTTGATGCTTTTCAATCCCCCTCCCATATTCCATTTTCATCCATCGTCGCTCACCACTTGTTGACACGACACAACAATTATTTTTATACACACTGAACCGTCGGCCAACTCCCCCAATGCATTCCCCTTTTGTCATCATCTATTTGTGTGATTAGTATTTTAGGAGCCAAATTAATCACAATCATTCTAGGTTATGACAGTGACAGCAACGATATTCTTTCATTAAAATCTGATTCATGCGGAGTGATAAATCAGGAGGCAGTGAATGAATTGACAGTGGTCACATTGAACATTGCAATCAATACAATGATAACTTCGATAGGGATATAAATGAGGATCTTCTTACCATGCAGTTCTTTTGCAACAGCAGGTGGGAGAATGATAAGTAGTATTGGATGTCTCGTGCAAGACAGTTGCATCACAAAAATGTATTTGAGAATGAATATCTAATGCCCTATGGAACTCATTAAAGTGGTGCAAATCCCTCATCCATTTCTGCAGAGGAAGCCATTCAACAGCTGTGGACCCCAACCAATCATCGTGGAACATATCATTGCAGTGGGCATTTGTATTCTGTCTGGTGGCTGTCCAAGAGATCAAATACATATCATTGGGACATGCCCTGATGCAGCATACAAGGGCTTCAATGATTTCTTGGATGCTGTGAACCAGGCACCTGAATTAGCCATTGAAATGCAACAATCACCAGAACAGTGTGATGCGACATATCAGCAGGTTAAATGCAAGAGTACAATTAAAATATTGACAGGGTGTGTGAGTTCTCTTGATGGTTTCTTTCAATGTACCAAAAACCCCATGAAGAGAGAGGTGGCAAATGTGCGCTCTTGTATTGCTCCAGTCACTATGAATCATGTGGAAGGCGGTTTTGTAAGCCATGTATTTTGAGGTGGTTTCACCATGCTTGACAGATGATAATGTATTTTTCACTTTTGCAGATGATTGGAAAGAAGTGTTCTCCAACCTTCCGCCAGGTATATTTGGACTTGCAGATGCAGCTTACACTTTGTCAGAGTCAATGCTCATTCCATTCACTTGAGCACATCAACTGGACCCTGCACATGCCTTCAATTATTATAAACTGCAGTTGTGCATTAGCTACATCTGTTGGTGCTTCCATTGCGGATTTTTTCTTCCCACGGAAACTCTCTCGAAAAGAGTCGGAAAAGGAGAATCAGCATGCTCCGTACTAGAAATAGATTCATGTATTCAATTGCACTGAGCTGTATGCTTGGAAGATTGAGCCCAACTCCATTTGATAGCTGGATCAAGCTCAGGATAAGTGCATTCCATCAAAGCTGTATCCCCTGCTTTGGCAAGACAAAGATGGAGATGAAGCAAATAAACTTTGCCACCCGCGCATGCACCAAATTCTCCACAGAAGCTGGACAAATTCTTTTTGTTCCTTTCCTCCCCGTATGTTGCGTGCAGAAAATTCTTTGAACTCAGAACAAGAAAGATCATTGTATTCACAGAAGATTGTTTCTTGAAAGGAGTATCCCATAAGTTGTGCCTCTTGAGATGGCAGTTACACCTTCAGCAATGAATCAATTCACATACACTCATATGCATAACACTCCAAGCAATGGCTTTTGGTTTCCTGGAAACTGAGTCATCCCTGTCATATGAATTTTTGAGTTGAATGAACTGATCCTTGCAACAGACAATTACATTGTACAGGTGATCAAGTGTGCCATCAGTTGTAATGCACTTGGGCTTTATTGAGGGACTACTACTCTTCTTGCTTTGTGATGCCTTGATTTGATGCTTGTAGCTGCTGCAGTTTATTTCATTGGCTATATTCTTTGCACGATCTCTTACACTGTGATGACTTTGAGCTATAGGGATGTGATTTGGCCATAATTGATGCTACCTCGAGGTACTTCTTGAGTTCAGTCTAATCCTGATGCCAAGAGTGTCAACATCATCGTGGTCTGTTGTTAAGGCAACGTCCTTGAGGGTACACTCTGATGCCCATTTAATGAGGTGCTGCTTCTTGTCCTCTTTGGCTCCTAGTTGGAGGGTTCATCATTGTTGACAGCAGCTTTTTCAACAGGAGGAGAGGTCACCATCTTCACAAATTGGGATGCTGACATCACAGAGGGGGGAGCAGGTGCTGAATTTGATGTTGATGTAGCCTCCATTGTTGGCTTCATTTGTGTTGTGGTTTGTTGGTTGTTATGATCACTGTTATTGATGTTGTTATTTGTTGTGATCGCTATAGCTGTTGGTTGTTGTGTTCTTGTCCATCATCATTTGGTTGTCAATATGTTTATGGTGGGAAAAACAGGATAAATCTGTGAAGGGGTAGCACAAATACTGAATTGATGCAGAAAAGTCAGAGTTCAAAAATCTGGGACCTGTGAGGTTGGGCGCAAATAGTCCACCTAAGTTGGCAGCACCCCCAGCTTTGCAGTATGGTGCGTTTGATGTCCTCTTGACGCCTTTCATCTTTCCCATAGACTCATTCTTTTTTGTGTTTCCTTAGTTTTCCTATCAACAACATTCTTCTGTGCAACCAAAAAATATCATTGTCTGTTGAATTCCTCTTCTTGTGACACTGAAGAGATTGACATAAGTTTTTATTGTTAAATCTGCTAATTCTTCCTTACATCTACCACACTGTCACCAACTTCCCATTGATCTCCGTAATCTCCTCTTTTAAAAATGCCAAAGACTGGCCCCTTACCCATTGAGACTGGGTGGTGTAGCGATCTACAAGAAACAGCAGGTAAAGGAAGATACGTGAGAGAGATGTCCAGCCGTTGTGATGGCTGTGATCCCATTTGTGCATGGCAGCAGCAGCAGCAGCTGCTGCTACTGCAGCAATGAGGGTATTCACTTGGTTTAGATTGTTGCTGGTTCACATTGTGAGCACTCTCCTGCAGAGCACTTTGCACAATCCCTGTTGTGATTCATCTATATATACATCTGTAATCCTACATGGGAACTCCATAGCCTTTTGGGATGCAACATCTGGACATGACACACCAACATGGGGGGAATTTATCTGTCCACTCATCCAAGGCCCATTCATAATCTGGCTGACTTGTAAACCCCGTAAGCAATTAGTCTGACTTCAATCTAACACAACACAAGAGAACCAACATCCGATCATATACTTATGAATTATTAACAAAGTCCCTCCAAAAGGCCTTCAATGTGCATTTGGATGAACTTTGTACTTTCAAATGTGCTTTGTACTGATTATTGTACTGGGTTCAAAGGACATGTTTTAAGAAAAGGCTTAAAAAGTACATAAGCAACTTAATGAACCAATTAATTGATGTGGCAACAGCATGCATGGTATGAATAAGCATTGTATTGGACTTATTTAGTTTTTCAGGAAATTTTCCCTCCGGTCCTACTTCTATGACTTTGACATGGTTCTTTTTGTATACTTATTAAGAGCGTTAACCACATGTGGGTCATTCACAAGGGCTACTTGTGTCACTATCATCACTATTTCAATTCCTCTTCTCCTTCTATTACCATTGTCTGATTTTGTCCTACAACATTATCAATAATTGTTCATCATTCGGCAAACAAACATTGCAAGTCACATTTACAAGCATCTTCTTGGCAATTGCAATGAGAGTAGCTCGACAAGAGCATCTCATGTCTCCCTTGTGTGTAAGACAGCCCATGCCAAAATCCATCAGCTTGAAAATCTAGAGGAAGAGAAGAAAGACCAATGGTATTATCCGTCAATTGTAATGCCTCAATTTTGAAAAACGCGAATGATGACAACTTGCCAGTACTAACTATAAAGATGGAATGGTAGGCCTCAAGCATGGCATAAGTCCCACTGATAGGATAGAAAAGGTGAGCTTGGATGGGGGGTCAAGTGTGGTTGATCAACCCTAAAATATCATGGTCATGCTGACATATTGGAGACTATATAATGCGGTGAATAAAACACAATCTCAGTCATTAAGACTTCTGCACCAAATATCATCTGGCGGCACACACACCAACCATTCGCAGAGGAGTCAGAAATTTAACGCAATTTGCTTCACCCAGTGACAACTGATGTGTTTCCCCAAGACAGTTAATTGTCATTAATACCATCCATCACATGATTACATATCAGAATGAGTTGTTGATTCTTATTGTAATTGTACGCCAACATCATCCTCTGGGACCACAGTGCTAGCCATCTGGCAGAAATGAGGCAGATGCAAGGAAGACTACCCATTGTAGATCTTGTGTCAATGTCTACATGGAACAAGACTTGCGGTTTGTGTCTTGTAGGAGTTCTAAATGTGATGTCGTGCCTGTTGGCAAGAGCCAAGATTCTTTCTACTTTTAAACCTAAAACCTTTCTTTACTACAAGCATAAAGTGCTTAACACTAAATATACTAACATTACAATTGATTTAAGGGACTGATGCCACTCACAAATGGAACTGAAATAATTTGATGCTTCTACAAATTCCTATGTACAACATCAATATGAAATTTGGCTATCCCAGGTTGCAGTCCCTGCATATCCCTGCACCAAAAAATGAAAGGCCAGCATGAAGCTTGGACTGAACACTTCCATCTGGGCAATGAAGAACAACACACCACTGCAATATTATTAGTGACCTATGTAGACAACTGTGAAGCAGTTCAGCTTGGCAGGATTATGGGCTTGAAAGCAAGAGAGTTAAGTTGCACATGGGAAGCAAATCAGTGGGCGTCATCACTGTTGATATCAGTGGCAATTTGGGATAGATGCCATGCCACAAAACCACAAGGCAAAGGAGATCAAACGGATGACAGGTTATACAATTGGGGTGGAAGGAAACAGAGCAAGTGGTTTTGCCTTCTCCTTTGAGATCATCATGAATAGATGCTAGCAGTGAGATGTCATCTTTGTATCAAATCTGAGCTTGTCACAGTGATGTAACAACATAAGACAATAGGGGAAATCAAAACCAAAACCAAGATTTGGGAACATGGTATCCAATAGAATTTTGTGGACTTGATAAATGCCGTGATTGTGCTCTCAAAAATGTTGGTCAAGATAACACAAAGCATGCCCCTCAACAAAAGCTTTGGCATGGTTAAGTTGAAAATTTTTAAACGTTGGTAGCTCACATTGACGACTGTAATATCTTTGGCCTATGACGGAATTGATTGCTGACTCTGATGAAAATTATGTCAAAGGTGACAAACTAAGTTATGAGGCCACCAACCACCCTTCCACAGAACTCATATTGTTTTATTCAGAGTGTGACATAGGCCAATTATCTACCCTACAGTAGTACTCTAGGGTAAACTGAAAGATACCCTTAATTTCTCAGGAGATGAGGGATATCTCACAATAATGGCAAGAACCAGCAAATAGCAAGAATAGGTTCACTACCCAGAAATACCATTTGGGGAATAATGCTTTATGTCATCAACTAATGACATAAAGACATACCATATCTGTGTAGGATCCTACACAGTTTCATTTTGTGCAATGAAGCATATTTGCTTCATTGCTGCTTGTTACTAGCAGACAACTTAGCTCATAAAAATCAGTCTACAACAACGTATCTACCGTTTACTATATAATAATAAATTACATCGAAACGGCTTAGGTCACTATCAATTGATAGCCTTCGCGCAACCAGGATCATCTGTACGTCATTCCACCATCCATCATCCATATCAGGTATGTGTTGACCATGGTAGGTTTGTCTGTCTGTCCCCTTGTTGCTCGAAGCCGTACAATACCTGTGGTATGTTAGGCATAGTGCAATTTGTGCTGCTTGACTCCCAGAGTATGGCTATAGCCACAGCTGAGCCCCGAGTCACGTACTCAGCCAGTTGAAGTGAGTTTCACTCACAGGCCGGCACGAGTTTTTTAACACGTAGCCATGAACAATTGCCCTTTACGTCAGTGAGGAAGAGATCCCACTTGACGCGGGTATACTCCGCTTTGTTAGCAGAGTACGCATTTAGCACAAAGTGCATTTGCAGTAAAAAAGACCACTCGTGACGTATTATACGCACCAGTGGCAATATAGCTTACTTGCCTAGTAGCTCGTAGCTCCCCTCACTAAGTGAGGAGGCAATAAACATAAATGCCTCGGTTAATTTTTTTCTCCGAAAGAGCAATATGTGTGTATTCTATTTTTAGAAATAGAAACACGATTAGACTTAAAATTAGTCCGTACCCATGATGATATGCATATGCATTGACATCATGGAGTACTACGTACTTGAAGCCAAATAGGCAGTACAAAAATAAATCTTCTAGGGCCTAAATTGACCCTACGAAGACTTGAATAGCCTCTAAGGCCTAAAAAGCTTGCTCGTGACCCCTGAGAGGTTTCGGTCACTTGAAAGACTCGCGATCCCCCTGGAAGTTCGCGGTTCTCAAGTTTCAAAAGCGTCAGACAATCCTCATGGGAAAATGCATTCGTGCAGTTCTTTGTCCCACAATCGCGGATCAGCCCATGCACATGGGAGCGAGTCACGGCACAGCCCACTTCACAAATCGTTTCGCGACACAGCCCTCACGGTCACGATCTGAAAAAAACGACCACATATCATGTGTCCTAGACTCAGAGGGCTTAGCCCATGAGCGCGAAGGACCAGCCTAGGAGAGAACATTGTTCTACTCCGCATGAAGGCATAGGAGCGCAATATATTGCCCTATCCCGGTCAAAACGTCAGAGCGACATGGAGTAACATCTCCAAGTCCCAGAACGCATGGGGCGCAAGATGGACCCATAAATCGACTACGTGTCGTGCCCCAGAAATACTCATAGCAAAATTCTCGCGAATTTCTGATTTGCGCTAGAATGATGCTTACTTTTTGCGGTTTTTGTCAGGAAAACATGCAACTTGTTGATTTCTTTCTGAAATCCAAGCAAAAAGGAGAGAAACGTCCACAAATCAAAAATGATTAGAGTGAGATAATTGCCGAACTGTTGGACCCCGAACTGTCGGGTGCCTTTCTCAATAGTGAGACCACTTCCTCCATTTTCACAAATATAAGCTACTTAGCTGCGCAAAAAAGTGCACATCCTCTGGTCTGAGGAAAATAGAATTCAGAGCCCCAAACAAATGTTCAGGATTATTTAATTGTAAATTAAAGAGCTCGTTAGATAAAAAATCTTAATCAGAATTCTACCGTCAAGTTAAAATAACCTCACATTCAAAAACCTTGTTAAATGTAAAAATAAGACAAAAATGCCAAGAAATCTTCTGGCATCATGAATTGTTTTCTCAAGAAGACGAACTCTTCTCCCACATAGAGAGAACATACACAAGTACCATGCTGCATTATTCACAAGCAAGGTGACAAAAAAACAACTCAAATTCAAACCTTGTTGGGTTTCGAACCCCTGACATGGTGTTGTTACAGTAACAGTGAAAGCAAGAAGGACGTAGTTCCAAGCTTCCCCATGTTCCAATGTTAGGAACATCCATATGTTTTCCTTACCCAGCTAGGCAGGTGTCAAACTCTTGGCGCACGCAGGATGGGTTCTTCCTAATCAAAAGAAAGGGTAAAGTCACATGATGATTTTAAAAAAACACGCTTTCTGAGTACATGATACCCGAAGTGACTAAGCCAGCATATGACCTCAGTCTTTGACCAATGCAAGGATTGAGTTATAATTGTTCTAGATTTTCGAACAAATAACAACATAAAAAATTATGTTAAGATCAATTTTACCTTGCCAGTGATAATTGATGTAAAAAGTCTGCTAAAATCTGTGTACCCAAGTTGAAATAAAACCTGGACAAAACAGATCAAGCACATAGCTAACCACTTAAGTGCAGCGCTCTTTTTGAGCAAAAATACTCCTGATCACAGAGCTAACCACTCCTGTGAAATACTCCTTTGGGGGTTGAGTAAAATAGCAGACCTTCCAAGATGTGTCAAAGGAAAAGTGACACTCGTTTACACTAAAAACTCAATTTCAAACAGGTTTCTGTGGTTTCTCGTGACAAGAGAAAGTGTTTGATGAACTTTTGGGTGTCTTGGAAAAAAAGTGCCTGTTTCCCTCAACTTTTCAGAAGAGGTGGGTTTACAGCCTATAACAACAGAGCACAACCAGTCAAAAAATCAAGGAAAAACAATGAGGAAAACTTACCTTGGCGACTGGAGGGTTTATTTGACAGTCATTGTCAGAAATAGCTGTACAAGAACAGAACACCCAAACACAAGTAAATTACTGTAACCCAAAAAGTGATTCTTAAAATAAGTAAAAATGGACAAAAAGTTACGAATACTGTCCAAGCTCAAAGAATCCTTACAGTACTGTAGAAGTTGCTCAGTTCAACTCTGCCATCAAGTAAGACTTCTTGACAAGTCAACAAATCATTAGATTGGATACTGACGCATCCAGAACCCGTTTCATGCCTAGAAAAACTGAAGAAGGTCTCACCTACTCAGGGCTAGTAGCAACAATCATGGGTTTTCCATGTGCCTCACAAGCACATACAACGGAATCAATGATGGCCATGTGGTTCTGAATAGAACTCACTTGGAGAATATGATAGTCTCCAAAGGCTAGCATGGAAGACCACCTTAAACAAGGTTAGGATGGACTTACCAAGCAGCGAGTAACGGTTTGACCGACAAGCCACAACACCTCTGCACAAAGACAACAAGGGCTTAATAGCAGACCCAAAGTCTTATCATGGCAAAAGCACCATGCTTACAAGCAGTTAAACTCGCTAAACATTCGCCTATAGAAGGAACTCACATGTCACTGGGTGGTCCAGTACAAGGGAGAACCTTAGTCAAGACAATATGATTGTCTCACCTCACTCACAACTAGGATTGTAGAGGAGGAGGTATGATGTCACCAAAAGCCACTACCATGGCCCATGAGACGAGGTACACAAAAGGGAGACACATATATGTTAGACATTTGTTACTGCAACAAGTCTAGAGCATCACCAACTCAGGTTGGGGCTGCTCGCATTCTAGTACAACTTGCTGAACATAGGGTGTATACACACAGAATAAAATAGGATAAAATCCTTGACCATGTTAAACATTATTGGATATTCAACCAAACTGTGTCTTACTAGATAATGGTCTCACTGAGACTCAATAACTAGTACTTGATTCTCTTGTGAGAACTTCTAATGGTTTACCTTCAGAATTATCCAGGGAGAACACATAATATGGTATCCATAATTAGGGACTCATAGGGTCACCAAAACAACTTGTTCTTTTACTAAGGACAAGAGGATTACCATAGGTAGTGCAACTAAGTGTTGCGCAACAAACCATAAAACAAGCCTCAAAATCATATGAGCACAACAACACAAAGGATCCAAAAACCTTTGTTCTTGTAAAAACCACAGCACAGAGAATTGTGAGTATCCCTTGCTAACAGGGAATACCATCTCACACAAAGGATAAGTCAAACCATGAACATCTCTATTGAGAGACATGTAGCACCATGTTGGCATGCAGTGCAAACCAAAAGCAGCTATACACAGAAATGTAGTATGGCTTAATTAGCTTAGACAAATCCAAATAGAAGACAACAATTATGTTGTCAACATCAAGGAAAATTCGCTTCTCCAAGATTTTTGCTGTGAAGTCACAATATGGTTCCATAAACCGTAAGATAATAGTCAACAACTGTCTTTCAAAATAAAAAAAAAGGTACATACATGCACATTTAGCTATGTTGCAATGTCATTACCACCAACAAAAAGAGTTGTACATGCACAGACCTCGCCTTGAGGATTCTTGTCACAAAGGTACAAAAGGATGTCAAAACAATGACTCCCTACTCTACATGGTACAAAGAGACATAGACGTTGATGTTTGGACCTTCCAATGATTCTAGTCAATCCATTAAATTGACTTGACATTGTTTGCTTGCCGGTAGTTGACCCTTTTGGGCAACTATTCCCATGGATACATAGGGGTGATAGAGCAAATAGAAGGACAAATTCTCATACTAAGGATGCATAAAAGGAAGTAACAGAATATCTGTACTATCAGCACCTTCGTACCTAGACCTGGTTCAATATCCACATTGTACACAAATTGTAACAATTAAGGTGTAGTTTCTACACTACATGTTTGGACCATATGTATTTCATTTGGATTCCCAGTGTAAGTCAACCAGAGTCTTCAAAAATATTAAAACCCAAAAAGTGAATATAATTAACTAGAGATCAAGCAGATGCTTGGCCTGCCGTACCAATCATGGTCTTGTCAGCAGCTTCTAGTGGCACAATGTTTTCCTAAACAAACACTCAGATGCCATTCACTCATACCTACTATGCAGTGCCTATCGCCTCAATGTAGTGTAGCAATCATAAGATGGAATTGTTGTTCGGCAATCCACTTTTGCATCTACATACAAAATCAACAGGAGACACCAGGCAACACCAAACCGACCCAACTTGATCCTCATCAAAGTTAGGTCACATGGTCAGTGAAAGCAATGCTTAGTATACAAAGGTCTTTCACCCCGCACAAATATTCAGTCTGTACAGCTTTGATAATTGGACTATCACAAAAGTTATACGATAAGACAATCAGGGTTTCACGCGGAAGTAAGTCATATACATTTGGCTTAGGAGAGTATAAAAACACCAGCTTTATCACAAGCCATTCCAAAATCTCCCTCTCCACAAGAACTTACACTTCATATAGTACATACAATAATATGTATGTAAAAATGTCACAGGCAGCTTGCACATTTTTAACCTCAGCCAGGAGGTTTTTTTCTGCAAGTCTGGCTCGTAATCGGATTTTTTCCTCACAGAGGTTTTACTTTTCCGCGAGCCACGCTGATCTCCAATCGTGGGGGTGAGTGACATAGGCCAATTATCTACCCTACAGTAGTACTCTAGGGTAAACTGAAAGATACCCTTAATTTCTCAGGAGATGAGGGATATCTCACAATAATGGCAAGAACCAGCAAATAGCAAGAATAGGTTCACTACCCAGAAATACCATTTGGGGAATAATGCTTTATGTCATCAACTAATGGCATAAAGACATACCATATCTGTGTAGGATCCTACACAGTTTCATTTTGTGCAATGAAGCATATTTGCTTCATTGCTGCTTGTTACTAGCAGACAACTTAACTCATAAAAATCAGTCTACAACAACGTATCTACCGTTTACTACATAATAATAAATTACATCGAAACGGCTTAGGTCAGAGTGTTCTTTTCCATATGATATTATGTTTTGGCCCAAGGACTTGACAGGTTGAGAGGTGCCTTTGGACAAAAACCCAACTGGAGTAGACAAAGCTTTAGTATCTGAAGCAGCTGAACCTTTGGCTGAAAATACCGTAAGCATGACAGCATTACCCACTGGAGATAAGGGTGCTCACCAAGACACCACTTCTCAATTGTTCATCAAGAATGTGGTGTACAAAGTGAAGTGGCCCCAACATTTTAGTGTGGAACAAATGTGATATAGGGTTCATTGTATGGGATGTCTTTGAAGTCATGTTGATAATGTGTTGGACTATCTTACTTGGTTTATGGAGAAAACAATTGCTTGAAGAGAAAAACACTCATTGAAAGTGAGCCCCCCCCTGTTGACTTATTTGTCATTTGTTTCCGTTCGCCATTTTCATCAACTTATTTCTTAACTATCCATGTAAGAAAAATGAAGTGCACAAATTGGATGTGAGTTTGCAATGTCATCAAGGCCAGATATCACTTGACAAACTATTGAGGTTGTTAGTGTTCTGTCATGAGACTAAGAATTGCAGCATACCTACAAATATTCTTAGCTTTGCCACAACAATTGAGAACATATCTGTGATTACAAACATTTCAAAACAATGAGATGACATTCTTGACAAGAATTGAAAACAGCAAATCACACATGGCCTGAAATTGTCAAGAAATTCTAATGTTGTCGCAGGACTTTCATTATTGGGAACAAATCCATTCTCTTCATAGATGTGTCACTGGCTGTGATTGAAGGTTATTGATCTGTACAGTGATTATATCAAGGCTAAAGATCCTTGATAGATGAGTTCGAAAAATTGTAGAGATACTTGAATGGGTATTTCATCCAGAGAGCATTATTCCTTACAATGAACTGCGCTGCAGGCTGTTGGATGTGCATGCGAACATTATTATTGGTACAGTGTTGGGATATTGAAAGAGAGATTATGTGTGAGCATGAAATTATTAAATTTTATGTGGGTGCCTTTGAGTATGAAATTAAAACAATGAAGGGATGTGTGCATATGCACTGCATGGATCATGTTTACACCACATTCAAAATTTCAAGGGAGTGTAAATTCATTCATCCCTGGTTCTATGTACTGGGTTTAGATGAATGTGACTAGACAAATGAAAGAACCCAACATTGTTAGTAGGATACGAGAGATTTAGTTATTAGGGTGGTATTAAGAGATGACTTGCTTTTAAGAAGTTTTTGATCCAACACCTGCTTTTGTCTGGTTTTGGTGTGAAGCATTAAAAGCCATAAAATGGTAATGGTATATATTCTTTTACTTGTGCATGTAGTTTTTCATTTTAACATGGATTTCTGTGATGTGCTTTATGGTAGCACTCTGTTGCATACCTATCCAACGTATGTACGTATTACTCTCCATGTTTTCCTTTGTAACAGATTGCGTCCCTTGGTCTTCATCTTTTCTTTTCAATGATGTGAAAGTCATCTGTCCCAGTCACTAAGAGGACCCTGTTACCTGAAGCCCAATCACCTGCACGAGTCACCTGCTCTGCTCATCATAAGCAAAGAGTGACAATACAGATTTACAAGTCTGACTGAAGCCCACCAAGTGCCAGAAGGTCCGCCCACTACAGGGAGGGCAAGCTTTGAGGAGGCTGTATGAATGCAACAACATGGCTACATCTATCCATCTGAGGCTGGGAGCCACGATATCACAACAGTTTGCAGTCCTACGGGAATGTTAAAGTCTTCACTCACGTTAGGGTCCCAACACTCCAAGTGCCACAACTGATATTACATCAGCATGCCTGCCCAATTAAATCAAAATATGATTTCCCATACCCCATCATTCTACTACAGGTGATCCTTATATCGATGCATCAAAAAGTATAGAGCAATCAATCCAACCCCAAAAACACATTCAATTGCAAAATCAGAGCATCCAATCTATTCGAATTTCCAATAGGTCACTCACCCCACAACTTATATTCCTTCAGATCATGGTCATTTAGTTTCTTTCACCCAGCTATGGGCATGAAATGAGTGCATGCCTCATCAAATAAGGGAAATTTGGTATCAGTCTAGCACAATTATCTGACAAAAAACTTACAACAAAAAAGGTAGAATCAAGAGCGCACTCAGATCCGGTATTGTCCCACACTGCAAATGAAAAACACCGGTAACCTTCCTGTACACTCTCAAAATGTCAGAGCGTACAGGGAGCAGGGAGGTTACAGGAAGCTTGCCAATGAAGCATCAATAAAAGTACACAGAGACGCACATGACACTCCAAGATCACCACCTGCTCATCACTTTTTTGAGCACTGCCAAAATGCTGATTGCACAAGTGACATCCTCAAACAGGAAAGGGCCACAAAGAAGTGAGTGCCACCAGAAGCACTGGTTCACACAATTGCAACCAACACCACAAAATGTATCAAGATGACAGGTATTGCGCTTGGTCATACAATTGCAATGATTGTTGTGACTACCATCATCACTATGTCCAATGTGACTGCAATGCTTGCCACAAACACAGCAATTGTGGTTGTGACAATCAATCATGCCAGCTTGGCCTCGTGGCAATTGTAATGACAAACATCGCAGTCATCCCAAAAATGCGATGATTGCCATTGCAATCGGAAAACTGAGAACCACATCACACACAATGATGCTGGCTCCAGGAGGTCTTGTTCCTTCTCTTGTGACTTCTCCCGCTCTGTCTCTTCATGGCTCATTGCTGGGGTCCAGGTTCTTGTCCTCTTCCAAGTTCATGGAAAACCACCGCCTTGAGGATGAGGGAAATGCTAGTCCCTGCAAAATCAAGAGGGCCAATTCATACTCTGGTGATGAAGATGACAACCATCAACGCCTAGTTATGGACAGTGACAGCATTTATGCCACCTTCTCTGCCCCTGCAAACAAGAAGCCCAAGAGGTCCAGGCACAAGACTGGATAAGACACCGTGGCAGCAGAAAATGCTTTTCATGTGCCACGTTCATCAACATCTTGAGTATGGGAGTTGACCTGGAGTTGACTCATAGTATGCAAATAAGTTTTAGTGTCAATGGATAAGATTAATTTCATGACGCAAATGTCATGGATACTGTTTTTTCTGGATGATGTGGGTGCATTCGCCAAAGATTAGGACCATGATGTTCAACTCTTATCTAACATCTTGCATTGCCTACTCAAGAATGGCTTTACCATTAACCCATTGAAGCACAGAGCAGATGGGCCATCAAGGAAACTGATGGGCTTTGATATTGGCTTACATCATGAGGTCTTAAGACTTGGAAAAAGAAAATTGATGCCATCTTACACATGGATTGTCCATGCAATGCCACTGAATTGTGAATATTCATTTGGTGCATCAACTATTACTGCAACATGTGGCCCATGCATGCTCACATACTCAAGCCAATGTCAGATTTGAAAAAAGTGCTCCAATACCTTGCACCAATGAAATGCAGCAAGCCTTTGACAAAATGCATGTGCTCATGGCTGCCGACACTCTCACGACTTACCCAGATAATAACAAGCAGTTTGACATTTATACAAATGCATCTTATTTCAAATTAGATGTGTGTATTGTACAAGCAGGAAGGCATGTTGCCCACTTCTCTTGCAAGCTGAGATCATAACAAGCAGTTTGAGATGTTTACAGATGCATGTGATTTCAAATTAGATGTGTCTATTGTCCAAAAAGCAAGGCCGGTTGCCTATTTCACTCACAAGCTGTCAAAGTCAGAGCAGAAATATACTGTAATGGAGAAAGAAATGCTCTCTATTGTTGGAACTTTTTAAGAATTTTGATGCATGCTCCTTGGTGCAGACCTTCATGTCTTTACTGACCATGAAAATGTGATGCTTGACACTTTAAAAATGCTATTTTCCTTGCATTGGCACAATCAAATCAAAGGATATCCCCTACATTGCATTATTTTGTGGGCCCCAGCAACATTCTGACTGATAATTATCTTGGATCCATCACCTTGCTACACTGGCTCAGATCACTGAGAGGAAGTGTCCCGCAGACACAGCAGTGGTTTTGGATGACATAGATGAGTTGTACTTATAAGATCAAGAGTACTCAGGTTCGATAATAATGAACTATGGAAGGCACTTGAGTGTTATCTCAATCTTGAAATTCCTCACCCTGGTCGTAACGCGGTAAATTGCTCTCACATTTTTGAATGACAGCAGCAGGATGAAAAACTGCTAGCTCACCAAAAAAATACCTCAACAATCATGTCAACTTGAAACCAGATGGTGAGGTGGACAACATCATTTGCTACAAGAAGGATCCCACTCAAGACAATTGGAAGATTACCTTGCCCAAATCAATGGTTTGCAACAATGATACTACCTGAAGTGTCCAGACTATCAATAGTACAATATACCAGACCACAGATACTGACTGCTACCGGAAAGTGCAGTGCGTATTGCACCTTGGTTGGACCTTGGGAAGTCATGTTCAATGTCCAAAAAGTTGAGCTCAATGCCTTAACTTGCATTGGCACTGCTTCTAACTTAGTTGAACTCATCATAATTGATAATAAGACTGCCAGACACATCTGTGATAAATTCACACACTGTTTGCTTTACTGCTACCCCCAACCAGTATGTTGTATGTTCTTTCCAAAGATCATTGGAAATATTGGATATTTGCTCGACCAGCAAAAACCCTCAATCACATGCAATTTGTGAACAAATGCATCACACAATTGGTAACATGCTACAAACCCCTACACATGAATCCTCCACAAAATAGGACTCAGACATGAGACATAATTGATTATGGTTTAGCAATTGCTATGCATGCCATGTGCACCACTGTTGCTATGACTCTGCGAAATTCTCTAGAATCTCTTGCTTTTGCACAGGACATGTTTTTGAATGTGCTGCTTACTGCTGAATGGCAGATCATTGCACGCTTGCGCGAACATCATGTCAATGAGAATTTGCAACGTTCCAATATGAAGCAATGTCAATGTGACTATGCTATGGAGCAACAAGTTTAGAGGAAGCTGCACAGTCCAAATAAGTTTAGAGTAAGAACCAAAGGCCCTTGCACAATTGGATGTGTTCATATCAGTTGTAACCTGACTATTCAATTATGTGACATGGTCACCAAATGTAGTAATATATGCATAGTGCCACCATATTGTTAAACCCTTTCCATGTACCCCGGTGAAGACACTCCATATATATGTTGGGCCCCAAAAAGGCACCGGCCCCTGCTGGAACTGGGACCGCATTTTCGCCCCGTGCTGGAACTGGGACGCCGACAGCCCCGTTGTGGCACCGTGCCACAACGGGGCGCCCCGTGCTGGAACTGGGACCAAAAATGTGATTTCGACATGTCCCGTGCTGGAACTGGGCGCCCCGTGCTGGAACTGGACTTTCGTCTCGAAACCCCGAATTGGAATTGGCCTCGTTGTGGCACCAGAGCCACCATGGGGCGCCCCAAACCGGCACTAGTGCCAGTTTGGGGCACCCCGAATTGTCACTGATGAGGGTACATAAGTATGTAGTTTGAAATTGGATTGTCCTTTTGCACTGTAGATGCAGTGCCATTTTGGGACGTCCAAATGTGGCACTAAAGTAGTGACATGTTTTTTCCTTATGAGACAACAAACCCTTGTCCAACCTTAGAAAACACTTCTTAGAAAACACTTAATCCAATACTAAAGAAATAATCCACTGTTGCCTATTCCTTGTTAATGCAGTTCTTGTTGATGCCCCCGTGACACTTTGAATTGCATAACAATCCAGCTTTAAAACATGAGCACCTAGCAGTACAACATGTCCCAGCCTTGCAACCACACCCAAGATGCTTCCCTTGCCCACCAACCATTGAAACAGATGCCGCCGCTTTCCTCTCCTTAATTCTCGGCAAACCAGTCCATTCATCTAAAACACTATCCAATCCCAGGAGCTTTGTGTTGGAGGCCACAGATGTCATGTAGCTGGGATGATATAATGTGTCCAAGACACCCACTTTACACGCCAAGCGATAGGTTTCACAAGAATTGTCTTTGGTTTTAACCACTTCCACAACAACCAGCGTCAATGTCTTACCGTCAGCCTTGGTTGTGTCCACATCATGCAGTGGAACTTGAACAATACTGCCTACAGCAAAATGCACATCTTTGTCCAATAATGCCTTTCTCTTCATTGTCCTACCCTGCTGTGATAGTGATTGAAAAGCAGCATTGCGTAGACTCTTGCGCCTTGGAGACTCCATCAGTTCACTCTCTCTTACTTCCGCCACTGCCTTTCTCTGTTTGTCAGCTAACACGGCATCATTGTAATCTTGGACAGTTGGAGCTCTAAACCATTTGCCCCATTTATCAATGACACCTTTTTCTCCCCTGTGGAGCACTATTTCCAACACACTCTCACCATACTCGTCCAACAGCTCCCACATTGTTTTCCACACTCTCCTCAGAATGACTCGTCTCCAGGGATCTGACAAGTCGCTTGCCTTGTCCATAACTGCAAAGCAACTGCGGATGTTGGCATTCTCAAGAGTGACAGAATTTGTTGGCTGTGTCATTTTCAGGAGAAGGGACAGCCATGGGTGGCGGACATCTTCTATGTACTTGGACTGCTCAGGAAGAACATTGGGTAAAAAATCTTGTTCACCAGCAGTCAACAATCTCACCGGTGTCAGTGCCTTCAGAGGTGTTGTGGCATCCAATTCCTCGGGTGGGCTTTTCAGATTCCCAAAAGATGCATTAGTCGTATGCTGCTTGTTAGTGGAGAAACCCCCAGTCATCATGAGGTAACTCTCCATATTCAAATTCACATGCGACGGCAAACTAAGAAACAATGCTCCGCACTGAAAACCCAGTCCCTTCCAACCAAAGTAACTCCCATTTGGAGAATTCACAGTTACCTTCGAATGAACTTTGCAACCAGTTCTTCAGTCCTATCAGAAGTGAAACCAAGAGAGGTAAATGCTGGGCGTGACAATTGGCTACTGCCTTGGGTGCCTGTAGTTCTAACCAACTGATTTCCAGTGGTGGTAACACAAGAGGAAGGAGGATTACTGTCACCACTGTCAACAGCTCCTGTCTTTCTAACCAACTCATTTTGTTTTGTGGTACCAGCAGCAGCAGATGCATTAGGAGAATCAGATTTCCTTGCACTCATGGGAAGAGCGGCATGCTCCAAAGGAACATCTGGCTCCAGCCCCAAACACCGATTCACATCCATCTCTGTGGCCAAATTAGCGAGCATATGTGGGGCAATGGGCAAATTGGAAATTCCTACCTGTGGAAGTTGACCAAACATGAGATGGTATGGTGTCCTGCTCCCTATCCCTCGATGAATTTGAGTGTTGCATCTCCACTGGATGAATGCTAACGCCTGCGCCCAGTGTTTTGATTGGTTTTCGTGCATCCAGTTGCTGATCTTCTCCTCCACAGTCCTCTTCCTTCTCTCAATTCCGCCATTGGACTCAGAGTGACATGGCTTCCCAGTAACCAACACTGTTCCTGGCCACAATGTTTTTATCTATGAGATAACGCCACTACATACTACAGAACTAATGGAAAGAACACCATGAAATGTTAATGACAATGCGATTAAAATTGATGTCAAGATTAAAATTAACAACATACCTCTTCATCCAACTGAACATGTCAAGACTTGGATGCTCCATGGCAGAACTCTTTACCATTATCCGCTTGGAGGATGGAGGGAGGACCAAATATGCAAAAGATTTGGATGAGTTCTATCGCCATGGCTAGGTGTGTCCTGGAGGTCAAAGGGCGCAATTGGCAGAATTTTATGCCATGGTCCTGGTAGTCTAAGATGTATTGGAAGGGCCCATCAGGCATACTCTGGTAGTCGATGAGGTCAATTTTTGCTTGGACATGCATACCTCGAGTGAGCAAAGGTTGATGTCCTGCTTTTGCCTTCTTCTAAGGCCGTGACCTAATGCAGACTGGGCAATACTTGGGGAACATCTCACAAACCCAGCAAGGGATGCTCTTCCCATATTTCGCTGCAACCCGCTTGAATAAAGTCTTTGCCTTGGGATGGTCATTACCAGCATCCAATTCATGGATTTGCCTGAGGACATTGAAGAGCTTGCTGTAGCTAACGACCTTTTGGCAAGAATCCAAGGCTTCTCCCTCACCCTGCTTGTAGATCAGGATGTTGCTTGTGTCGATGGTCATGATGGCATACTTCTTCACCCACTTGTACCCCACTTTGTTGGGGATTTTTCTTAGTAGTTTGAGGCGTTCTTCCTCATCAGCATCTTGTACTGCCAGCATCAGCTTGTAGATCTGATCAAACACAGCATCACAGATGATATGTGCGTGCTTGTTGAGTTTTGACATGGAGAAGATCTTTGCATCTACTGCCTTGTAGAACTCTGCCTTCCTGGCAGACAGAGAAGCAGTGTCTTCATTGCGGGGACCTCTTCACCTTCTGGAATGGTGGAGAGTTCCTCGTGTGGAAAAGTGTCATCCAATTCCTCCAGCTCTACATCTTGAGAGAACTCCTGAAACTCATCTCCTTGGGAATCGAATTGAATGTCATCCTCCTCATCATCTTTAAGGAGCTCTTCTTCTGATGGTAGACTCTGGGAGATGGAGTAGGATGAGTCATCAGAATCATCCCTTGAGGGCTTTCTGGATGGTTTTTTCCTCTTGCTACCCCTGGCCATGTTGCGAGTGGGATGTTGCTGTGGAGTGAAGTGAATTCTTGATGGGGTGGAAGAACAACACAATCTGTGGTGGCGTACAGAGTGCGAGCAGTAGGAGAACTCGAGAGAGCGCGATCTGTGTCAGTTATGTGGTTGCGAGTGTGTTGTGCTGGCCAAAAAACGCAAGCAAATCAATGCAATTATTGTGTAGTGCGTTGAATCGCAGTTCGTGTGGGTGCGTTGGATGATGTGAAACATGCACGTGATGGCAATGAGGTGGATGCAAAAGATCCATGTGATAGCATGGAAGCGGAAGCGAGGAGATGGCCTATCTACTTAGGTCAGAAAAGCATGTCAGAATTTTTGGTGTTCGGGTACCCCTAACACTCTACTTCAACTGAAAACGCGCCCCGAATCTTCACTTGATCGTGTTTTTCTGGCCGGTGCCACAACGGGGCTGTTTTCGTCCCAGTTCCAGCACAGGGCGAAAATGACGTCCCAGTTCCAGCACGGGGCCGGTAGACTTTTGGGGCCAAACATAAAGATGTACTGCATCAAAGGTCTTTTTGAGTTTTTTACCTCATGTCCATTTCTTCTACCTCCTCATTTGAAGAAATGAATGATGGAGTTGTCTTCAACTCCATTTCTGTTTGTTTGATTTACAGCAGTGATATATTCTTGCCATGGAGGGGAAGAGTGCCTGCCCATGCTTACTGGTGCTTTTGTAGAAAAGAGGATGTATAATTCAAGGTATCAAAGGGGCTTATATAAAGTATGTATAGGCATGTACCTACAGTAGTAAAGTGTATGAGACATGCTTTTCAGTAGCATTATGTGCCCCATAGTTTTTTCTCTCTGAGGAACACATCACATGTGATTCTGTGGTTGTTAATATTGATCCTACTTTCTTGTCCCTCTAAGATGAGTTGTAAAACACATCTCTCAGTGATGTATGTTGCTGACATGCTGCTCATGAGGATGCCTCCTTAGGCCATCACATGAACAACCAGATAAAATGCTTTTATGCCATGGAGGAGAAGAGTGCCTGCCCATGCTTATTGGTGCTTTTGTAGAAAAGAGGATGTATAATTCAAGGTATCAAAGGGGCTTATATAAAGTATGTATAGGCATGTACCTACAGTAGTAAAGTGTATGAGACATGCTTTTCAGTAGCATGGTCTGTCCCATAGTTTTTTCTCTCTGAGGAACACACCACATGTGATTCTGTGGTTGTTAGTATTGATCCTACTTTCTTGTCCCTCTAAGATGAGTTGTAAAACACATCTCTCAGTGATGTATGTTGCTGACATGCTGCTCCTGAGGATGCCTCCTCAGGCCATCACATGAACAACCAGATAAAATGCTTCTAAAAATAATTGATTACATTTTCATTTCTCCTTCACCTTTTCATTTTATCTATTTTAGTAGCTGTAGACGGTTAGGTCACCATCTAGGTACAACAGTCCTATTTAATTTATGATCTTGTTTTTCCATGTGATTTAAAAACCCATATTTTGAGGCTTGTTTTTATTGTAAGTTCCCAGGCAATGCAAACGGGGTACTTTGGGGAATTGATGTCATGTCATTTCATGTCTCTTTGTGCCATGACCCATCCTGATTGTTGACCTCAAGTTTCCCCAAAGAGGAAGAAACACTGTGGATGGAAGCTATTCTATGTAGGTGCTAGGTAGTACATAACACTTGTCATGAGAAACTCAGATTACTTTGAAAATGGTGGTTGTGCAGGAATACATTTGGCTAGTTTATTTTAACAAAATTCCAGCAGTGCAGGAATCTGATTCAATTGAGAACAGATTCAAAAATAGAATGAATTAATACCATCTCTTTTCTTGAATACCTCTGCTCAATCTTTGGAGGAAGCAGCACTATTAACAAAATACAGGTTTCATTGAATCTCCTTCCAAAATCCATTCACTTCATCTTTGTCTTGGTCCATACATCTTCTAAAACAAACCTTGCAATCAGAGCACGTTTGTGATGTGTAAAACCCATCCACCATAAAACAATCAAAATGGTATTTGACAATTTTTTTCATCACTTTTGGAAAGATTTATAGAGAAGGATGTATTTTGAGAATTACGAGATCCAAAATGTTACAATTGGCCATGCAGTTTTGCTATTTTGATGAAATGTGGCATGTCACCAGACTTCATGAAACACCAACAACTTCATAAAACAATCTTTTTTAGATGTCAACTTTCAAGATCTCTTCACCAATGCGTACAATTTGCATGGACTCCAAATGTCAAAATATTTGGCAAACACACTGCTACATGTAGATTTTTTTGTTTGTGAGAATCCTTGTGTGTTAATTGGATGATGCCTAGACAACATTCCACTTCTTAGATTTGTTGCCTGGCATCTGAGAAACTCCACTCAAACAGAGATAATTTTGGGTGTACATCTGACAGAATAGAGCCTATGATGGGGACTTTGCCATGTACCACTTCATCAAAGAGGATCTTCTTCTGTCCTCACACATACTTTCTGAGCAATGACTTATCCATGAAACTCTGACTTGGTGCATTGAACTCATTACATGGCACCCATCTGTACCCACCATGATTTTCAACTCTTGCTTCAGAAAGGTTACAATATTAACCTCAAATCAACTGACACGTGATGTACACATTCCATGTGAATCGCTTAGTTTGTCAATCAAAAACTGCGCCCAAGTGGCATTCATCTGGGAAAAATCTCTCCAAAATCATGTTCTCTACCCAGGTTTTCACCACTTTTCTTTTTTCAGAAACTTGTGCAAGATCAATATCCTAACTAATTCTTGGTCTTGTAAGGCCAGAACCAGTCTGTTCCAGTTGAGGGATTAGAAATTTAAATCATGATGGCAAATGTTTGCTTCCTCTTCTGAAATGTGAAATCCAAGACTCTTCATCAAAATACCCCTATTGTAGGCATGCCAAATCACAAAATAAATCATTTCATATGCTTTTGTTGTCACTAGATGTACAAGGTTGGTTGCATTGAAAACAAACTTGAGCATGAACCTACATTGTTGGTTGAACTGTGCAGAAGTTTCATCCAACAAGTTTTGCATTAGTATTAAAAACGAAGCATCATGTACTTGTGTCACCCTATCCTAAGGACGTAGGACGTGGTCACCCAACCTTAGGACATGAAGCATCATGTTTGTTTGGCACCATGGTCACCACATATTTATTGGGAATGGATGAATAGTCTGTCTGTGTGAAGTGTTCAATGAGATGATGATGAGCAGTAAGCAAGATGTGATGCCATTTCCTGGTCCACAAGGAAGTCAGAAACAGGGATTAAAATGATACTGCTTATATTTTACTTGATCATTCCATCTCTCACCACATACTTACATTTGTTTCATACAATGTTTTGGAACACATAAAACTAAAACTAAATTCAAATTCATGGTGCACCAAAACCAAAGTGCTTAATCTTTTCTTAACATTGGGATCAAGAGATAACAATTGGAAAAAATCTGATCCACAGATATCCATGTTGTGAAGATACATCCATGATTGTCAAATCATTACCAAATCAACAGAAAGCTGGTGGAAAGCAAGCAAAGCCAAACATCAGCTTCCCTCTGATTTTGTCCTCATAATTTTTATTTCCCCCTTCTGCAGAACCTCTGTCAATACATCATGATGATGTTGACAAGGAACTGGAAAAATTGCAAAAGGTCCACTGTCATTCACCATCACCACAACCAACAACAATGTCGCCATGAAAGTAGTATCAATGGATTATCAAAGCGTAGAGCCTTTGCACAAGTTTTGTTATTTGAATTAATTTGTTCCTGTTGATTCATAGGCAAACTCAAACATGTCTCTTGATTACACACAGATTTTAGTTCAAAGTTTGGGTTCCATTTACTCACCTCTCTCTTTGCGTCCAAGAGATGCAATGTGTCAGGATGAGGAACTTGTTTGGCCCAATGAGGCAATACTCTTCTTTGACCATCCATCACTGATTCTTTTGTATCAAGTCCCACCTCAAGAAGAGGATCAGACTTTTTTTGTGAATTGTAATGTTACCGAGAGCAGAGGGTTCCAGAGATGAGTACTGTCATTGTGAAGTAAGGTAATGTGTCAAAAAGCAAGACAGAAGATACCGGGTGAAGCGGAATCATTGTTCAATGATTCAACATAAATTGGTGCTCTATACTTGCATGTATTGTTGGATCTATAATGATGAGGTGCTAGGTGTAGAAAATTTAAGATTAAGCAGAACTAAGCAACAGAGACACTATCACTACTGCTACTGCTATCATCAGAAACACTGTCTCCATCGCCTTCCACTGAAGAAACATTTGAATCATCTTCTATTCTTTTCTTCTCGACTTCTTTGATGTAGTTGTAGGTGGGACTTTTGAGAAATTCTCCGGCATCTTGTAACCAATCCATGGCGGTGCGAAACATACCTGCATACATCAATAAATCAGGTTCTTCTTCCTCATTCAAACTGTGTTCCCCACTGACACTGTCACCTTCGTTCAGAGACTCCTTGGCATTTCGTTCCTTCTCAAAAGCCTCTTCCTCTTTTGCTAACTTTGCCTCCCAACTCAACAAATCTGCCTTGGACAACACATCTTCCCCACCAACACTCTCACCATTCCAAACTCTCAAAACAACACTTTGAACCCAATCCAAACTACCCTCTGTCGCCAACCATAAACCCATACCCTTCACACCCTCCTCCTCCTCCTCGCCATCCTCCACTCCAACACCCCATCCATAATATTCCACCGCCTCCATAATGGACCCCCCCTCTCCATCCCCCCATTCCACCACATCCTCCGTATATTCCATAGCCCGTCGAAACACCTCCCCCCACCCCAACAAATACACCAAATAGACATTCCCCCGAATCGCCCTCCCCAACGCACGTTCGGCCACCTCGGCCGACGACCCCTCCTCTCCCAATACATTCCAAGAAACATATTCCAATAATGCGGCAGAGTATCGTATCCACGCGCTGTCATCGTTCACGAGAGTTTCGAGCAGTTTTCGCGCGGAGGCGGGACGGTTGGTGGAAAGGTACATGTTCATGAGTTGGGAACGTGCGTTGGTGATGCTGCGGGGATGGGTGGGGCCTTCGAGTTCGATGGCGGAGAGGAAGGAGGATCGTGCCGAGGAGTAGTTTTTGCGTGTGAGGTGGAGGGAGCCTAGTTGGGTGAGGAGGGAGAGGTAGGTTCGACAGTGGGGTTGGGGGGGTGGGAAGGCGTCTTTGTCGTCATTGTTGTTGCTGTCTTGGGCGAATCTTCCTCGACAGAGGGTGAAAACGTTGATGGTGCGCTTGACCTTTTCGCGATGTTCTTCCATGGCCTGAATGTGTGGATCGACGTATCGGGTGTCAAAGTCGTAGACTTCCCAGGCGGGACGGGCGGCTCCGCGCAGTTTCCATGTTTCGGGACCCGGACGGGGTTTCTTCCTCAAGTTGGCTGCGAGTGTCAAGAAAACGAGTGCAGGCTGAGATTCGACGTGAATGGTGGGCATCCAAGAAACAAGGCAAGCACAGCGAATCCATTGCTCGGCCGCACGAACCCATCATGCTCACCCTTCCTCCTCCCCATCGAGCAATTGACTCCCCGCTCCGCCTCGATCAAAACCCGCTCGGCCTCCGCCTTCTCTCTCGCCTGTCGATCCATCCTTCGATTCTCCACGTCCCTCCTCATTTTGGCATCCCGCTCCTCCGTCCGCACAACGTCGTCGTCCGTCGTCGACTGTGGATCCCAATGGGACAAACGGGAGGCCAGCGCGTCGACCTGTCGTTGGATTTGGGACGTGGCGAGGCGGAGTTTCGACAGTTCGATTTTGTCGTGGTTGTCGTGGGCCAGGTGCGTTCGTTTGTAGGTGTGGCTTGGTACGGCCGAGGAGAGGAGGGGCCGTCTTCGTCGTCGTTGTTGGTGTTCTTGTGACGGGGCGTCGGCATTGTCATCGGTGGATTCGGAAAGGGCGAGTTTCTTCCGTTGCTTCTTTTGGAGGGAGGCGATGCGTTTGGCGGTGCGGCTGGAGTGATCGGAGGAAGACCACGTTTGGTTCGATTTGCGTTTGGATGCTTTCGTTTTCGCCATGGCGTGAGCGCGGCTGAGTGATTCACTTGTGGATGGGGTGTGGTTTTGTAGCTTTGGCGTGACTGCTGGTGGAGCCACAGAGCGAGAGGGAGTGAGGTTCTTTGCTGGTTCTTTGGCAGCGAACTGTCCCTGCCCGGCGGACTGTGAGGCACTGTCGATGGGCAAATTCTTGGATTTGGTCGGCTCTCGTAGGGCCTCAGATGTGTCTAGATTTCAAAAGCTCATAACCAATTGACCTTCTGGAAAAGGAAAATGTTTATTGATTTCTTCTAGAAAGATGGTTGATATTTACAGGTAAAATACAGATAATATCCAACCACAGCTTGATTCTCCTGTGGCAGCATTTACCTACTATTCTTCTTTCCACTCACCTCTCTTGGACAGTCTCCCCTAACTAGAATCGAGTAATGAAGGATGCTGGAAGTGAGAGGATGAGACAGCAGTGATTACAGTCATGGGTCAATAAACACTGGCCAACTCATTAGCACAGGAGCAGAAAAAGCATCAAGCTGGGATAGTTAATTGCGGGACAAGTGGTCAATGAGCTATTCCAGCACCTAAACCTGGCATGCCATGCCAATTGATATAAGTCAAATTGCATTCCATATGCACGGCATGTTCATTGGATCAGCATCAACGGTACATTTTTCTGTTTTGAGAAGGATATCCTCACAGGGACTTCATCTATTGACAATGAACCATTCTGAGCCATGTATAACAACGGATCTCACATCAAATTTCAATCAAACAATCGCAAGTGATGACATCATTTGATTCCAGAACTAGATCATGTCACTCATTCTATTCATCTCTGATGTATTTAGCTGTGCTCCCTCTGTCTCACTTTTCAGGACTCCTGAAAGACATTCTATTGAAGAGTTTCAAGGAAAATGAGTTAATGCACAAGAGTATCTACGTAATTTTAAAAGACAATCAGTTTGTGAATTCCAACTTGAAATGATTTCTGGCCTTCAATAAAAATTGTCTTCAAATTTACATTCCTTTGAAATGTTAGAGCACCAGAAAATTAAATCAAAACACTTTTTCCAAGTCTAGGAGAAATGTTGAATAAAACAAGGTGATCAGTTGTAACATAATCGGCTGGAAGGCCTATTCTTGTGGAATAGATATTTGAACAAATTCTTAAACATGGGATTATTTCCAAAGAGATGCAAGAACATAGTATGTTGAAATTATGGCTGCTGTCTTAGTGCATACATACATTGGAGTTATGGATTTCGGTCCGTGGATCACATGTCTGGGAAGTTTGCTATCGGTCCATGAAACGTGGAATAATGTTCTATCATACCATGTTATGTCTGGGAACAATTGAGATCTAACCAATGTTGAATGGCCTCAGAGTGTATGAGATCAAACCAGTGAATATATTGCTAATGACAGGAGTACAACATTACATCTATGATGCTATGAACTCATTTGACATGGTTTATGTATTCAAATAATCCTCTTCAGGCACAAGACAAGATCTTTGGCCATTGGAATAATTGAAAAAGATCTGTTGTTGTAGATTTTTTGCACCTCAAAATTGTGTGAAAAAAGAGATGTCAGTATTTTTGCATTGAAATATACCAATTCTCTAGAAGAATAACTGGTGTGAGGTCATTTGAATATGTTGTCTTTGACAACAATATCCTGCTAAAGACCTTTTGAATGTAAAAATGACAGTTCAAATG
This sequence comes from Cyclotella cryptica, assembly GCA_013187285.1. Classification (NCBI taxonomy): domain Eukaryota; phylum Bacillariophyta; class Thalassiosirophyceae; order Thalassiosirales; family Thalassiosiraceae; genus Cyclotella; species Cyclotella cryptica. Next base: position 259,214 of record JABMIG010000068.1, read on the forward strand.
AGCTGAGAAAGATTTTTGATTCAATAGGCTACCTGTGATATTATTTCTGTTTCATCTGTCAGATGGGTGGCTGTCAGAGCAATTTGTCTCTTTTTGTCTTTAGCTATCTCATTTCATGGCTACGTTTGCATAACACTTAAAGGTAAATCCATTAAAATATACACTGGACAAAATCAAATTTAAGAAAGCACACCCAGATATTCTACCTCTAAATATGTTCAAGCTTAAAAACATATTAAGATGTATAGCTTTTCATACACTACATCCCACCTTTCTAGAAAGTAGAGGCATCTCTGGAACATTCTCTTGAATGTGACCTAAGCCAGAAAGTATTTAAAAAATCTTGTTGTAGACTTTGCTGACTTTGTTTTTATGAGCTTAATACTACTGTACAACTGATGAATGAGATACTAGTTATCTCATGCATAAAAAACACAAATGATCATGGGAGAGATTGGCAGTGATTTGTGGCAGTTCCATGACTGGCTCATATTCAACTGCCCAAAGGAACTGTCCCATGGGAAGGTTCCTGAGAAGGAAATCCTCCATTGGATATTCAACCTAAGAAAACACCTACAATGTGTATGGTGGAGTTGTAGGAAGGAAAATCCTATTTGGATATGATTTCTGAGAAACTCATATCTTATGACTTTTGAGTCCTTCCTCTGTATCAAACAATGTGAAGGAGACTTATGGAGTTCCACCTGGAAGCTCCAGATTCTTGGCCTATGTCACTCGCCCCACGAATGGAGGGTCAGGTGAGGTGTGAAAAAAACCTTTTCTTTGGAAAGGAAAAATGGAAGGCCTGTTTTGTGAGAGGTAGACACTTGTTTTGTGTACCGATTTATACTGGTGATACAAGACTTTCCTGGCTGAGTAGTGACTATGAAGCATTATTTCAAGCGTAAGTGTTAGTGGAGAGAGGAGTAAGAGTGATTCACTGACATGTTCTTTATTTTAAGTGTCTGTAGTGTCAAAGTATGGTGTTACTCTCCTAATGTTTAATCTTTCTGATTTTGTTCCGCGGTGAACCCTGATAGTACCATTCGTATGGACTGTCGATATAGTCCAAGGATCTTTATGGTATTTGCTTTCTGATTTGCGGAGGATACCTTCTTTGCGAAGAAGTACTCTATCACCAATTTTATAATCCCAATCGACGCGAGACTTGTTTTCACGTTCGGTGTTGCGATCGGTTTGGCGTTGCCTATGGTCTCCTATTTTGTTCCAGTCAGCTAGGAAGGGAATGTCAAACAGCATGTCCCTGCCAAATATTGCTGCACCTGGAGAGGCTTTGAGTACCGTGTGGTATGTGGAGCGAACGGCCCATGCAGCATCTGTGAGGAAGTCTGCTATGTCACTAGGAGCCACTGTATTGGCCATGTCTAATTCAGCGGTGCAGAGCATTGTCATGATTACTTGATGCATCCGTTCTAGTATTGCGTTTGCTTGGGGTTCTTGATGCTGGTTGGCTTACGCTTGATACCGTATGAATCACATAGGGTTTGAAATTGAGCTTGAACTCGCTTCCATTGTCGTAAATGATTACTTGACAACGTGGGTAATGGCTAAACCAGATCTTGTTTACTAAAGAGCCAACTTGTGCTGATGATTTATCAAAGTATGCTTCTTTAGGTTTATTATGTGTGTTAGTACCCTTGAGGCCCTTTTTACCCTTGGGAGTAACAGAATTGAATTCAGTTACCGGTAGTTCCACAATTTCAAACCAACTGGTAGCTGGATCTATCATTGTGACACACATAAAGTCAATTTCAGTGCCGTCTTTGCCCTTGAGAGTGTATGGTCCGATTAGGTCCACACATAGTACCTCCCAGGGGTTTGATACAACCAATTTTGTAGGCAATTTACCGTACTTATGTTGGCGTCGTTTGTTGACTTGGCATTTATGACAATTTTTGACAAAGGTGCGGACAGAGTGTCTCAAACCTTTCCAATACATCGCAGCGTGAAGAGTTTCTTCAAGACGGGTTGTCCCTGGATGCTGCAGGTAGTGATGGTACCACTGTACTGCTCGCTGCTGGAGTTCCTGTGGGATGACAAGTTTGCCATCTTTGCACAGTACTTGAACATTTTCTACCAGCTGAGGTTTGTATGCCTCCAGCAGGCTGAGTTTGTCCAGCATTTTATCCGTTTGTTGAGCTGCGGCAATCTCCCGAACTGTCAGGGGATAGATCGCATTCTCTTTGCTGCGGTTAGCAAACACAAAGTTCATGAGGTCTGAGTGTTGTGCTGGGGATGGGTCCTCTTCTGATTGCATAGTGTAATAACACCAGCATTTGGTGAAGGTCATCCAGTTTTCCTTGGCGTCCTTTGTTGGACCAAAGTCAAGGCGTGAAATCGCATCCGCAACTGTGTTGTGGATTCCTTTGATGTACACGATTTCAGGACCATATTCCTCTAGTAATAAACGCCAACGGTAAACCCTGTCACAGGTTAAACCGAGTGCATCTTGCATGAGGTTTTTGTGGTCTGTGTAGACTACAATTGGCTGGCCCCACAGCATTCCTTTGAATTCTTTGAGTGTTTCAACAATGGCTAGAAGTTCAATTTCGGTTACGCTGTATTTTTGCTGACAGACAGAGAGTTTTCTGCTGAAAAATGCAATTGGCGGTTGTTCTGAGTAATGACGGCTCCAAGTTGTCTCTTGGATCCATCAGTATAGATCTCAAACCCTTTTGAGTAATCAGGGTAGGCCAAGGACACATCTTTGGCGATAGTGGCCTTTACGTCATCGAATGCTTTTGATGTTCCTCAGTCCATTTCCAAGGTTTCTTTTTAACCTTGAGAAGTTTGGATTGTTTGGTATGACCACACTCGCCTACTAGGCTTGTGAGTGGGGCAAGCATTTCGCTGCGCCGTGCCCAAAGATCTCGATAGTATTGGACCATGCCAAGAAATCTACGGAGGTCTTTGACATTTTTGGGCGGTGTCAGTGCAAGTATCGACTGTACCTTCTTGGGTTGTGGTTTTATTCCCTCTCGTGAGAGGATGTACCCAAGATATTCTGTTTCAATGGCACAGAAGTTTGATTTGCGAGCATTTACTTTTAGGTTCGCATCTTGCAGTCTGGAGAGGACCAATTCCAATTTAGCCAGGTGGTCTTCCAGGGTTCCCTTGGTGATACATAGTAGATCATCAATGTAAGCTCTTACAAACTCAAGGGTGGCCATTAGTTCCGTCATTTTCGATTGAAATATGTCCGGAGAACCAGCAATTCCCATTGGTAACCTGAGGTAAGAGTACTTACCCCATGGAAATATAATGGTGCAGATCTTGGATGCATCTGGATCCAACCTAATGGTGTAGTAGCCCATGTTCAAATCAAGGGCTGTGGCAAAAGTGAAACCTTCTAACTCTTGCATGACTGTACTAATTTTAGGTAACGGGAATGGTTTTCTAACTATCCTTTTGTTTACTTCTCTAAAATCACTTAGGAAACGTACAGTCTGATCTTTTTTGGTACTATGAACGATGGTGAAGCCCATTCAGATGCGGGCTGCCACTGTAGTACCCCTAGGTCACATAGTCTTTTGAGCTCTTTCATGAGAGTCTCTTTGACTGAATGTGGCACTGGGTAGGCTCTGCCATGGTACGGTTTTGCACCTTCCTTCAGTTCGAAGGAGACAGGCTCAGTATTCCAATCACCTAGTGTACCATCAAAGAGGTCCTCGTATTTACGGAGGAGCTCCAACAACTTGTTTTGATCTTGTAGACTAAGGTGAGGACAATTGTTGTCAACAACTGATTGGAGGTCTGCTTTTTCATATTTTGCATCTAAGATGTGAACTGCACGCTGAGTGGCTTCCTCAGTACTACGTGGTTCATGAATCATGCTGTGGTTAACTGACCAAGCTTTTTCAATCTTAGAGCTAGTTGACAGACTGTTGATGTCTCTCATCGGCAAGATGATCTCATCAATGGTAATATCCTTTGTTCGAAAATCTAGAACAATTCCAAGCTCTCTTAGTGTTTTTACACCTAAGATGAGGTCAAACGCTGGCTTAGCCATCTTTTTACCATCATACTCAACAACATCAGGTTTAACTGTGTATTCCTTGCTGTTGGAGTACTCTAGGAATTTTAGAGTAACTTCGCCTCTTCCTTTGGTTTGGAAGCACCCATTCGACGTGTGCCAAGACTTTGACACCTGCCTAGTCAAGTAGGGAAAGCGCTTGGTGGTTCCTTTTCATGGAACATGAGGTCACCATCGGAACCAGTGTCCAATAGTACTCTCAAGAAGTTGTTTTGCGACTCCTGGACAAGTGTTTGAGTTTTGTCGAGGACTGACTTCCAGTCGCTAATTTTTGTACAGCTAGTACTGCTGTTACTGAGTCCATTGATTTTTGTGGGTTAGATGGCTCAATTGACTTTGATTTATGTAGGGTGTCCCTCACTGAGTTGGGATCTACATCAAAGTTAGTGGACAAGTTCGAGGTGTCTTTGAGATTTTTCAAAGTTACGTCCACTAGGGGACTCAAATAATCCGTAATTAGAATTTTGTCGTTTAATTCTAATTTTTGGTTACTGGTAGTTTTCTCGGACCAGGGGTAGTGTAATTAGCTAACTCGTGGTTTGGTTTAATTTTCTTTCATCTATTTTGATTTTCACCGGTACTACCCGACCCAACACTTCAGGATGAGTCGGAATCGCTGTCACTTTCTTCGCGACGGCGGCGTTTCTTGCCTTTTTGTTGGCTTTCTTGAGAGACTTCTCAAGTTTCTCCATGCGAGCCAAGACCTGGGCGTAGGACTTCTTGGGGCGACTGTCCTCGCGGGACTTTCGTGCAGCTTGCCCGAAAGTACCTCGCGTAGGAGTTCCGTCTTTGTTGTAACGGCGACACTCCAGGGTGTTATGCGTGGTGTGTGCGCCCCATGCTTTTGCATAGCTCGCAGTTCTTGTCTACGCGTATACTCCGTGCGTGCTTGCTTGGGCTTCTTGGGAATTCGTGCGCCTAGCGTGAACTTCTTGGAGGGCTGTTCAGCTCCTTGGGCCTTTGCAGGCTTAGAAGACGACTGCCTCTCATCCACTGGGTGCGCCACCTCAATTCGCTCAAGAATGAGCAATAGAGGCTTAACCCCTTCGGGATAGCACTTTTCAAGCAAGTGGTACTGGTCCTGCCACTTCAACGGACACATGCGCAAGATATGGCATGCGAGTTCCGCGTCAGTGAAGGAGTAGACCTGTTGGGTCATCGTACTTGCGCTCGGGCTGTAATACAAGCACGGGAGGTCTTCCACGTAGTTGTTCAGCTGCATCATGCGCTGCACAAACTGACGCACCCAAACCTTGTTGGGCTTCTTGAGGCAATTTGAAATATAGAATTTCAATTTTCGCCTGCATCATGTGCGAAACACGATTGGAGGTGGAGTAACTGGCACCTCCTGAATGACTCGGACGTCTTGCCCGGTGACTTCTTCCTTTCGACTCCGAAGATGTCGTGAAAGGGACTTGACTCCGTCTGCTCCTTGACGATTAACTCCCAGGGCTGAAGTGCCTCCTCAGTGAGAAGGTTGGCGTAGAGTTGAAAAACTTCTAGGGCGAGTCGGTCATTTTGTCCTTAAGGCGAGCATGTTGGCCTTTAGGGAGAGTAAATCTGCGGTCTTTTTCTCCTTCTCAGTCTTGCTGAGGGGGTCATCGGCAAGTTCGCATAGAACAGCCTTCCAATCACCTTTTTTCGAGTCATATGCCTTTTCGGCATCATCGCAGGCGGGAATTAGACCCATTTTCTTGGCGGTACTATACGCCTTGTTCATGTGCAGTACAAACTGCTCGTTGGTACCGTGTCGGACCAAACCGTGACTCGGGTTTCTGACCCATTAGCGAGGGTGCACTTGAGGGTCTCAGGCTTGAGGTCCAAAGCTTCTTGGACTGGGTCCCGATCCAGCACATAATGGATAGGGGCTTTCGCCACCCCTTCCGCGCTTCGCACTCTTGGTTCTTAAGCCCAATAGGGGCAATCTTCTCAGTAGACATTCTTGAGAGGGCTGCTCGAGACTTGTTCCAAGGAAAAGGGTCTTGTAGGAGCTTCGTGGCGGTTCGCACTCGAAGGAGACACGATTGGCACGAATCTTGTTGGCGGCGGGATCACGTAGCGCAGGCGTGGTGCTACTATTTACCGGCGCCACGAAAGGCGGTGGCTTGACGGGCGAACACGTGGATGCTGAGCGCTGGACTGGTGGAGGACAGGCGCGCGGTGTTGAACGGATGGTGGTCGGCTCGGCGGTGACAGGCGGTCGAAGGACAGTGCGGCGATGGACAGGCGGTCCAAAAAAATCCGCTCGAGTAGGTTATCAATTGATAGTGACCTAAGCCAGAAAGTATTTAAAAATCTTGTTGTAGACTTTGCTGACTTTGTTTTTATGAGCTTAATACTACTGTACAACTGATGAATGAGATACTAGTTATCTCATGCATAAAAAACACAAATGATCATGGGAGAGATTGGCAGTGATTTGTGGCAGTTCCATGACTGGCTCATATTCAACTGCCCAAAGGAACTGTCCCATGGGAAGGTTCCTGAGAAGGAAATCCTCCATTGGATATTCAACCTAAGAAAACACCTACAATGTGTATGGTGGAGTTGTAGGAAGGAAAATCCTATTTGGATATGATTTCTGAGAAACTCATATCTTATGACTTTTGAGTCCTTCCTCTGTATCAAACAATGTGAAGGAGACTTATGGAGTTCCACCTGGAAGCTCCAGATTCTTGGCCTATGTCAGAATGTTGCTCAAGTGTGACATAAATTGCCATAATTTGAGCTGAACGCATACGATAAACTATCAATTCAAACAAGAACAAGAACAAGAACAAGAACAAGAACAAGAACAACGACAACAACAATGACAATGAAAACGACAACGACAACGGCAACGACAACGACAATGACAAGCGACAAGCGACAATGACAACGACAATGACAACGACAATGACAACGACAATGACAACGACAATGACAACAATGACAACAACCACAACAACCACAACAACCACGAGCGACCAGCGACCGCGACCGCGACACAACGACAACAGCGACAACGCGACAACAGCGACAACGCGCAACGCGACCGCACCCGCACACGAAAGGACAACAACCAGGAACACGAACACACCCCCCCCGACAACGCGACAACGCGACACCACGCACAACGACAACGCGACAACAGCGACAAAGCGACAACAGCGACAACCGCGACAACAGCGACAACAACGCCGACAACAGCAACAACAGCGACAACAGCGACAACAGCGACAACAGCGACAACAGCGACAACAGCGACAACAGCGACAACAGCGACAACAGCGACAACAGCAACAACAACAACAACAACAACAACAACAACAACAACAACAACAACAACAACAACAACAACAACAACAACAACAACAACAACAACAACAACAACAACAACAACAACAACAACAACAACAACAACAACAACAACAACGTGTGTTCATCATGTTCAGCACATTAGACATGTTCATACATTGATAGTGGAACGACATTGATCTCCTATTTTAATGGGCAGGCCGGGAAGTTTATCAATATGACTCCAGATTGCCTCAACTTGTATTGGTAAGCTGAACTTCAGTTGTAAACATATTCAACACGAAATATCATCTCCGAACTCAAGATTTTCATGATTTCTGGTAAAATTATTACAGGGACTCTGGACGAGGACCAGGCCATTTTTCTGGTTCTGTGAATGGATTTGACGCAACAGGCACTGCTACCTTCCCTTCACACAGATTCTTCTACGGAAAAACGGATGACCCTGACGAAGCACTATGCTCATTCTTGGTCAAAGAAGGTATATATGGCTACTTTTGTGATCCTTATAGTGATGATCAAGATGAACCTGGTAGAGCCTTCTCGAGGGGGAAACGAGACGTGAAAGAGCTCTCCGAACGCGATTTAGAATTCTATCAAAGACACAGAGAAAACTTGGAATTTGGAAAGGCCTACCGAGATTTTACTGGCAGCGAATGGCTTGGAATGTATCCACGTGATCCCCCCAGGCACAAAATCTGGCAAGCTGACTTTTTCGGTCAAGAGCATCATGTGGTAACGAAAGAAACCCTATTTATAGAACAACCTCCGTGGGAAGACCTTCCTCGTATCTCTCCCAAACCACGGAACGAAGGTGATGATATCCCTCTGAAACTGTACAGAAGTCCTGAGTCTACATTAAACATCACTCTCCGGGCTGTATCTTGTGCACCGAGGATATTTGAGATGAGGAACTTTATCTCTCATGTTGAGGCGGACCACATTCTTATGCTTACAAATCGTACACATGAACTTCACCGTTCATCTACTGGAGATGGGAATAATCCCTCGGAGCGTGACAACACAAGAACTTCTCTCAATACGTGGATATATCGAGAGGAAACTCCAATCATTGACACTATCTATAGATGAGTGGCAGATGTACTTCAACTTGACGAGTCGCTACTAAGGTACCGGCAATACGACGAACATCCGGAGATTGGAACCAAGGGTAGTATAGCAGAACCGCTTCAGATGGTCCATTATGATCCAGGTCAAGAGTATACCGCCCATCATGATTTTGGATACAATCAAATGAGCCATCCAAACCAACCTTCTCGATCTATCAATGTTTTGCTGTACTTAAACGATGTCGAACAAGGCGGCGAGACTTCATTTCCGAGGTGGCTAAACGCGGAGACAGCCGGAGGCTTAGACGTGAAGCCAGAGAAAGGGAAAGCCGTATTGTTCTATATGCTTTTACCCTATGGCAACTCTGATGATCTTACTCAGTATGCAGCTCTTCCTGTGATAAAAGGAGAAAAATGGATGTCGAACTTGTGGATTTGGGATCCTTACAAGGGATAAGCAACACATTTTTTATGTGGGGCGTACGAGGAAAAAATAGGCTAGACCAGTTGAGCTACAAAATGTTTCCTTACGTAGCGTATAAACTAGCGCAACTTAACTAATGCAATTGCGTTTTGTCTATTACACCAAACTCCATCAATGATCGCAGTGTAAGAGGGCATTTCTCGCCAATGTTGGTGATTTGGACAGGAGTTAAATCTATTCCTGATGCAAATTGAGTCAGTACATCATTTCTTTGACTAGCCTCAGATTGACTTGTTCGCAATAACCTTGCAGCGAGCTCATGTACATCACTAGGATCGTCAACGTCAAACATTAGTTTTCCAACGGATATATCAACACCAGCATCTGTGAGTGCCTTAAGCTGCGACACGGCTGTAAGTGAGTTCGACCAACGAACACCTGTAAATATACTAGACGGCGCGTGGATTGGAACAGACAATAGTCCAAATCCACCATCAGCAGCTGGGCACATATGCGCTCTACCACGATTTTCTCTTTGTTTCGATTCGCCGAAACCAACATTTTGATTTGATGTTGCGTTTGCGGATGAAACTTGTAGCCCATAAATAATTTCCTCGATCGGTAGCTCGGGGGCATCCATCCCAAGAAACAGTACTGCCTCGTTTCGTTGATAGTCTCCCTTTTGGTGAGCAAGCAAGATTCGGGTTCTTTCCAACGCATCAATGAGTTTATATCCTAACGCCGATGAATTTAAATCGTTCAGATCTCGTTCCAATGATTGGTGAGTATTCATGGATTTAGTCTCAAGTGGAGATAGCATTGGGAGGAGGTGCCACCGTCCGGTATCATGCGTTTCAACATCATTTTTAGTCATGCAATCATTTCGTTCACTTTGAGGATAGCCATCTGCGGAATAATGCAAAAGTTTCAATGACTGAAGAATCGAAATCATGTGTGATTCTCCAGCCTTTGTCCCTGGTGCATACATCAAAACCTTCAAAGTATTCCTTAGCTCATGCTGCCGGACATCAATGGAATAAGATTGCATCAATGTTATAACTCACGAAAATCCAATAAAATATATACTCACGCATTCACTTAAAGTGATTAAAATATCTGACAGCATTGCCTGTGCCAATGAAGCGGCACCGTCGTATCCTAGCAACGGAGCGCATCGTGTTTTGCTCACTCCTGATATTGGACATTTGGCAAAGATTACAATGGCTCCTCCAACAGACATGAGGTTTGCACAGAATGTTGATATGGTACAGCTTGGATATGGCTGGTCCTGCAGAGCGTAGAAATCATATTCACTTTTCGGAGCAAGGAGAGTCATCACATCAACTTTATACTTACCTCATTACTATGTTACGCCTTGTACAACAACACACAGGAACCACTAATACGACTTCCTCCTCAAGACAGGTGCACCATGGCGGACACCATGGTGTTTTCACTCCCTCACAACGCAAATTGCCGTGGATCTTGGTGGCTCAACACCCTCGCAAACGCTTCTCCACGCCTAGACGAACTGACGACGCCTTTTTCACGTTAAAAACCATCCTAATTTCCCGACTCGACGAAGATCCAACCTTCCGACTCTGGCTACATAGTCTCCTGAACGAATCTCCATCAAATCATCCCTCTCTCCACTTAGCAGACGCCCCGTTATCATCGACGGCTCGGTCGCAACCCTCAACGTTCTCTACCTGGCCCCAGCCGCATAAAATGCCTACAGCTGCACCGGAATCCACCGATGTCACGATGGACGACTCCTCGCCACCTCGCATGGCTGGAAATAAGAGGGCAGCAGTCAACTCGCCAGCCATCACTCCTCCTGGACAAGGAGCGTCACGCTCGATTGCACCGGTGGACGCAGAGGCTGAGAACTGCGACACTGAATTGAAGCCAGCACATCTTGCTGATAAATTTGAGGTGCCACTTCAGCAAGAGACGACGAGCTCAAACACACCCCCCCTGGATCACCTGTATCCATTGTTAAACATTGATGACCCGGAGGAAATCATTGATATCTCTAATCAACAGGTCTTTGACGAACTCGTCAGCAACCTGAAGCCCCCAACACCAGGAGAGTGTTTAGCTTATAGTTTTGACGACGATGACGCATACACGCGAGACACCATATACACTTTGAATGGTCTAAAACTGGAGGAACACATGCGTCAAAAAGTCCTCCGCTGCAAGCAACAGGATCGCTCCCAAGCGCATCCTAAGTGGAGTCCATTTCGTCTGCAACAGACAAAAAATTCCTCCGAGGTAGAGATTTCAAATAGCAAAGGAAAGAAGGCTCTCATTTTCAACCCAGAGGACTTCTCCTTGGATACTGGCGACTTATCCTTCGACGTGGAAGACGTTGCCACTTATTTGCTTCTGTGTTACGTTGGGCCAAAGGCGATAGTGCTGCAAATTGCTGAAGCCCGTCGAAAATCGAAGCTCGCAAAAACAGAAGGGGGTCCTTTTCGTCTAGCCCGGCACTCCGATGATTCGAAATTAATTGATATCGCCAACTCGGGTGGGGTATTTCACACCTTCGATATCCTGCATACGCCCCGTCCAACAAATGAAGAGTGGATTCCTGTGGGGCAACAGGGTTCTTCTTCGCTCAAACAACGAGTCAGCTTTAGCCTTCAATCTAAGCCAAATACCACAGCAAATCACTCGTCGGGTAACAGGTACAGCCCTCTTACGGAGACTAAGAAGTCGTCCGGGCCGAGGACACCAGCTATCACACGTACGGCGGCCAAAAAGAAGAAAACGACAAGCGTTGGGGATAATGAGGCTCGCTCACCAAATGACGCCTCGAAGAAAGAGAGCGAACAGGAAGAGGAAGATGAATCAGCTGATAATGGAAATGATGAGGACATGGAAGATGCCCCTAGTAAGGAAGGTAGCATGAAGGATCCTGCAGAGGAACCCATGGACTCAGAGGAGGAAGAAGAGCCAGTACAACCTTGCGAGCCCGTAGAAATTCATATCACCCCGCATATCCCTGACTGGTATGAAGATGAGTCTGATGGAGAAGCTGCGCGCTCGGGGGATGAGAAGTCACCCCCAAAGATGAATTTGAAGGACATCGTCCCGACTCCATCTATTGCGACAACGTCTTCGAATACTACCTTCTCTTCGCTCTCAAACACTACTGATCCGTCGCTCATCATAGACCCCACCAGTGGTCAACACCTTATCTCAGTTGAAATCCAACTTCAACCAAACAAGAAACATCTTCAAGTCCTTCTCGATGAGACGAAACGGCTGCTCGACTACGTACAGGAGATTGACCCCACAGCACGGTTTGTATCCCGGGCCCTAGATGCAAATCAAAAGCCCTTTCCTGACCTAACCTCATCAGGCGACAAGCACTGGCCAAAGAACTATACCAACGCACAACGCTGGTTTCAAGTCCCCACTGGTTTTGTTTTCTCTCAACCACCTATCACTGAGAAGCAGTTGCAGGCCCGGCTAGAGACCCGCCGTAACCGCTACAGGTCCGATTATGCGGAAAGTAAGCGACGGAAGTCGAAGAAAGAGGAGGACAAGGTAGACAAAGGGCCGACATCTGTGTATGTTACGATAAACCTTTTCACAGCTATCCCCAAGATATCTGTCATTCTAGACTCGATGAATATTGATCTCCGCAAGTATAATGTCCGGGTTTCACTCAAACCTTTACAATGTTGGGAGTCGCATTCGAAAAAGATGCTATGTGGCGTACAGAACGGTCTCTGCGTGGAAGGCGTGAAGCAATTACTCCTCCATCGCTTGAAGGAAATGGAAAAGAAGTTATGCCGGCACGGTAAGATGGACACATTGGAGTGGTATGATAGTCCACTCCCGGAGGTAAATGTCACTACGCGAACAATTCGGGAACTCAAGTTGCCTGACAATAAAGATGAGAGAGAGCAGTTATCCTTCGATCCCTTTCCGTGGTCCAATAAATTTGCCTATTTCCTAGAGGCAAGCGACGCTGCCTGGGCTCGACTGGACCCTCTACTGTCCTTGGTTGTTGACACGAATGACTTGACCAATGCTTTTGGTCCGTCTGCCTTTATCATGGATGTTCCGGGCAATACGGTGAACATGGATCGTACGCGCGCCCACCACAAGCATGGTAGAATTAGCATGGGCTATAACATCGCCACTACCATTGTGGAATGCGGTGAAGTGCAGCTTTACGATTACGAGGTAAAGGTTAAAATGGAGTCATTGGAGACACCTTCTGGTACTGTTCGTCCGAAGCCCCCTTACGCGAAAACAACACTACGTAAAGAACTACAGCGCATACGTTTTAATGATTGCCAGACCTTCCACACAGCCGTGATGGTTTGTCGAGGACCGGAAACCGGCATATCAGGAATAGTAGTGGCCTATGACCCTCACGACCCACTGTACCGGGAGAAAAACGAGTTTGCAAAGCGTACGGTAGCCAACTTGGCGTGTTTTATGCACCACTGGTTGAGGCAATGTGGTTATTGCAAAAGTACTCGCACACGTCTTATGCGTTCGTTCTACATTGAGAAAGCACAACTTGCACCGCAGTCCTCGTGGGACCCAGTTACTTTGACAGCGACCTCTCACTTCGCCGCGAAAGCTGATACCTACCTCCACGATAATGCCCGGTATGACCCATATCTGCGAAAACAACTACTCGCGGGCAGTGCTCAAAAAGATACTTTCGTCGATATGTCCAACACCGTTCGCAAGAGGTTGCTTAAGGATTTCGGATATGACTCAGGTGTGAAGGTATCCGATATTGGGAGCAGAGTCAGTGGGGCTTCCGCCCTGACAGGCGACGCTGAGACTGTCGGCGCCTCGACGGTGAACTCAGAAGCAACGCAAAACCGAGTTCTTCGAACAAAGGAGTACGCTAAACAATTGGCGGACTCAAAGGCACAGAATGCAGAACAAGCCGCTGAAATAAATGAGCTCAAGAAACAAATGCAGCAACTCACAAGCATGTTAGCTGGCATTAACCAGCAGGTTCCCCCCCACCTTAGTGGAAGCGGAGCTGCTCGTCCCCAAGATGAAGGTGGCGGTGCAGCTCCGCAGGGAGCATAAGTTCATCACAACCCCCATCTCTGAGGAGTACTAAGGGATGGGGCACCAGACGGAGTACTCAAACACGGGTGGGTTCTTCGGCGCAGGCGGGGCCGACCCGTGCCTCTTCAAGCCTGGCCACTGGTCCTTGTATGGTGAGGAGCGGTGTTAATGGGGTACATCAAGCGGCGCCTCTGGGGATAGACGCCACTAAGGGGCATGCCCGAGCGGGCTCAAATCAAATATCAAATGGAACAGTTGGGAATTCGTGCACACATCGACGATCTAATAGACAGGCCAAAAGTCAAAGGCGGCAGGACCAATGGCGGAACTCCCAGGCGACAGTGGAGCAGCGACGGAAGTATAGGGCTTTTATCCGCGGTTTTAAGTCCTTCCACACCAAATGCTCCCCCACAGACTCTGATATAGAGCGGGCGATAGCTCGTGGGAGCTGTCAGAGCGAAGGGGTTTTCCTCACGCGGGAGGATTACTTCGAACGTGATACCGCCATGCCATCCAGTGTTGCTGACACAGATAGACGAGAAATGGAACAACTCATTCACCTCCTGCAGGATGGCGGTGTCGGCTATATGCCCAAGAGGAAAGACAGTGGATGGGTTCGCCTCATGTTTGAAAACTGGAATAGCCTAGGTCTCTTTTCGCATGGGTGGAAGATCGACCGGTTAAATCAACTGGTGAGAGATTTGGAAATTGACATTGTAGCCGGCTGTGAAAGTCAATGTCACTGGAGTCTAGTTCCTGCGAAGAGACAATTCTTACAGCTCATGTGTCCAGGAATTTCCACTAGTGGAGTAGCTGCGAACAATGTCAATGAAACAATAAATCGCGACCAGATGGGTGGCACGGCTATCACGTCAATTGGTTGTCTCAGTGATTTGGTCACGGAGGTAGGACGCGACAGTACCGGCTTAGGATGATGGGCATGGATTAAGGTTGGATCGGACGGGAAGAGTACGAGGGTGATTTCTGGATATTTACCTTGTAAGCCAGGCAAATCAGCCAGGGGGCACACCGTGTGGGAACAACACTCACGGTACTTTCAAGCCCACGGTGAGTTCCGGTCTCCTTCCACATTATTTATAACAGACCTGGCGAACCAAATTGCGGCGTGGAGAAGGGCTGGGGAGGAAGTTATCCTATGTGTAGATGCAAACCAAGATGTGTATAGCGGCAAACTGGCCGTAAGGTTGGCCGAACCTGATATTCGTATGGGGTGCTTAATGGAACGAGCTTTGGGTGAACGTGTACCAAATTCACATTCCCGTGGAACTGGGAGGATCTCTACGATTTTCGGTACCCCTGGCCTAGAAGGGGGACACGCCATGTGCTATCCCCACTGGCACGGTGTCGGTGATCATCGAGTCTTTGTACTCAGCTTCGTCTCTGTTTGGTGGCGACTATCCAACAATTGCTCGTCCAAAATCTCGCACACTGACTTGCAAAATCACAAGAATCCGCCGGCAATATTGTAACAGGTTAACGGACCTGGTCTCAAGGCACAATATGGCAGGAAAATTAGAGGCAATCCAGTCAGTGAAGGGCACTCTCTCTGCTGAGATGTTACACCGAATGCACAACAAGTGGGACAAGGAGATGGGAGAACTGATGAGAAACTCTGAGAAGGTTTGCACAAGGTTCAAGAGCTGTGCGCTCGAATTTAGTCCCACCGTTGGACAGTGGCTACGTCGCCGCATGGTTTTGAGATGGCTACTTCGCTGGCATGAAGGGAAAGTCCCGGACACTCGAAATCTCGTCCGAGCATCACGTCGAGCCAACATCTTAAATCCTCTGTCGTTAAGCAAGTCGGAGGTCCAACAACAGTTGCAGGCTTGCTTAGAACAAATTTTTGAGCTGAAATCTGAGGCTCCGACATTGAGACAAAAACACCTTCAATGGCGCTTAGAAGTTGCCAAGAATCAGGGCGACGAGGAAGCATCGACGGAGATCCTACGGATCGTACGCCGTGAGGCTGCGCGTCAGCGACAACGTAATATTAATCGGGTGGTAAGGGATTCTGGAGGCAGGTCGGTGCTGAGTGTGGGGATTTCTTCTGATGATGGCACGCACACTATCACTGAACGTGAGGAGGTAGAAGAGGTATGTGGAGACCACCTAGGAGAGCGGTTCTCCTTAGGCAAACGTGTACCATTGTCAGCAGCCTCCCTACACGCAATCATTGGCGACCTGGGGGATACAGAAGCCGCGCAACGCATTCTTGACAATGATTATACATTCTCCACCGATTGGGATGCCGTTACAGTAGACCTACTGCGGTCATGCGCGCGTCTTCGCCTGGAATGCATCGACCATTCTCGCGTGGATAGTGATGTCACTCCAGACGATTTCATTGGGTTCTGGGCTCGATCAAAGGAAGCAACATCCTCGTCAAAAAGTGGGAGGCACTTCGGGCATTATCGAGCCATCACAGAAAATGAACAGCTCGTCGTGCTACAGGTACAGAGTATAAATCTCGCCGCCCAACGAGGACGCCCATTGGATCGATGGCGTGAGGGTGTGACAGTTCTTTTGGAGAAAGTAGCGGGGAACAATAGAATCGACAAACTTCGTGCCATTTGTCTCTTGGAGGCGGATTTCAACTGGTGGTTAAAGGTTCACTTCGCACTTAGGATGACAACACGAATGAAGGCAACAGGAGTGCTACCCTTAGAACAAGGCGCGATCTCCGGTAAAACTGCACTTGACTCTTCCATATCGAAGCAACTATTTTTTGACCAGGCCAATGTCCTGCATCGCAGGGTGGCAATTTCCAGTACAGATGCCGCCAACTGCTACGACGCAGTGAATCATGCCGCGGGCAGCTTTGCACTACAAGCTATGAACATTCCCCTAACCATCGTGAAATGCTACCTACTCTGTATACAGACGATGCGGTTCTTCTTAAAAACAGGTTTTGGGTTGGCGTCACATAGTTACGGGGGGACATCACAAAACCCATATATGGGACTCGTACAAGGTAGCGGAGCCGCACCTGCAGTGTGGACAGCAATTAGCACGGTGATGTTGGATGCATACAAGTCACAAGGACATGGCACTTATTTCTTATCCGCGTGGTCAGGGATCAGCCTCGGTATTGCCGCTCTCTTGTATGTGGATGACACAGATCTCCTGCATATGGACACGGGGCGTCTCTCTGAGAAACAGTTTTTTCATCGAGTTCAAAGTGGCACCACGTATTGGGCGCACCTCCTACAGGCAACGGGTGGCAACTTAAAGCCCGAAAAATGCTATTGGTACCTGATGTCTTACAAATTTGTCAGGGGGGCAGCAGTCCTAAAACCACTGAAAGACTTGGAACAGTACAAACTGAGTATACCACAGCCAGACTCGACAGCAGTGGTTATCCAGCTACGTGACCCTCATGTTGCTTCCGAAGTCTTAGGCGTTTGGTCCTGCCCAAGTGGATTAGGCACGGCTCAACTCGAACACATGCTCAATAAGGGTAGGCGATGGGGTCAACGGGTGCTTCATAGCTCCCTAAGACCGTCTGAGGTCTGGCATAGTTTCAGGACACAAGCACTACCTTCGGTTCGGTACGGGCTCATCGCGATAATGAATAGCCCTAGTGTAGTCGATGATGCCTTTGGCACTTGGTACTATAGCATCCTTCCTGCATTAGGGGTGAACAGGAATATAGCTAGAGAGTGGAGAACTCTCCCAACTCAGTTTCAGGGTCTCGGGTTGCCCTTGATGTCCTTAGAGAAGTTGGCAATCTCTCTACAGTATCTACAAAGACACTGGGGGAAAGATACCTCCATGGGGCGGGTCCTTCGAAACGTCTACAAACTCACGCAGATCGAGGTGGGCCTGGCCGGAAATTTCTTGTGCCGTGACTTCTCTGTCTTTGGAGCCCTTGCTTCTCACACATGGTTTAAAATCCTGTGGGAATACGTGTGTCTCTACAAGGTTTCAGTGGATCTCGGCAATGTGGACGTCCCACCGGTACGACAACGAGACAAAGTGGTGATGGAAGAAGTAGTAAAAATTCTCCCGCCCACTCAGTGGACAAGCTTTAACCGTGCAAGGAAGTATTACAAAGTCTATTTTATGTCTCAGTTAACGTTGTGTGATGGGATCACGGTAGACCCGGCGAAGCTAGGTATCTCTGCGTGGACGTTGCCTGATTCAAACATGAGGTTTCCGACGAAGCAGCCGACGCGCGCTGACCTTGTCATATGGAAGGAAACCATGGCGATCCTCACTTCAAGCACCTTCCATCTATCCCCGCGTCTTGGGCAGCACATTCGACTGCCATATGACACTGTGCATTGGCGTACCGACCAAACAAACTCAATACTTGTCCAAGTGACTGGGGCAGGTCGACACACAATTTATCTCCCTAAAAGCACTCGGTATTCAACGTGAGGCAGACAAAGCATATCAACCAACCACGGCACGGAGAGATACTTCAAATTGTTTATATGTTGCCTCTGTCCAACACTTATCCCCTGAGACAGTGTCCGTCCACTCTCAATCATTACTCTTACCATCCTCGCCGCCTTGGACAGCCCGCACCCTCAAACAGGCCCTGTCTCGACTGCCAAAATGTCACTTCCTGCACGGTCTCACAGTGACCGGAGATGGTGTGTGGCTTTTTGAAGCATTTGACCGTGGGACACTCATTGCTTGTCACGATGGCTCCTTCATGCCAGATAATGACGACTCGCGCTGTTCGGCAGCAGTCGTTCTCCTCTGCAAGGCCACGGGGCGGTTTGCCACTATCACCTACTGTGAATTCACAGCCCCGGGTATTGCCTCGAATTATCGTGGTGAACTCATCGGCAGTATTGCAACAACGACGGCATTTAGGGCCCTAAAATCATCAACTACCACCTCCACTCCGAGATCGTTCCACGTATATTGCGACAACATGGGTGTGGTCCAGCATGCCAACTCCACGCTCAGGCCACTACCGGAGAAGCAAGCTCAAGCAGACCTCCTGTACCTTCTCCGATTCAACTTGGATAGACTAGGGTTGGACGTGAAGTATGTACATGTGTACGGGCACCTGGACGCTGAATTACACTTTGATCAACTAACTCTACCTCAGCAACTGAATGTAATGGCGGATAGGTTGGCAAAAGATTGTCTACTTGCGGGCATTAGGTCAAGGAAAACACACGGCCCAACGTACCCAGAAGAACCGATACGCATCTGGATACATGGTCAGAAAGTCACGTCATCGATACGTACAGCATTATATAACACATGGGGCTCTGACACAGCGCAGCGCCTTCTCGGTCGCAAAGGTATCGTGAGCCCCCTTCACTTCCATCACATTGCATGGGACGCAGTCGGTCGGGCAATGACGTCGTACCCAAAAATGTTTGCTCTGTGGGTCACAAAACATGTCTCAGGTTTTAGCGGCACGAATCGCCAGCTATCCAGGATTGATGCAACCATTGCCAACGAATGCCCATGCTGTGGACAGATAAACGAGTCAACCGGTCATATAACACGCTGCATGAATCCAGGACGCGTGCGTGTCTTCAAAAAGCTGTCGAAATGCTCTTGGATTGGATGGACAAATCACACTGCGACAAGAGTCTGGTTGATTGTCTCGAGGAATACCTTCTTCGTCGAGGTAGGAGAACAATGACGAGTATCTCGGCAAATTTCCCTCATCTATCACGCTGGGCCGCCGAAATGGACGAATTAGGGTGGGACAACTTCCTGGAAGGTCGTGTGGGCTCCACACTCTTCCAAATGCAAAAACTCGAGATAAAACGCTCCGGGTCACGTAGACATATCCACTCCTGGTCTACAGACTTTATTCATCATATCCTGGGGATAACACACAAGCAATGGATCTTCAGGAATACAAGAACGCATATCTGTCTACTAGATGGGAAAACGGAGGGTGAACACTTTTCTATCATGGAACAGGTCGGCGACCTACTCTTCACTGACCCACATAATCTCTTGCCGCAGCATCGATATCTGTTGGAGCTTGACTTCTCTGAACTGGGCACTGGGTCTACCACTAATAGACAATACTGGCTGGCTAGTCTGACCTCTGCCTTGGCAGCAAAGCGACGATTTAATGTCTCGCAAGGTCAGACTTCAACCCGCACATTAACTACTACGTCTCAGGACCGGACGCACTCCTGATATTGATAACGTTGGGACATGTAAAGACCTGATCGGCCCTCCACTGGGCTGAATGCGCCCCACTCGGGGTATGAAAGGAGAAAGGAATTCTTCTTATGGCTGTACTGCCATTGCTCTGCTTAGCCGGAAAAGAAAGACTATTGAACGTGCATCACATTAGATTATATAGATAACGCACGATTTACTAAGGGATATTTGATATTTGATATAACTTAAAAAAAATGACAACCAATGGTGTAACGGAAAACACATAATACCTTTAGCATGTATTTCTGACTAATATAAAATTTCCTTCAATACAACATATATCTCCTCAAACACATTAGATACAAAAAGGTCAACATAAAAGACTGGTACAGTACATAATATTATATAATATTTTGTCTTGACACGTGGAATTCTCAATCCCCAAACAGGATTGTGCCCCACCAACACCACACATCATCTCGTCATCCTCTGAGCCTTCATCCGGCCATCATTTGAACCCTCCTTGCACCATCATTTCAGCCATCGTCATGCCACCCTTCTAGCCATCCTTGCTCGTTCAAGCCATCATCGCTCTCCCAAATTCGAGCCGGCATCGCTGTCGCTTGTTCGAGCCAGAATCGCCGTCACCTGTTCGAGCCAGAATTGCCGTCGCCTGTTCAAGCCCGCATCGATCTCGCAAATTCGAGCCCGCATCGATCTCGCAAATTCGAGCAGGCACCGATCTCGCAAATTCGAGCAGGCACCGATCTCCCAAATTCGAGCAGCCACCGATCTCCCAAATTCGAGCAGCCACCGATCTCCCAACCGGCATCGCTCTTACACATTGGAGCCTGCATCGCTCTTGCAAATTGGAGCCACATCGCTCTTGCAAATTGGAGCCTGCATCGCTCCGCTTGTTTGAGACGTCATCATTTTTGCTTGTTCGAGCCTGCATTGCTCTCGCAAGTTGGAGTCGGCATCGCTCTCGCAAATTCGAGCGGTCGCCGTGCCATCGATTGAGCTGTCATCGCTCATCAATCAAGCCATCTTTGTGCCATCAATTGAGCCATCTTTCTGCCAACAATTGAGCCATCTTTGCGTCATCGTTCGTGTCAATCGAGCCGCAACAATCAACCAACCCGGTGTGTTTGTTTTGCCCTGAGGCCATCAAGTCAACAAGACCTGTGGTTCATTGCTTGAAGTCAGCATTTTGACTGTGTTCACGAGTCTTAATACCATCGAACCAGTCATCATGTGGTCATGCATATAGTCAAGAGTGTACTATTGCAACAGACCATGTCTTCAAGTGATATGAACTCTTGTCTGTGTTGTGCATCTGTAGCGTCACAGCACAGAAGCAAAACTGTGCCACTCCAAGTTTCTACTGATGGAGATGTTTGGGTTTGCTGCTCCAACAAGTCGTGTCTAAAAAAGCAGTCTTTCAGATGTGTGAAAAACTTCTGTGAAAGCATCAGACAAGCTAGGATCCCGGACCATGTTATCAAGTCCAACAAATGGACACAACTGATGATGCCAATTTTTGATGACATAGAAAAGCATCCAGTGCAAGACTTGCATATCCCTTTGTGCATGTCATGTACAAATTCATCTGATCTACCAAGTGACATGAACTCGTCTTTACACAAGAATCTTGCCATAGATCCACTTCCCTCTATTGCAATTGCTTCAAATGAAGAAGAGTTATGTGAAGATGTCACTAATGACTCTGAACACCTTGAAATTGCTCCTAAGAGAAAGAAGATCTGCTCAGGCAGAGAGGCTACATCATTTGACGTCATGGCATATCTCTCTCAATACTCTGTTCGGCAATTGCTGCCTCCTAACTACTACTATATTGCAAACAGACACAAAGGACAAATGAGCCCTCATTTTGATGGGGCCTTTTATGTTCCATCACACAAGCTCATCATTTGCAGCTATGCAAACAATAAACATCTATATTACCGCTCGTCAATATCATAGAACGATTCTATGATGAATTACCTATATATTTTTGAGAGATTTCATTGTAAATAATATATTAATCGCTATCGTAATCATAGGTCATACAGTTCGCGTAATATGAAATATCTTAAGATGTTTACATATGTTCACGATCACTTCAACGAATAAATTACCAGTAAATTCTTACCACTGACAAGGTCTAACAACCTTCTAACTATTTAGCACAACAAAATATTTCACTAAGACTGAAAATTTACTTGAAACACTTCAAGCACACAACACAGTCAATTTTCACAAGACTGGAACAAGACTACTATTGGAACCATTGCATCAATTACCCCATTACTAAAGCCTCCAGATGATGAGAAAATCCTGTGAGTCCACCACTTACCATGAGTAAGAAGATCACAACAAACAAAACCGAACAACACAATAATGAATACACCTACAACTACAAGCCCACCCCTCATAGACATGAAACATCCTCCCAGCTAATCCAACTTGTCCAATTCTTGGGCACTTCCAAATATCTCCCTAAATAGATCAATTGCACAACCTTTGAATCTGGTCATTCACTCTGCCTACTGATTGCAATCTCAAACAGAAGCAACTTTTCTCTTTCCATCTGTCCCTCTGGTACACAGTTGCATCAATGATGTAATTGACAATGCAAAATGCAAACATGGAGTATACAAAGAGATACTCTGACATTATCCTAGATGAGGTTGTATCAGTTATGTACTGTTAGTTAAGGTTTTGAGTATGCCCAAAAACACTGTTGCACAATGCGAGAGTCTGGTGGCACTTATGATTTTTCATTTCAATATAGAACTAACCCTTATTTCTACCTTTTTAGAAGGAACTTTGGCATCTATGCCAATAAATATTAAAAAGCTATTGTAATTGTTATCATCTGTAATGGTGAAAAAGGATGCATCAATTTAAAAAAATGAGTCAGTCATCTGAAAGAGGCAACTGTTACAATCAACTGACTTACCCAGTTGTGAACATGAAAAAGATGAGCAATCAAAGATGTAAGTGCAGCATAGTGAAATGAATATTGATTGCAGTGGTAACAATGTGCCATACCAATTGAATTGTACGATGGGATTTGGGTAGTATCATCACAATATATATGTGCACTACAAGGAATGAGCAATAAACAAAGATTATTATAGGATTGATGACTGTGCCCATGATGATCCATTGTATTCCTCAAAGTGTATGGGCATGCCAACCCGAATAAAAAAAACAAGAAGAAAAAATAAGTAAGTAATCAAATTTGCTGAGCAAAGGAAATTTTCCTTAATGATCATGAAATAATGCTTGAAATTGTTACTCAATCCATTAGTGGCACCACACACCCTCCATAAATCTAATTCACTACGGCTGCTTTTTATCTAGTAAAAAAATCAATAAGCCTCCATGAGCTAGTTAAGAAGGATCACAGGAAGATGTCTTGCTTAATGAGGATTCATGTGGTGTCCCAACTTTCTAAGTCGCAACTTCAAAAGGAATTGAGGATGTGATTCTTATTAAGCTTATGTTTTGTATTATCTAATGTCATCACATACTGGAATGAATTTGGGAAGTAATATGATATTTTCAGATTATAGTTATGTTACACATATATGCACCATATTTTACGAGTATTTTGCAAGCAATTCATTTGTTACAACAGGTGTGCCATAACTCGTATGACACACATGATATGTGTACCATATACAAAATTGCGGTGCTCTAACTCTAATAGCAACAGGAATTGTTGTTCAAATGCACCCCTTATGGCCATGTCCAACCAAACTAGTGTCACGAACAATTTACTAGTTCAGACTCCATACTAGAGTGTGTATTGGTTGGGGTGCCTTGGAGGGGGGGGTGACACTAGAGAAGGTAAAGCTCTAGAGAGGGGCACATTGACATAGTACTTATTTTTATGTACCTTAATATGTATCACGAGGGGGTTATTTTGTATGACACGTAGTGTTAAAAGGCCTAAACATGGGGCGTAAGTGTGGCCAGAAATCGGATTGTGATATGTCATAGAACAAATCTATGATATTGAAAAGATCGCCCGAGACTGCTTGATAACTACGCGTCACGGATTCTTTAAGATTCGGATAAATCATAGATTTTTTCTATGATGGCTAGGTAAAAAACGTGACGTCATCTATGATATTGAGAATGGTATATGTTGATTTTCATGCTTTGGCCAGATCAGATTATGATGGCACACCAGCTATTCCACACATGGTACTGTCCAGATCAGACGCTATTGCATTAGAACAATATTACCTGCAAAATCAAGTGGAAGTGCCTTATATTTCAAAAACTAGCTACCAAACAATCAAGGTGTCTGATGTTCCCATGCCTGAAAGCCCTTCCATAACAAGGGATTGGATGGTGGAATATGTTGCCATCCAACAAAAAGTTCCTGTCAAACAGATTTCAAAGGACAATGGGAGAACAAATGTCCCAATAGATGAACTACTTTCCTGTCAAATCTTCTCTTGGAGACGTTATAGGAGGATGGCTGAGTTTGTCATTATTGCTGGAGATTTAGATTTAGATGGTGGAGGGAAAAAACTGCTTTGCTGCAGAATGCAAAATCTTGTAAACTCAGCAATATCAAACAGCGATGTTAAAAGCTTGTACACCAACATACTTCCCTTCTGTGGCAAGAAAGGTTATGAAATGACAAGACTAAGTGGTTCAAATGGTTACACTTCGGACCAAACAACAAAAGACCTGTTTTCTGCACTGCATCGGAACCAATATCTCTTGCCTAACAAAGCTGGAGCATGCCTAGTTCTTCAAGCTCCTAAGTGGTATTGGATTTTATACACAAAACACAGTGTGAAACCAGGTGCACAATCTGTTGCAGTCCACAAATATTCACCTCCTAACAGAGGTGGATCAGTACTGTTGCAGGGCACAATAATTGACCATTTCCCAATCATTGGTGAATTTTGCTATGCAAAAATGATTGCAACATTGTTGTTTCAAAAATTGAACAACAGCTTTCTTGAGATTATTCATTCAAAGTTTGCTGTTGGTGCTATCAATTCTGAGCTAATGTCCATAGAATATTCACGTAGGGTCTTTGAAACAAGTGGATCGTATGCAGCTATGGTAAGAGCATATCTCTCGTGCAACTCTATGTCATTAGTAACCTGGTCAGTTGGTCAGCACAATGACCAATTCAACAAAAGGGGAATCAATAGAGAATAAAATTTTGTTTGTATTGCCATCGTTGGAAACATTACCTGGTAGAGGAGGGTCATTCCCAAAAACTGAATATGTTTTTGCCTTGCTTGACTGGCAATATCAGTCTAGGTCTGTCAGAAGCTTTTATGTAAATCATGCAAATGATATGGGTATTGGACCGCCTAGTGTGACAGGTTCCAGACAATCACTGGAGTATTTCTTTGTACATGGAGGCAGCAGGGGAGGTGATTGGGCACATCGTTTTAATGAATATGGACAAGGACAGATACACTTCGATCAAGGTACTGGTAGAATAAGTCAGATGAATTGAATTATCATATCTGGAACTTTTATTGAACACAAAGCATTTAAAACATTCAAGCAGTAATTTATATTAAATTAATTTGAAAGAATATGCATCAAATGCATATGAACTAATATACAAATAAAAAGAGGAGTATTGCTACATACACACAAACAGAAATATCACAAATCATAGAAAGGTTTTTGTCCTCCTGTATGTCTTACTAGTAATGCATGAGTGATCAGGGGCTGAGTTCACGTTGCTAAGGACACCAACACAACTGCTTTATTGTAAATTGCAACCATCTCAGCATTCAGAGACAAAATCCAATGAGATACCACCACAGAACATGTTCTTCCTAATTTGTGAACAAAACATGTCCTTTCAAATTAGTGAGATGCAGCTTTTAGAAATACTGTCCCCCGGTACATTTTCAACACAACTGCTTTATTGTAAATTGCAACCATCTCAGCATTCAGAGACAAATTCCAATGAGACACCACCACAGAACATGTTCTTTCTAATTTGTGAACAAAACATGTCCTTTCAAATTTGTGAGGTGCAGCTTTTAGAAATACTGTCCCCCCTGTACGTTTTACTAGTGAACCTGAGTGATCAGGGCAAGAGTTCATGTTGGGAAGGACCGCAGAGTCCAACGAAGCCACAAAGATGGTTGAAGCAAATGCAACACAAACACCGACACATATGTACTTGTAAATTGCTATCCCATCCTCAACAAAGAGGTACAGCTTGGTACAACAGTAGTACAGCATCCAACCAAGCAGCCAACATTGGTTAAGTAATATCAAACAAAAAGGCAATATACCATACCTTAATGTTGATTGTTGCATCCAACTGACAATGTCTGAGTGGTTAGGGCCAGATACAGAGAGGGTAAGGAGAGACAAAGTTGCGTGGCAGGGTTCAAGTAATCCCTCAAAACAAACAAATACACTGCTCCGCTAGCTATAGAAAATAACATCCCTCCAAGTCACCCAGGACAAAATGACACCCTCAGCTACTCTAGGAGAAAACTGTCCCCCCTTTACGTCTTACTGACAATGCCTGAGTGGTCAGGGCCAGAGATCGTGTCGGTAAGGAGCACGACGTCCAACCAAGCGACAAAGACAAAGTTGCGTGGCAGGGTTCAAGTAATCCCTCAAAACAAACACAGACACTTCCCCACCTGCTATTGAATTGAAAATAAAGTCCCTCCAAGACACCCAAGACAAAATGCCACCCTCAGTTACCGTCATCCCCCCGGTCAGCCATGCAGCTTTGAGGAGAAAACTATCCCCCCTGTACGTCTTACTGACAATGCCTGAGTGGTCAGGGCCAGAGATTGTGTCGGTAAGGAGCACAACGTCCAACCAAGCGACAAAGACAAAGTTGCGTGGCAGGGTTCAAGTAATCCCTCAAAACAAACACAGACACTTCCCCACCCGCTATTGAATTGAAAATAAAGTCCCTCCAAGACACCCAAGACAAAATGCCACCCTCAGTTACCGTCATCCCCTGGTCGTGCCATGCAGCTTTGAGGAGAAAACTATCCCCCTGTACGTCTTACTGACAATGCCTGAGTGGTCAGGGCCAGAGATTGTGTCGGTAAGGAGCACAACGTCCAACCAAGCGACAAAGACAAAGTTGCGTGGCAGGGTTCAAGTAATCCCTCAAAACAAACACAGACACTTCCCCACCCGCTATTGAATTGAAAATAAAGTCCCTCCAAGACACCCAAGACAAAATGCCACCCTCAGTTACCGTCATCCCCTGGTCGTGCCATGCAGCTTTGAGGAGAAAACTATCCCCCTGTACGTCTTACTGACAATGCCTGAGTGGTCAGGGCCAGAGATTGTGTCGGTAAGGAGCACAACGTCCAACCAAGCGACAAAGACAAAGTTGCGTGGCAGGGTTCAAGTAATCCCTCAAAACAAACACAGACACTTCCCCACCCGCTATTGAATTGAAAATAAAGTCCCTCCAAGACACCCAAGACAAAATGCCACCCTCAGTTACCGTCATCCCCCTGGTCGTGCCATGCAGCTTTGAGGAGAAAACTATCCCCCCTGTACGTCTTACTGACAATGCCTGAGTGGTCAGGGCCAGAGATTGTGTCGGTAAGGAGCACAACGTCCAACCAAGCGACAAAGACAAAGTTGCGTGGCAGGGTTCAAGTAATCCCTCAAAACAAACACAGACACTTCCCCACCCGCTATTGAATTGAAAATAAAGTCCCTCCAAGACACCCAAGACAAAATGCCACCCTCAGTTACCGTCATCCCCCTGGTCGTGCCATGCAGCTTTGAGGAGAAAACTATCCCCCCTGTACGTCTTACTGACAATGCCTGAGTGGTCAGGGCCAGAGATTGTGTCGGTAAGGAGCACAACGTCCAACCAAGCGACAAAGACAAAGTTGCGTGGCAGGGTTCAAGTAATCCCTCAAAACAAACACAGACACTTCCCCACCCGCTATTGAATTGAAAATAAAGTCCCTCCAAGACACCCAAGACAAAATGCCACCCTCAGTTACCGTCATCCCCCTGGTCGTGCCATGCAGCTTTGAGGAGAAAACTATCCCCCCTGTACGTCTTACTGACAATGCCTGAGTGGTCAGGGCCAGAGATTGTGTCGGTAAGGAGCACAACGTCCAACCAAGCGACAAAGACAAAGTTGCGTGGCAGGGTTCAAGTAATCCCTCAAAACAAACACAGACACTTCCCCACCCGCTATTGAATTGAAAATAAAGTCCCTCCAAGACACCCAAGACAAAATGCCACCCTCAGTTACCGTCATCCCCCCCCCGTGCCATGCAGCTTTGAGGAGAAAACTATCCCCCCTGTACGTCTTACTGACAATGCCTGAGTGGTCAGGGCCAGAGATTGTGTCGGTAAGGAGCACAACGTCCAACCAAGCGACAAAGACAAAGTTGCGTGGCAGGGTTCAAGTAATCCCTCAAAACAAACACAGACACTTCCCCACCCGCTATTGAATTGAAAATAAAGTCCCTCCAAGACACCCAAGACAAAATGCCACCCTCAGTTACCGTCATCCCCTGGTCGTGCCATGCAGCTTTGAGGAGAAAACTATCCCCCTGTACGTCTTACTGACAATGCCTGAGTGGTCAGGGCCAGAGATTGTGTCGGTAAGGAGCACAACGTCCAACCAAGCGACAAAGACAAAGTTGCGTGGCAGGGTTCAAGTAATCCCTCAAAACAAACACAGACACTTCCCCACCCGCTATTGAATTGAAAATAAAGTCCCTCCAAGACACCCAAGACAAAATGCCACCCTCAGTTACCGTCATCCCCCTGGTCGTGCCATGCAGCTTTGAGGAGAAAACTATCCCCCCTGTACGTCTTACTGACAATGCCTGAGTGGTCAGGGCCAGAGATTGTGTCGGTAAGGAGCACAACGTCCAACCAAGCGACAAAGACAAAGTTGCGTGGCAGGGTTCAAGTAATCCCTCAAAACAAACACAGACACTTCCCCACCCGCTATTGAATTGAAAATAAAGTCCCTCCAAGACACCCAAGACAAAATGCCACCCTCAGTTACCGTCATCCCCCTGGTCGTGCCATGCAGCTTTGAGGAGAAAACTATCCCCCCTGTACGTCTTACTGACAATGCCTGAGTGGTCAGGGCCAGAGATTGTGTCGGTAAGGAGCACAACGTCCAACCAAGCGACAAAGACAAAGTTGCGTGGCAGGGTTCAAGTAATCCCTCAAAACAAACACAGACACTTCCCCACCCGCTATTGAATTGAAAATAAAGTCCCTCCAAGACACCCAAGACAAAATGCCACCCTCAGTTACCGTCATCCCCTGGTCGTGCCATGCAGCTTTGAGGAGAAAACTATCCCCCCTGTACGTCTTACTGACAATGCCTGAGTGGTCAGGGCCAGAGATTGTGTCGGTAAGGAGCACAACGTCCAACCAAGCGACAAAGACAAAGTTGCGTGGCAGGGTTCAAGTAATCCCTCAAAACAAACACAGACACTTCCCCACCCGCTATTGAATTGAAAATAAAGTCCCTCCAAGACACCCAAGACAAAATGCCACCCTCAGTTACCGTCATCCCCTGGTCGTGCCATGCAGCTTTGAGGAGAAAACTATCCCCCTGTACGTCTTACTGACAATGCCTGAGTGGTCAGGGCCAGAGATTGTGTCGGTAAGGAGCACGACGTCCAACCAAGCGACAAAGACAAAGTTGCGTGGCAGGGTTCAAGTAATCCCTCAAAACAAACACAGACACTTCCCCACCCGCTATTGAATTGAAAATAAAGTCCCTCCAAGACACCCAAGACATAATGCCACCCTCAGTTACTGTTATCTCCTTCGGTCCATGCAGCTTTGAGGAGAAAACTATCCCCCCTGTACGTCTTACTGACAATGCCTGAGTGGTCAGGGCCAGAGATTGTGTCGGTAAGGAGCACAACGTCCAACCAAGCGACAAAGACAAAGTTGCGTGGCAGGGTTCAAGTAATCCCTCAAAACAAACACAGACACTTCCCCACCCGCTATTGAATTGAAAATAAAGTCCCTCCAAGACACCCAAGACAAAATGACACCCTCAGTTACTGTCATTCTCTCCGTTCCATGCCATGCAGCTTTGAGGAGAAAACTATCCCCCCTGTACGTCTTACTGACAATGCCTGAGTGGTCAGGGCCAGAGATCGTGTCGGTAAGGAGCACGACGTCCAACCAAGCGACAAAGACAAAGTTGCGTGGCAGGGTTCAAGTAATCCCTCAAAACAAACACAGACACTTCCCCACCCGCTATTGAATTGAAAATAAAGTCCCTCCAAGACACCCAAGACAAAATGTCACCCTCAGTTACCGTCATCCCCCCGGTCAGCCATGCAGCTTTGAGGAGAAAACTATCCTCCCTGTACGTCTTACTGACAATGCCTGAGTGGTCAGGGCCAGAGATTGTGTCGGTAAGGAGCACAACGTCCAACCAAGCGACAAAGACAAAGTTGCGTGGCAGGGTTCAAGTAATCCCTCAAAACAAACACAGACACTGCTCTGCCCACTTTCAAA